>PRKT01000700.1:0-52303 GCA_003671525.1 Saccostrea glomerata
CACTGAGAACCCCTTATGGCAACATAGCGAGATTAAACTTTTCTTAAATGCAAATTAAATATATGTTATTACCCAAGATTTTTTATTAAAAGTAGGTCAAACTCCAAGGTCAAGGTCATTCTTGAAATCCAATGAAAGGTCCTGTCGCAAGGATTAAATATGTGAAACATGAAAGCCTTAGCCCTAACCCTTTAAAAGTTATGTTCAAGGTTTGTTTTTTAAAAGGAAGTTGCACTTCAAGGTCAAGGGGTCGACGTTCTTTGTATCTAATGAAGGGTCTTTTCACAAGAATTACATATGTGAAGTATGAAAGCCCTATCCCTTAGCGTTCAAAAGTTATGGCCAAGGTTAAAGTTTTTTCACAAGTACAGAAATCTCCAATGTCAAGGTCAATAGTTAAAAGTTGTTGGTATCCAATGAAAGGCCTTGCCACAATACATATGTGAAATATGAAAGTCATAGTTTTTATCATTCAAGAGTTATGGCCAAAGTAAAAGTTCGGAATTTTTGTGCAAAAGTGGGTCAAACTCCAAGGTCAAGGTCAGAGGGTCAAATTTGGTGGTACCCAAAGAAAGGTCTTGTCACAAGGAATACACATGAAAAATATGAAAGGCATAGCTCCACTTCATCAAAAGCTATAGGCAAGGTTAAAGTTTTTGTGACGGACGGACAAACTGACGGACAGACGAATGAGATTTAATGTCCCCTTGCTTTCGCGAAAGCAGGGGAAAATTAAAGGCACTTCAAACTAGGCACCTGTGAATTTAAAATTTCTAATTTTGTAAGTAAATTTAGAAAGCTGACAATGTTATTGTCAAGGTTGGATGTACAAGATTCATGTAACTTGTTTGTATGAACAAAATTCACGTATCTAAAGGTTAATAGTGTGTCTCTTGCCTGTGTGACACAAAATCCGAGCAACCTAAGGTTGTTTGTATGTCTCTTCATTTTACAGATTAACTAGAAAGTTTCCAATGCTTGAATAAGATGGACTGTGGATTAGGGTAATTCAAAATGTTAAGGTTATATCTCAAGAATTTCATTATTTTGATGTTATATTTCAAGGATGACATTAACTGAGCAATGAAAAATTGAAATGACTTCTTGGTATTAATGTCGTGAATATATTATATCTCAATTCGAGCTGAGGAGCACAATACGAATTTTTTTCTAATATTTTTATATACATATATTCATATTACATAAGTTCTGTTTCATAAGAATGGAAAACGGGTCTGCTAATTCAGGAGCACAACTAGTGCCCATCCAAATTCCAACTTTTTTGGAAAGAAAACATATAAAGTTGTCATCACCAACTCTACATGTAGCATCCCGTCAGAGAACTTGTGTGTAGAACCATGATAGGGATTTTCAAAAATAATTTGTTGATGATCAAAATTGATATAGAATCAAGGTCATATCTCAAAATTAAGAAGAAGTCAAATTGCAAGTTGCAAATTACAAAATGCCCAAATAAATCTTTATCACTATGGTACATTAAAAAAAATGAAACTATGGTTTTTGAATCTTCGGCCAGAAACAATTTCTGCTCGAATGAAATACACAAAACTTTCAGTATTACTAGAAGATATTGGAGAAAAATAGCTCCGAAGAAAATGGGGTCTTCCGAGCGTTTCATGTGGCATTGCGATAACAACGAATGGTTGATTTTTTAGCTCACCTGAGCCGAAGGCTCATGTGAGCTTTTCTGATCAAAATTTGTCCGTTGTCTGTCGTCGTCGTCGTCGTTGTTGTTGTTGTCGTCATTAGAATCGGCTTTGTTATCCTCACTGATGAATTTCTGCAATCGTATTTTTTATTCATCATATTCATGCGTTTATGAGTTAATTAAGTCCTATATTCAGAACCAAACATACCTGCAGTGCCGCTGTATCCATCAACATTCAACTTGTATTTCTGAGACTCGCTTCCGAGGGAAAATGTTGAATATTTGGCAAATGCTTTTTTGTCTGAAAAATTCTGAAGATCCACCCTCAGTTCTTGTTTTGTTTTTGTGGTGAGAGAATGAATTACTTCATTACCTTGGGAGAAAATATTAAAATAATTTATTATTTATTTTGTAGTTTATTTGACCACTATATAGCATATCTAACTTGCTTCTTCAGTCTGCATCGGTTTCTAAACTGAAAATAAAATATAAATGGTTTTATGGGATGAAAAAGGATTATTATACAGGTATATGGTGCGAAAGATTTTTTGAGTAGAGAAAAATATCTCCTACGGTGAATCTACAGGAAAACTTTTTATCGAAATTGAAAGTCTACAATTTACGAAAGATTTCTTTTTAGACAATAATCACAATACTTACCTAACCAGTATTCTCCTTCAGCATTACCAAATCCTTCTTTATAAGACTTCCATGGTCTATAAAAATCTACAGACCCATCAATTCTACGTTGAATTACCTGTTGTAAGAAGAAGTTTCATTTATCTTTTCCCCCAATGCACAATTCAAGCATACTTTTATTTTTCAATGAAACGTTGTTTTGACTATGAAATGGAAATCTTTTAGAAAACAAATTTTGACATGTTCTAGAATATTCTTACTGTCCATCCCCCTCCCTCTGTAGTCATATCGCAGTAGACCAATCTCTTTGTCTTCAAGTCAGGGTAAATCATATAGACACCATTTCGTCCTTTTGTATGCGGAATAGATTTTAGAATAGCTGAACAATCCCTTGCTCTTTGTATGTCTTTAAAAGATTGAATTTGTATATTGTTATTTTCAACAGAAAAAAAAACAAACAGATAAAAATTTAACAAAAAAATTATCTGACATACGTTCAATATGTACTCTATTCTGTATTTAAAAACAAGATGTGCATGTTTGTGAAGCAAAGTTCGAAAAAGCTATTTTTAGCATATATGTCACAGTCAAGGTCACGGCCTTGGTGTCATTTGAAAAAACTTTATAAAGTGGAATATACCTACCAAATATGAAGTCTTTATCTGTTATGGCAAAAGATCGAAAAAGCTATTTGTAGCATATAGGACACAGTCAATGTCACTGACCTTGGTGTCATTTGAAAGAGCTGAGTTAATGGAGTATACATATTAAATATGAAGTCTCTATCTCTCAGGGTTCAAAAGTTATGGCATATAAACAGACAAACACTACAGTGAGAAAATTTAAACAGACAGACAGGACAAAAACAGTATTCATAAGCCCCGATCTATCGATCCAGGCGCATAAAAAAGGTGTCTTTCTAAACTGACTTTGATACTTGGAGTCTTTCACACTAAGTCTGTAGTTGGACAAGACAGAAATGTCCACGGAGACTGGGGTGTCCACTTTGACTGAGGTGTTCAGGTGCTTCCAGTTCCAGGGAGTTAACTTCAGTAGGGACTGAACATTTCCTACAATATTATCAATGTAATGTGTTGGAAAGAGTGCGTTAACAAAATTTTTAAAACTTAAAATTAAAATTTTGTTATGATTAGCAATTTCATAACATAAAACTTACCTTTTATTTGGGAATGATGAGGAACAAAACACAAAACTGTTGTAAAACAAAAGACAAAGCAGCTCAGAGCGCAAACAGTTCTAGACAATACCATGATTTTGTTTGGCTTACGAAGATTAAATGTTTTCAATTACTGAGTATATATATATTATTGTTATCATCAAATTGTAATGCGATATGGCTTTCCTGACAATATACAGTAATATAGTACGATGCATGATTATGAATACCGTTTTGAAGTACAATGATAATTTCTCACGAAATATTTTGATATACTGAAAATGTCAAAAAATGTACTATATTCCTTGTACAAAGAAGTATATAGGGTAAGGGCCATTTAAGGCCCCCACTCAGAAAATGTTTATCTTTACTATGGAGAGGGATAAGGCAAGGATGTTACTAAAAATATATAATTTAATTTGATCAGGCGTTCCGTTGCCATGGAAACCGTCCTCAAAAACATACACCTTCAGACCTCTAAATCTGGCATCTAATGCAATCTATTGTCATTTAACCGATCTTTAATAATGATACCAACTATATTGTCTTAAGTTAATGATAGTATGTATACTTTGGGATATGTCAAAGTGACTATTTTACTAAGAAAATATATTTTAAATTTAATAGGTATTCCGTTACCATGGAAACTGTATTCAAACTTATTCCATTATATCTGAAATAATGGCTTTATTGACAATTAAGAGATCTGTAATTTTGGTAGCATCTATAAAATCTTCCATAAATATTTATATTTTGGATACTCTAAGATGATTTTGTACTTAGAATTATATTAAATTGATAGGCAAGTCCGTTGCCATAGCAACCAATTTGTACAAAGTTATTCCCTTAGATTAGTTTTTGATGTTGTTTACCAAACAAATGCAATCGTTAATTTTTTTATGCAGTTTACACAGCCCCAAATAAATTCGGGCGCATAAATGTTTAACATTTTAACAAAAACTTGGTATTGAGGGACGTGGTTGTTGACAGGAATCAACTTGTCTCTCTTACAATAAGTCTGTCCGTTAATGCAGTCCTTTCCGATAATAACTTTGTATATAACCTAGAAAAATTCGAAGTTTATATTCTAGTACATGTACACATATGATTTATGATTTGATTAAATCTCTAAATCAAAGTCTTGTCAAAAATTGTCATACCATAATCATTTATAAAATTCAAATCACTGGCAGATGAAAATATGAAAAATGCTAAGTATTAATTGGATTTTATCAATTATCATTTTAAGGAGGAATTTATTAAAAAAAAACAAAAACAAACAAACATCTGTATCATTCAGCATAATTTTGCAATATGAACATTAAAATTTTGCATCGCATGATCATATTTGAAGTGCAGAAATACATGTGTAAGTAGTGAAACGACATATTGGCTTATGTTTTTTTTATATTTATGAATTTTAATTTATGATTCTATAGCCAAAGTGTCGCCCGCATGGCGCAGTAGTTAAAGCATCTTTCTATAGAGTCGCGAAGTAAGGAGTCAATCCTTACGTCGAGGGATAGAATCCCACCAAGGGACGTGGCGACCGGTCCTTCGTTTAAACTGAGGTTCCGTGTGTAGTAGGAGATGGCACGAAAAAGATCTCTCGCTGGTCAATTGCCGTAAGTGCCCAGTATAGGTTAGAATCTGTTGCCCTTCATCTGCAAGTGGTGGTATCTCAATATAAAGAAAAATTCTCAACAGGGACATTGAAAACAATCTATCAATCAATTTTAATTTTCTCTCCATTGAAATCGATGGTCTTTTCCTATTAACATGTACAACAAGATGTGTTTGTGAAACACTATGTGCCCGGCGTCAACAAAGTTCGAAAAAGCTATTTTTAGTATTTAGGTCACAGTCAAGGTCACAAGGTCATTGACCTTGGTATTGTTTGAAAGAACTTAATTAGTGGAGTATGCATACTAAATATGAAGTCCCCATCTCCTATGGTTCAAAAGGTATGGCTAAAAGTGGAAAAATCTATTTTTAGCATATAGGTCACAATCAAGATTACAAGGTCATTGACTTTGATGTTGTTTGAAAGAACTTAATTAGTGGAGTATGCATACTAAATATAAAATCCCTATCTCCTATGGTTCAAAAGTTATTGCAAAAAGTGGAAAAATCTATTTTTAGCATATAGGTCACAGTCAAGATGAAAAGGTCATTGACCTTGGTGTCATTTGAAAGGACTTTATTAGTGGAGTATGCATACCAAATATGAAGTCCCTATCTCTTATGGTTCAAAAGTTATGACAAACAGTTGAACAAGATGTGTTTGTGAAACACTATGCGCCCGGCGGCAACAAAGTTCAAAAAATCTATTTTTAGCGTATTGGTCACAGTGAAAGTCACAAGGTCATTGACCTTGGTGTCATTTGAAAGAACTTAAGGGGTGGAGTATGCACACCAAATATGAAGTCCCTATCTCCTATTGTTCAAAAGTTATGGCAAACAGTGTAAAAAGTTATTTTTAGCATATAGGTCACAGACAAGGTCACAAGATCATTGACCTTGTCGACGTTTGAAAGGACTTTATTAGTGGAGTAAGTATACCAAATATGAAGTCCCTATCTCCTATGGTTCAAAAGTTATGACAAACAGTGGAATAGGCTATTTTTAGCATATAGGTCACAGTCAAGGTCACAAGGTCATTGACCTTGGTGTCATTCGAAAGAACTTAATGGGTGGAGTATGCACACCAAATATGTAGTCCCTATCTCCTGTGGTTCAAAAGTTATGACAAACAGTGGAAAAAGCTATTTTAGCATATAGGTCACAGTCAAGGTCACAAGGTCATTGACCTTGATGTAATTTGAAAGTACTTAATGGGTGGAGTATGCATACCAAATATGAAGTCTCTATCTCCTATGGTTCAAAAGTTATGACGAAGGTTAAAGTTGACAACAGACAAACAGATAAACAGACAAACAGACAAACAGACAGGACAAAAACAATATACGCCCGGGATTTATCGATCCTGGCACATAAAAATTCTAGTATCAGAAAGGGAAGATCGTGTAAATACTGCCTACAATACATTGTTAAAAAATTCAAAAGGCATAATGATAATTATAAGGTTTTTAAAATTAAACATAAAAATGTTAAAGAAAACAATACGAATTCATGTAACTGGCCATTGAGGAGATACACAAATTCAATGAACAAGTTTGTTTGATTGATTTTTTTATCTACCCTTTCGAGAACTTTTTTTTTTATATTCGAAATCTTATGTCTCGATTCCGAGTTGAAATTTGAACCCTGTACTTAAGGATATTCTGCACTATACTCTGCGACTCATGGGCAAATGATCTAACCACTGCGCCACACAGGTGCACCAATAGACCTGGTAAAATATCGGAATCTTGTTTTGATATCATAGAGGGGGAAGGGTGCAATCAGTAAAATATACCGAGTAATCATATATATGGCACGCCAAATTCACAAAAATGAGATAAACATAGTTTTACAATTGATAAACTAGGTTTATCGACTGTAAACTATAGTTTACAACCGATAAACCTAGTTTATCGATTGTGAAACTATGATTATCTCATTTTTGTGAATTTGGCGTGCCATACATATAACTTTCTAGTCTTTTGGCTCTTCGATAAAAAATTAATTTCAAGCGGTACAGTGTACTTTTTTGAGATCTTTCCGAGAAGAAATACAACTACACGGGTAAGAACCTTGACTGTATTACAAACTACGAAGGTAGCAATGACACATGCCACTTTCTCAACACTCAAAAAATGTATTTTAAAACTTCCTATCTGTACAGTCCTGAAAAGAAATTACAATGTTTTAACTAGTTAAGGTAATTCCACCCTCCTATGATGTCAAAGGTTTTTGCAAAAACTGTAATTAGTTTAAATTCATACCTAATAGAACAATAACTCTTGGAAGAATACTTTACAATAGGTGTAATGATAAATATTGTTAAGTTAAAGAATTTAAAAAATGCATATTTTCTATATTTAATCAATTATTCAATCTTTAAAAAATGTTGACAAGGGCAATAACTCCTTCTAAGGTCTCTTCATTCAGACATTTGCTTTATTGTAAAATAGTTTCCCTGATATTCACAATTCAAAAGTATCTTTTATGTAGGGAGTATTTAGGAACACTCAGCATCAGAATTATACATTTTAACCAGTTTTTACATATTTTTCATGATACTATTTACAAAAAATGTGCGATTTTTTTTATGTTGATATACACTTCTGTTTATTTATGTTTCGCATCTTAAATAATATGGTAACGTATAAATTTTTTGCAATAATTGGAAAGTTTAAAGTATATTAAATGAAAATAAATGCAGTTTTTGTACTTTGAACCTATAAAATTGCGAGGGTGGAAACACCTTAATTTAAATGAAAAGGAAATAAGTATTATAATATTTAAAAAAAAAATAATAATAAAATAGTTGAGGTTAAAAAAAAACAATATCATGCTTTGACTATATAAATAAAATGTTGATTCAACTTTCTTACTATTTATTTTTATTTAGGCCTATTTATTATTTCATTTTTTTGTATATTTAAATAAGTTAATCATGTTAATTATGCAATAAAATTAAATTATAGAAATATTAATATTATTTTTGTTGCCTATTTGAGCATTTGTACTCAACATTTATAAAAAAAAAATATTTTAGTTGGTTTTATTGAAATTACTAATGCCCCGAACTTCTTAGAATAACGTTGAATTTTTTACGCGTCTGGTTGGCCGTACATTTGTTGCTAAACAATGAACGATATGGGAAGAAATGACAACGTATAAAGTAGATCGAAATATGCACACACATTGAACGTATTTTAACATGATCAAATAATTTTACAAAATGTATACTGTGTATATATTTCTTCTGTGAACTGATTTGATGTACAGTAGACAAAGTTCAAGCGATTCGAAGATCAAACTCGACCATCGTTTTCCTTGTGATCCACACCCGAACATTCAACACATCAACAGATCAATATCGATCCCGATAAAATATATTCTTTAATCACAAATATGTTTCAAAAATAGATATGTCTCGAACTTTATGTCGAAAATATACATGAAGCAATCGATAGATGATGCTACCTTCGAAATAAAAAAAATTCAACACATGTCAACAACGTCGAAGTCATTCTCCGTACATGCTTGTGACGTCACGCGAGTCAGGAAGTGCTATTTTTCTCAAGGTTTTTTAATTTTTTAAGTGTGTGCGACTTTATGAACAAGATTAATTTTTTGAATGAAGACTTTCTTTGAAAATATCTTTGACGTGTGTAAATATCTTTCTTGTTCAAGGCGTCGCACATACCTAAAATCGCCGATAACGATGCTAAAAATGCCACTTTTAGGCGTTTTCTTGTAAACTTAGTCACTTTAAACCTTCAATTCTCTGCATATCACTTAAATCAACATATCAATTTAACCATAAAAGAAAAGTATAAATTCTAATCTTTCAAAAAATATCAATTTCATTGAGGTTTATTGGCGTTTAAATTGTAACAAAAACGGGGGCCAAACTATTATAGAAACCCTATATAGTTCTTTAAGTTCAAACTTTTTTCATACGCAAATTTTATTTATACATACTACACTACATGTAACTACATGTGTACATAACTTGATTTTTCTATACTGCAACAAAAAGGGGTCAATCCAGTCTTTATATGAGCATTTCAACTGTGAAATATATTGTGTTTCTTCTAAAATACTTAAACCAACTACCCCAATTCTTATCCGGTTTATCCAGTTGGTGATGGAGTGTGATAAAATCTTCAACACCTTCTCTATTTTAAAGATATGGAATTGAAGGACCTAGTGGAAAATGAACGACTCTTCTCATCACTCAGTAGATGCATAACTGTAGCTCTCTGCCTAAGAAAATTCGGACATTTAAAACAGAGTATATCTATACGAATTTCCTAAAGGATAGAGTTATTGTTATGAAGCAAATCACTCAATTAAAAACAAATGTTGTCAATACATGTATTAATCTCATTTCATATAGCTTCTTTAATGTCCTATTCAACAATGAGTGATGGTCTAAGTGTTCTTTACCCTCTCTCACTGTCATCCAAAAATCCTAAATTGATCATTTTGACCATATTCCAACATAATCCTCCAAGTTGAAATGAAGAAAAAGAAATGTGCAATGAATTTTATTTCACAGCTACTTTTAAAGTTTACAAGAAGAATTTTTACAGACATAAAAATCAAATGAAAGAGGGTGTACTAACAAAAAATCAAATTTTACAAAATAATGTGAATCTTAAGTTTTTTAAAGTGAAAATTTTCAAAATTTCTATGAAAATTTTATTAAATGAATATAAAATCCACGAAGATATTCATTTATAAAACCTTAGAGAGTAAATCTTTGAGAGAAACTTTATAATCAATTTTGCATTATCAGTTAGCATGTACAGTGTTCTCATTACCAATGTATTTTGAATGCAGAAAATCAAAGAAAAAGTAAAAGAATAATGTTAACTTTTCTTTTAGCAGATTAGAAAATCTTCATGTACATAAACTTATTATTTTAAAATTAAGCAAAAATCAGTAGAAAAACATTACTTGCAAAGTAACAAATCTAAGAGTTCCTATTACTACATGAAACTTTCTGATCCTGACCATTCCAACTTATCATCATAAGCAGGAAAAAAAATTCCACATGCAGTCAATAACATAATATTTACAGTGACAGAGTCCAGGTGAGAAGGTCAAAGTGGTCAATACAATCAATGATAGGAAAAATTACTGGCAATTCAAAATATGACTAGAGATAAAATAAAGCCTTGAACACCTCTCTTAACAGGGAGCACTTCCATACATATGTATATCCCATATGTATATACAATATATCCCATGGGTATATACAATACAGTATATTCCATAGGTATATACAATATATCCCAAAGGTATATGCAATATATCCCATAGGTTTACACAATATACCTCAACACAGCATAGCCAACATGAAATTTAAATATTCTCACAGATATATATGCCCTAGGTATATGCAATATACCCCAGAGTTATACACAATATACCCCAACATAGCATAGCCACAGTGAAGTTCAATATTGTTAAAGAAGTCACAATTTTTTTCTATCAAACAAACTTCATATTTACATGCTGATTAAATACTGATAGATAAATAATTATAAATACAATTGATATACATTATAACAAGCATAACAATCAAATGTACACAGGGATTGGTTAAAACTATTTCCACTAAAACTTTAAAAAAAACTCGTGTATCATGTTCACAACACTTGTAATATTTACATGTACATAAGAAATTAGGTTTAACTTTCACAGTCATAAATTATATCAATCACATTCATTGTATTAGCTAATTAAAAATGATTACACCATCATTCATTTACAATTTGATTTCTCAGCTGTTATTTAGCCATTATTTTTAATAAGAGCAACCTATGCCCCCCCCCCCCTTTTTTTTTTTATAAATTTCACACAGGTTTAATTTTGCAGAATAAGGATATGACAGGAACATATGGATATTAATACCATGAATGTTAATTTTTCAATTTACAAATAATGACAGAGTATAGGAGATAATGAACATATTGATTACTTTTATTTCACTTCAAATTAGAAAAGTGACACAGGTCAGTGAAAGGTGAAACTTAATCATTTAAACACAGACCTTGTCACATCAATGGGCACTAGAAAAACTCTACCTTTGGGGTCACAAATTGGGTTAAATAATGCTGGTTAAAAGCCAAGAGTTTACATAATTCTATACAATATTTATTACATTAACAACCATTTATAACTTTTACAATAAGAAACGGTAACAAATCAAAATATCAATATTTAAACATTGACCTTACAATTTTAAAAATATATAATAACTGCTACCATGTGGATTAAACACCTAAGTGATGTAGATATGAAACCAAGAAGTGTTTTAGTAAGACAATCTTTTGACATGAATATACCAGGTAGTCTTAAAAAATACCGATTACTATATACCCTCCAACTTTTCAAGTGGGGGGTAAAATTATACTATTTGAACATCCATTGCTAGGCATCATTTAAAGGATGTTGGGCAGAGAGCAATGTATCTTTGCAACAAAACACAAGTAAGCTAGGGAAAAAAAAAGCTTCAGACTGTTTACAGAGAGAACAAGTTTTGAACTAGTTGACAAATGTTAGGCCTCATTGAGCAATAGTAAGTACACATATAATGTGCAATATTTACATTTCCAATAAATTTCCCCTATGATTCTTTACAAAATAAAATGCAGTATATTTTCTCATGAACTACATTAGGTATGTATCACGAATAAGCATGAATATCTCCATTGTTACGTCATAATACCGCTCTTGACGTCAAAAAGTCAAAAAATATAGTGCACACTGTTTTGTTTTAAAAATGACAGTTGAACGGCATAAATTTATGGCAAGTCATCAGAAAAATAATGTAAATATAAGAAATGAATTTAATTTTTTGAAGATTCATGAGGTATATGAACTACAACGCTTCACGCCGGCATATTTATCATGAAGCGCTAACGCGCTTCATGAAATATGCCGGCGTGAAGCGTCGTAGTTCATAACCTCATGAATCTTCAAAAATTAAATTCATTTCTTAAATAAATCTCACTGCCATGACAATTTGGCAATTACACAAATTATTAATAGAAAGATGTGAGATACTGTTTTTGGGCAAAATTATTTAGGAAAGGAAAAAATTAACACATGGCAAAAATAATCCTGTGTAGTATATAGTATAAATTTAATATCATTAACATTACCCAAAGTGCTCTAAATTGCCAAGCTATTTTTGTAACAAACAAGCACTTTCTTTCAAAACTGTATTGAACTATAAATAGGACAACAGGATTGATATTTGGATGTCAGGAGTAATAAAAAAGAAATCCTGTACAATAATTTCAGCAGAAAAAATACTTGAAGGTAGCATAACTGAATGCCCAAATTTAACCTGATAATTTTTCTTAAGCAAAATGAGGTAAATCTGAAGGAACAATATCTGGTTACAGCATGTTACTGTTTAGTGTGTCTGAAGGTGAAAATGTATTTACAGAAAGATTACAACATCTGTACACAAAAACAATGTACACTTACTATTTTCAGGTACACACTTTGCAGTATGGATAAGCAAATTAGCCAATTTTTGTTTACACAAATATATACTCTATTACATAAGCAAACTCAAATACTGTTTTCAGATGGTTTTCCACAATGTTTAGATTAAAAATTATAGTTATACACAATTAGTACAGAAGATGTCATTCTTCTTCTACTTTTCAATGTGGTTTAATATAGTGCTTAAGATTTTGCAAAATAGCAAAAATACACTGACTGAATTGGTTAATACATTTAATAAGTTGGAGTTTATAAGGACAGTTTATTTGTCACAGGCGTTCCCATTACACCATGATGTCACTCAGGCCCTGTTTATCCGTGTTTGTCAGGACCTTGGCTTTCAGTCGTTTGATTTGTCTGAGGCGCTCCAGCCAGTTGGAGGCGAACGGATCCTGGGGTTGGGACTGCTGTCTCTGTAAGACTAGGGAGGCAAGCTGGGGGAAGAAGGGAAAAATAAGTAAAGTCTGTAAGATATGTCAATAGAAGAATTGGTTTTAAAATCCACTAGACTCTACCATCTCAGTCCCTGAATTACAGTAGTAACTGAGTAATACACTGTACATGTACCATCGAACATTAACGAGATTACTTTAAAAGACCCAGAAGTCTGAGATGAGATTAAATTAAAACTAATAATATGCTTGCTTTGACTTCCTTGATATTCAACATATCAGTTAGACTAAGATATCATGATATCAATTGGATCAACTGCATTTCATCGATTTCAATATATCTAAACTACAGTCAACACCTTTATGGTATTTCTTATTCATGTTTTAGGATTTCATTGACTAAACAGAAGTACTAACATCTGACTGTCGACTACTGGTACACAGTACTTACATCACAGTTGACTGCTATTTGTCGGACCAGTGCTGCCAGGTTGTCATCAGATATCACCTTAGTATCCTTGTGTCCTAAGATATCAGCAATATCTGCAGAAAAAAAACATTCACATATTTAACAACAGGTACATAAAAAATCAATCAGATTTTATTAAGTGTTACTTTTTTTTAATTTGAAAGATTTCTTATTTGGGTACATTGTGTTTTCCTATTTGCATACCCTTGTATTTTCTCCCCCCAAACTAGAATCCACTTATTTTATATATATGTAAGTAAGTGATATACAAACTGATTAATATCATTCTATATCTTATAATCTCTAACAGGTATGTCTTCAAACCTGTATAATTTACCTGTAGATGAACTATCATATTGATATCTACCTGGGCACTAAAAAGCTTTGAAGTTTCCACTATTGACTGAATATAACAAAGGATGCAATATACATGTAAATTAAGTCTACATAGCTTTAACAATAAGCTATTAAGGGAGAGCTATTTTAAGGCTTTGACATCCAAGGAGCCATTTTAATTACAGCTTCCACTGAATGGGTCCCTATTCAGTTGTGTAAATAAAATATGCGGGATAGATGAGAAATAGCAACAGATGGAGATAAATGCATTGTGATATTGTTTGTATAAAGCACACAGCAGACTCACACTGAAAGCTGATGAAGAACGATTGAAATGGATTATTCTCAAGGAAAGGCAACTAGTAAAGTGTTAAAAAGCTAACATACACAAAAGAACAGAGGCCCATGAGCCAAGATATTAACTGAATTGTTTTTCAGAGAAATTAACCTAATAAGTTATTAGACATTATATAGAATAACATTTTAATCAAAACTTACAAGTTGTGTACTTTCAAACATTTTTTATATGACTTTAAAAAAGCAACTTTATACATGTATTCATACCTATAAGCTCACATAAACATGTACTTGTATCATTAAACATATTGATCAATATCCAAAATTCATAAAAATATCAAGTAACAATTGTGCAAAAATAAGATATTGCAGGGGAAAAAAGTGATCTACATGCTGAAAACCAATGATTATTCACGTCATCTTTTATTCTTGAATCGTCACTTTGAATTCAGTCCACGTCGATTATATATAATTTTCATGACTTAGAAAACATTTCTTTCCCAATATTAAGCAAAATAAATGATTGTTCACTGTGACATATACTTATGAATTAAAGAGGGTCGCGAAACTCACAGATATTTCTCACATTTGAATAAGAATTGGTTTACAGTATTTCAGACTAATTGAAAATTAAAGTTAAAATAGGTCAAATAATTTGTAGAAAAAAAAGTTTGAAAAGGCTTTATGAAAAAGTTATCTGACAGACAGACACACAGATCAGAAGAGCCCATGGCTGAGAATACAGCAAAAGCCAGCCACAGAGTTAAGATGTAGAGCAAATTCTGGTGATACCTGTTGTAATACTGTCTTTGAAAGGCACTTCAAGAAAGAGAAAAAGCATATTTAGGGTCATTCAGTAATTAATTGGGGGAGGGATTATCATCCATTTTCTATTATGTACATTTCTATTCAAACATCTGGACAGAAGTACACATTGATAACATTTATTTGGTATGAAAGTATGATAGGGGTTAAAATTAACAAAGATGGATAAACAATTGGGGGGGGATACATTTGAAATATTTCATATAAAAAATGATATGTTATGGAAATTTAGTGGTTATAAAGTTCATAATTCAGGAGCATTTAAACCAAAACCTGACTCTGCTGAGAAGCAAATGATACACATGCTATGATCCACCACAAAACAGCAGAAAAATCAATCTGGTCATGGCAATAAAATATCAGGTATCAGACGAGGATATGTTCAATTAAAATCAAACTTTTTTACATAAATCATATTTATTTATTAATTTTTGTTTTGCATCAGGTGTATGAATTTTTTTTAGATGCTAATTTATTAGTTCAGGACTAACACACTTTATTATTATTTTTTTATAATCATTGGTTAACCCAGGCAAGCAGATTGGTCAGATTTTCTGGCTCTGTCAAACATAGACATAAAAACTATACATAGAACAATTGACTAGTACATAGAAATTTCTAAAAGAACAATTTGTTATTATAAGCATGGCTGTCATCATGTTAATGAAGCAGTAACTGAAAGTCTTCAAAAAAATATTTACATGTTTCAGTCAAATCTGTATGAAAAATAAATATGTGTAATAAAAAAAAAAAAATTTCACTACCATAAAAATTCAAATAAAAATAAATTTTCACATCGTTAGAAAGGAATGATGTAGGCAGGATTAATTAGTACTTTCTTACCTTCCTTGGCCTGTAGGTTTATGGCGTTACTCTCATGGTCAAGAGGTCGAATCACAATATTGACATAGTTAAACTGTCCCTATATGAGGAAAAATTCTCATTAAAAAGAACATTCTCTCTTTTAAACAGCTTTGTCACTTATTCTGACATTGAAAATTTTCAAATAAAATATAAGATTTAGCCTGAAAGTTTTATTCTTCTTTCTATTTGATACATTACCACCTTAAGCTAAAAATCTTAGTTTTATTCTACTTTTTATTTGATACATATTCCACCTTAAGTTAACAAGAGGCCCATGGGCCTTATAGGTCACCTGAGCATTATGCAACAACTTTCCAGTGATTGAATTTGATTCATGTTTTAAGCCAGATGCTATGGCATTCACAATTTTGAAAGAGGCACCATTGATCATTATGACTATACATTTAGCAGTTGCTTAGTTTGGTTATTTAATACCCATAGGCAGGGTAGGGGAACAAAAAATGCATTTCAACTAATCAGTAATATTCAGCAATAATCAGTAGTGCCCCTACCACACATGAACCCCTGACCCTTAGGCGGAGATCCACACATTGCACAATTTTTGAAAAGGCATCCTTGCTTTTCAAAAATATTTAATTAATACCAAGGAGCAGATTTCAAACAATTCATTCATTTTCAGTGTACAAGTACAGCCTCCCTCTATGGTACCCCTGACCCTGGGGCCTTGAAATTCACAATTCTGGAAGATAAGGGCCCTTTCTCATAACTATATAGGTAGTTCATCTGCTTTAAAAGTACCCAGGAGCAGAGAAGAAAATTTTCAAAGATTTAATGTATTTTCACTATATGATCAATAGAGCCCCACCCTAACACCAGAAACCCTGACCCTGGGGTCATAAAATTCACAATTTTGGAAGAGGCACTCTTGCTCATCATAACTATGCCCTTAGTTAGTCTATTTAATATCTAGGAGCAGAGAAGAAGAATTTTAAAGAAATAATGCATTTTCACTATATGATCAATAGAGCCCCGCCCTAACACCAGAACCCCTGACCCTGGGGCCATAAAATTCACAATTTTGGTAGAGGCACTCTTGCTCATCATAACTATGCACTTAATTAGTTTATAATACCTAGGAGCAGAGAAAATGTTTTTCAAAGAATTCATGTATTTTTACTATATAATCAATAGAGCCCTGCCCTAACACCAGAACCCCTGACCTTGGGGCCATAAAATTCACAATTTTGGTAGAGGCACTCTTGCTCATCATAACTATGCACTCAGTTAGTCTATTTAATACCCATGAGCAGAGAAGAAGATTTTTAAAGAATTCATGTATTTTCACTATATGATCAATAGAGCCCCGTCCTAACACCAGAAGCCCTGTCCCTGCGGCAATAAATTCACAATTTTGGTAGAGGCACTCTTGCTCATCATAACTATGCATTCAGTTAGTTTATTTAATACCTAGGAGCAGAGGAGAAGATTTTCAAAGAATTCATGTATTTTCACTATATAATGAATAAGGGCCCCGCCCTAACACCAGAACCCCTGACCCTGGGGCCATAAAATTCACAATTTTGGTAGAGGTACTCTTGCTCATCATAACTATGCACCTAGTTAGTCAATTTAATACCCAGGAGCAGAGAAGAAGATTTTCAAAGAAATAATGCATTTTCACTATATACTTATTTAGCCCCACCCTAGCACTAGAACCCCTGACCCCAGGGCCATGAATTTCACAATTTTGGTAGAGGACTCAATGCTGAATACAATCATGCAAACAGTTTGACTGCTTGATGTCCAGGAGTAAAGAAGAAGATTTTTAAAGATTGCATTAATTTTAGTGGTTTTGGCCCAACCCCTCAGGCCCCAGGGGGGCCGGGATCATAAAATTCACAATTTTTGTTCCCCTTCACCCATAGATGCTTTGTGCCAAATTTGGTGGAAATTGGTTGAGTGGTTGCAGAGAAGAAGCTGAAAATGTTCAAATGTTAACACACGATGGACGACGGACGTCGCACGACGCACGACGACGGACGAAAACGGATGGCAATAGGTCACTTGAGTTTACTCAGGTGACCTAAAAATCTAAGTTTTATTCTTTTTTCTATTTGATACATGTACCACCTTCAGCCCAGGCTATATTACCTTAATGACTCCAATCTTGTAGTCGTCATTGCTGTCGTTGTATACAATAGTTACATAGTCATTTCCGATGTGTAATTTCTTGGCATTACAATTAGGGTCACTTTCTCTGTTTGGCATCAAGGTGGCCACATGAAAAATCACTAAAAAGGAAATCAGAGAATGAAAGACTGCAGGAAAAAAGGTATTAATTTAATTTATTCATCCTACAAGTCTTGCTATGCATTTTCAAAATAAAAAGAGCATAAAATGAAAAGGTATCTTTTTAACAATTACAAATTTTCCACTGAATCTAAAGAAAACATCATGAAATGACACATAAATTTATTGTGTGCTGAACTGCTGTGAAAACAAGATAAAGCAAACTCTTTAGGGCATACCATGCATGGATTCATCCTGCCAGCCATAAGCAAACTGTCCGTCTTTTCCCTGGCAGTCCAGCCCTCCAATATATACACGGTCTGGATTACAGTCTGACAGGCGTAACAGCTGACCTAGACCCTGAACGAAGGCTGCGTAACGCTCCGACCCATACTGGTTGGACAGGATACCCTTCTCATCTTTTGTCTGAAATGATGATTATTCTGTTAGGTAAAGCTTTCTTTTAACCTTTTTTCTATGCAGAGGATTGATAATAAATCTTGTATTGACTCACCTGTCCTGGGCCAACATAAATGACTCCAATCTTGTGGGTCTCGTATGGATGAATATGATCCAGCATCTTCAAAGCTCTTGTAGTAGTCTGAATAAATACATGTAAATAATGTTTGATATCTACATCTATATTAACACAGAGTATCTTAATAAGTATCAAAATGACAAACAAACTGAAGGGACAGTTTACCTCGTTCTGTGGAATAACAATTGGAGCTGATGAGCTGCTGTTAGCAGAGCTAAAGACTCCATCATAATACAGTTGTAGAAATATGAAGCTGGGGCTAGTTCCGCCCCTCCCCTGGTCCTTGCTGCCTGGCCCCCCAGACTTCAGTCCATCTCTTGATGACTGTATAACTGAGATAGTGTGACCTCTAGCCTTCCTAAAATCAGGCAGCTCCCTCACTTCATCATGCAGGGATGAGGACTCTGAACTTGGGGAGGGGCTGATAGGGGAGAGAACTTGATCTTGTTTGGTTAATGTGTCAATGGGTTTGATTGGCAGGTTCTCCGGGTGCTCGAGTTTTGAGGCCAGTAAGGAGCTGTCTGGTTTGTCTTGGGTTATCTCCTCTTTCCTGGCAGCCATTAGATTGTCTATCATCACGATTTCTGATTGGCTGTCCCGAGGGTCAAGGTTTTCTCCACTGGAACTCAGCAGGGAGGGGGAGGAATTACTGCGCTGGAGGGAGGTGAACTTCAGTTGTTCTCGGCTTATTGAAGGGGTTGGAATGGCCAGTCCATTGGGGTCTGACTCCTCTTTCTGTGAAAAAAACAATGTACCCTTGTGTTAAAAAAATCACTGTCTATCATATTTTGCACTGTAGATTAAAAAAATGAATGTAAAACTTGTGCTAAAGTGCTAATACAAATGGGCTAGTGAGTAAAAATTAGAAAATTATCATAAGTTCAGTTGGAATGAAGACCTATTACCTTCTTATCTTCTTCTGAAATGTGCCTCATTCTTTTCATGTTACCTGGAGAAAAAAATGGACATCTAAGCAATATGGATATATAGTTTATTTGTCTAACAGCCTTTCAAAAACTTAAGATAATTTATATTTTATAGTAAGCACAGAAAAACTTTGAATCATTAACCTTGTCTGAACTTCATACATGACTTACTACAATGTATTACTTTTGTTCAAATAAGACATTTCTTTAAAATCTTCAAGTTAAAATACACTGTAGTTAGTCTTAGATTGCTGTAATGTTAAATCATAAATATTGTTATCTTTTAACCTTAAAAAAAAGGGCATTACATTTTACTAATGAATGCATTACGTCTATTAATCTTTGAAATAAGAATGAAATACACTTGGAAATTTTTTAAGTATTGCAAATTGCAAAATGCTTAAAAGTGGAAGTATGTATTACTTGGTCGAGTGCAGAAATACATCAACAAAATTGAATATAATGTACTGTAAACCAACTATTATTGGCGACATCATTTTTACCTGATTCGTCAGTTTGCAATCAGTCCAAGACGTTAAAATTTTGACTGAGGAAACATTCACTACCAATGCTGGTTCACGGCGATTAATATTCACAAGTAAAAGTAGATCGTGAAACTTACCCGCAAATAATAGTTGGTTTTAATAAATGAAATATAAGCTTTTAAAGAGATGATGGTGCTTTAACACTGAGACAACCACAGGTTACATTTACATAACAGCATGCCATTAGAGGTATAAACTGTTTAACACACAACAACATCTACAGGACCTACCCTCCTCTGTCATGTCCTCTATACTGATTCTAATAGAATTAGAACTGCACAGGTCTACAACAGTGGGACACATATCTGAGTACAAGATCAAACCACACACAAAAAGCTATATCTAAACATGTTTAAGCCTTTCTGATTATGACACAAAGTTTATATTACATGTACTTGCATTACTAGCACATGCAGTAAAATTAGTAGCCTAAATTGTTAAACATGTCAAATGCTTTCTGGATAAGTTAACTATCTTTCCTAGCATATATAAACATTCTAGCAAATCTAAAAACATCTATTATATTAAAGTCTACAGCAGTACTACTGTATATGTACATTAAAATCAGGATCTGAGTGCTTTTATAGTTAAAAGAAAATGTGCTTTGAAAACATAAATTTATACATAAAAAAAGATACAAAATTTTGTAATTCATTCACATAAAATTAAAACTGACAGTTAAAAATGTGAAATTTCTAATTATGAACCTGAAGTTCATCGATATAATTATTATTCAAAATTTATGGTACACTCAAGAGTTTTACAGAGTAATAAATCAAATTCATGAATTTTCATAAAATTTCAAATATTTTTTGAACCAGGAAAATACAAGTTCATGTACACAAGGGGCACATGCATCAAAATCAAGTTATGTACTTTAAAACTTGGATCAAATTAAGCCATCAATTAATACACATAAAACATTTTTTTTTCATGCAAAAGCAATCCCATGTTTTTTTATTTCACTTTTGGTAAGCCAAAACCATTTGCATTTTACTCGGCCAAATGCAAATCAATAAACAAAAAAGCTACATGTATCATGCAGTAATTTACCTCCATCTTGGCTGTGGTCTGATGGGAAGTGCTGATCATACAGTGATTCGTATTCGTCTTCCCCTATACTCCCGCTGTCTATACGACTGTGTAAACTCTCCAGATCTGGCTCCTTCTTCTGCACAGACTGAAACAACATTGTGATGTCCGGCGTTTGAGACTCCTGAAAAAAAAAAATAGAGTCCACTTAGTAAAAATAACACATGTTTTCCACAGTTTACTGACCAAAAAATCATTCAAATGTTTTATTGAACAAAAATTGTTCTTGGCTTTACTATTATCATTTCTTATCTTAAATTGTTTTAATTTATTATTTGTTAAATAAATGTATGTCGAGATTTATGTCTATGCATTTCACAATGTACCTGTGTAATAATACTGCTATCTTTAATTTTCATTTTGGGATACTGTTTATGTTACCTGCATGGACGTATGTGATGGATCATTTTCTATGCGCATCATCCAGGCCACATTACCACTGGGGCCTCGGATAAAAATCTCTGCCCAGACTGTGCACCAACAGGCACACATGTTACTCTGAAACACTCGCCCATCTGAGGAGTGCTTCTTCTGTATTCCTACAAAAAGAAGTACTAAATTAATACAGTATAAAACAGTAAAATGTATAATTCTAGACACTTAAATTAATTAACATGTAGGTAATCATATTAGTTTCTTTAAGTCCACTAATATTATTTGAGTCCTTTTAATATATAATTTAAACAAATACATACAGAAGTTCAGCTTCAAATGCACTATTTAATGGTTTAATACAATGATTTCTTGATGGAGAACAATGTATTGAATCTTGAGTGCAGTCATTTATTTTTTTTACAGCAATTTGCAAGTCAACAAATTTTAAATTCCTGAAAACCTCATTCATTACATCTGCAATTTATTAAACTTCACCAAAAGCAAAACTCTGACAAAACATTCAATGTTAAATCCTACCCATGAGGAATGCCTCCATTGCTTCGGTCTCCAGCCCCAGTTTAGTGGGGGTGTGATCAGACAGGGAGGATCCGGTCTGTACCCCCACCTCCTGCTCCGGGGTGCTGTCAGGACTGCTCAGCATGTCATCAAAGGACATCCGCGACTGGATCCCAATGTCGTCAGCACTGGCCCGGCTCTCTATGGTAGAGGCGCTCCGGGTGACAAAGGCAGACTTGTGGCGCCTTCTGGTGGAGGTGGGAGGTGGCGCCGGCTTCGGTTCCACCACTTGTCCACTGCTCTGGTAGATGGACTGACATTTGTCACACAGTCCCGTGTTGTTGGTCTTGTTTCCTCCCCCGCCACTGGTTGTTATGGTAACCACTTTGTTTCCCACCAGCCACATTTGGGATTGTCCTCCATTCAACAGAAATTCTGCCACTGGGGACCTAAGAATAGAAACACCAAAATTTTTATTTGAATTTTCTTCCAAAGAAAAAACAGGAAAATTACTGTCAGATTTAAGGTCATACGCAACGTAGTTTGAATTTTATTGGTTCTTTCCTGGAGTTGAAGAGTTCCACTAAATGAAGGACCTGTGTGCAAAACTTTTAATGTCTATATATGGCTTTGTACACCTCTTCCAAAACAAATTTTGATGAAAAAAAATCTGGAATTTATGTTCTGTAATTTTTGTACATTTTTCTTTAAATAATGCAAAAAGTTTCATAATTTGATATCTTTTCAAAACCCCTGGTAACACATGTTGATTTTTTGTCTATGAACATGTAATGGTATTATAAGTTTGAATTTAGAATATCTTGAAAAGTTATCAGTAGGTAAGGTATCTTGCGTATATCCTTAATGTTTCATCTTATGACTAATATTCTGTAGACTCTATGAAATCTTTTAATCATGTAAATTCCTCGTAATTTGATACAAACACCCGTTCACCTTGTAGGAATGGCACTGTAATTGCCATATGTATAACGTGACATGACATCTAAGCAGGTCTCCGTTAGCTCGTGATGGTACTGGGAGAGCTTATTATCCACTGGGGCAGTAAAGTTCTGACGGTTAATAGCCGATCCAGAATACATTCTCCTACGGCTGCAAAAAAATCAAGTAACACAGACACACAGTAAAAGTATTTACATGTATCTTTTTTACTTTAGGCATAATTCAACAAAATTAGAAGAGTAATTAAAACCAAAGCACATGAGCTATGTTAATATACATGTGTTTGTATAAGTTAAAATGTAAATGTTAGCTTCAATATTAAGAGAAATGCCTAAGTAATCCTGGCGCTTGTGCTACAAAAGAACTTAAGTCTAAAACCAAAAACTTCACTGATTGTAAATCTTTGCAGAATTAATGATTCTGTATATTAAGATTGCTAGTGTTAAATTATCCATCTATATTCCATTGAAAAACATTAAATTTTTTTCAATTAAATGTAAATTAGAAAGTTTTAAACAGAACGAAGTTTTATACTTAGTCCTAAGTTATTTGTAAATCGGGCCCCTACTGCCTACTTTCTGTATGCGGCGTCGTTGAAGCTGTTAGATCGACTCCTATCACTGGAGTCCTGGTTCTGATTCTGCTGCTGGTGAATAATGGAGTTCTCCTCAAACTGCTGGATAATGTTGGCTTGTAACCCCTTATAAAAATTAATGAATAAAATAACATTCAAATAAAACTTTTAGTTGCTGAATTTTTAAGATAAAAAATATCCATGGTGTTTATTCTTTGAAATAAAATTTTTTTTATGCTACTTTTTATTTAGGGATTAAAACTTCTTGTTACTGAATACCTAGATTCACTAAATGTACACCTCTTACAAAGACATTTATGTACAAATAATATCAACCCACCTTCTGGATGAACTTGACAAAACTCTTTCTGAAGGGAAGACGACATCTGATGAACCAGATAGCTATAACATGGTGGGCCAAAGAAACAGTATAATGGCTAAATCTGAAATATGAAGGAAAATAAGAAGCAATGTACATGTGCTTCAAGTAATTATGCATTGCACATATACCCTACAGTGGGTTTTCGTGGCAGGTAAAAAATTTGGGATTTTCTTGCACGAAGATATGCCAATAAATTTGACAGTGAACATTAGTTTTCTTGATTTTACAGGATAACACTAAGAAGTATACTGAATATTTTAGCAAATAAAATTTTGGTGCCCTACCATTAAAATTAGGGAATAACTGTCTTCTAATTTGGTATTTGCAACCGTTAATGCTGATTGAAAGGTCTCAAACTGAGTTTTACCGGCTCCACGTAAAACGGTTGTTTGCGACCGTTAAATCAGCATTAAGGGTCGCAAATACCAAATTAGAAGATAATTATTTCCATTCTTATGCAATCATTGCATTTTGTTTGTTGTTTACGTCTTATTTGGTTGCATTTTGTTACATGAAATACGTCATGGGGCACTGTGTTTTTGCGTCGCTCTATTATGAGGTCACAGTGAAAATATTTCACTCGCGTTAATGCTCGTTTTACTGCTTAAAACAGCAATGCATTAGCCAATCAAAACTTGTTTTACAAAACAATTGCATTAGAATGCTAAAATTAGAACCCTGTTAAAAATAACCTTATATATCTTAACGCCCTCAGAAAACTTCTCTGTTGAATTAATTTACGAATGAAACATTTACGAATTCAATGTTTATTAAATATTTATATATGAAATAAATGCTGAAGTTTATGGTATAACATGCATACTTGAAAGGGTTGGTGTATGGCAGAGCTATGGCAAACACACTGAGGTACTCCTCCTCTACAAAGTTCGCGTACATCCGCGGAATCCTCACGATACCTGGTTAACAAAAATAGAGCAAATATGTTGGACATAGAAGCATATGAAATTTATCATTTTCTCAGATTCACTTAAAATAGTTTTTTATGTGTGAATATGTGTGTATTACCAGTAAAATAATTTTCAAAAAAAAAAATAAAATAAATATAACATCAATGCTAAATGGTCAACAAAATTGAAATTCCATTTTTACAAAGTAAATTCAAATGACTAGTGTATTTTTTTCATAAATTACACATACTTGACAGAAATGCCAGTACAGGGATGGCCATATGGACTGTGGCAGAGATTTTGGAGAGCTGGAGTAAGACTGAGGGTAGGAGTCGCATCATCACGTCCTGCATCTCCAGCGTACAGATCCTCAGCGAGTTAGTACACGTCTTAGCACACTTAGACACCAGGCCAAACTCCAGGCACTTTATCATCTCTCTCTGTCAAAAGAGTTAAAGCACAGGCTGCCATTGTGTCAAGTTTATATATTACAGCTCTATATATTTTTCTTCAAAAATTATAGGAAAGGTCAAAGTTCAAGTCAAGGAGAAAAGTGAAAAAAATCAATATGATATGTCCTAAATTTTCAATCTCAGGGGCATAAAATTAAGTTTTCTTAAGACATTTATAGACACCATCAATCAATTCTAACATTTTCACCAACAACTTACAGCTCGGTTTCTGTCCAGATATCTGTGGTAAGACACCATGGCAGCCAGCACAGGGAACACAAACGTGTGGAAGTCTGATCGGGTGAATCTTCCTGAGGGGGTGCCATGTAGCTTCTCAGGAAAGTTCAACTGTCGATCATTTACCTGTGTTAAAAAAAATTCAAAGATGTATTATCAATCAAAAGTCACAACACATTTGCCATTCATTTCAATACTTATGCTTTGAATCACTACAGATTTTCATATTGCTGCTAGAAATGTAAGAGATCTCAATCAACAGTCCATTCAGAAATTCCTGGTCTTGCAATTTGACAACTACTAGGCATTTTGTGCTTTTATATACTCATGTACAATAAGAATCTATGGTATAAATTGTCAGTGCTTACCATGGCACAGAGATGATGACACAGGGAATTGATAAGGTCATGCTTGGTTGACAATATAAGGGTTTTGTTCTGAAGTAATAATGGTAGGTTGACTAGGACACGCTCCAGTACCTCCCAGTCTTTGTCCTGTGAAAACAATCCCAGAATTGACTTTTTAACATAAATTATAATTCTGTTACAGAAGCATCAATGGGAGATAAGCATTTTGAATGAAAAAGGTTTATACAATGGCGCATACAAATGCCATGTTCTCAAGATGGCAAATTTTGTATTGTAAAGTACACATACATGTACCGGTACTTACATTTTCTAGACAAGAGAGGAATATACTGAAGGACTTTTTATAGTCTAGGTAGGTAGATTCGGACCACAGAAATGCAACTGAGTCTGTTGGAATGGAATTGTTCTCTTCTACTGTTTCACTGTGACTGACTTTAGGCTGCCTGTATGCAGATATGAAAGTGACATTTCAGTTGGGAAAAAAGACCTCATCGCTTTACAAAAATAGACTATGAAAATAGAATTTAAAGTTCATCATCCCTCTGTTTGATTATTCAGATTTTTGCTTTTTAAGTTGATTGATTAAAATGATTTTCTTTAAAAAGAAAACCACACAGACAGTCATAATATGATTCAGTTAAACTTTTCCCCGTTGAATACTTCTCTTACATTTCTGCACAAGAAAGGTAAGGACTGAAGGCCAGATGGGCATCCACGTTCTTGTCTATAAAGCCAAGTCTGAACAGATCATCAGCTCTCATGTGTAACAGGACTTCTATCACCTGTCGATAAAGAACAAGCATACTCAGTAGATTTAAAACCTATTAATCATAGCTGAAATAATTATGTTTAAAATGAATCAAAGTTGTTCATCTTTTGGCATTTTGTTAAAGTGTGTTTCACTGTCAAGTAATTGATAGACATGAGCAAACCAAAATTATCTCTCAGAAAGGGCTCCTTAAACCATTACATTACAGTTTCAAGCCCACAATTCTACACAGATGTACACTGCAAAAATTTCTTAATCAAGAAAACCTTTCTCTGTTATTCTCTAAAACACTGTATAAATCCATTTTTAAACCAACAGGGCACAATGTATTATTTTTTTCTAAACATGCATAAACTGTGTAACACCTACATATTTCCTGATCTGTACAGCTGTGTGGCTTGTGAATTTTTTTGGCTCCGTATACTGATGCTTCATGTGTAATAATAACAAGTCATAAATCTTCAAACAGTGGCTTGGGGGATCTGTGTTCAACTTTTGCTACAAAAATAGGTAACATGTGAAAACTTGCAAATGGTTATTATAAATCTAGATTTACAGATATAAGAAATACACACAAATACCTTATCAAAAAATTCAATCCATTAAAATTGATTAAAAAAAAGG
The DNA here is from genome assembly GCA_003671525.1 of Saccostrea glomerata. Lineage (NCBI taxonomy): Eukaryota > Metazoa > Mollusca > Bivalvia > Ostreida > Ostreidae > Saccostrea > Saccostrea glomerata. The sequence goes on from PRKT01000700.1 coordinate 27,326, forward strand.
ATATTTCATTAACATTTCCTTAAATACATGTATACTGTAGATATAAAGATATTTTTGGAAACAAGAGGCCCAAGGGCCTTGAATCGCTCTTCTGATAAATTGTACAATCTATCACTTCTATTTGAAGCCTTTAATTCTAAGTATCCCAAGATGCATGAACTGACAAAGTAAGCCACTTAAGACTGAAGATATTTCAGTATAGCTATAGAATACCATAAGTAGGTCACAATGACCTACTTTTTGATTGAAACTTTCTGAGGACTCAAGATGCATTAATTGACAAAGATTGATGGTTCTAAGCCAGTAAGTATGTCATATTCAAAAGTAAGTCACTGTGACCTTCGTATGGTTGAAGTTCTCAAAAAACCCAAGATGCATCAACTATCAGAGTTTGATGATTCTAAGCCAATGAGTACCAGAAGTACTTAAATAAAGCCATAAAATGTCAAAATTAGGTCACCGTGACTTTTTGGTCGACTTTTTCCAAAGACCCAAGATGCATCAACTGACAATGTTTGATGATTTTAAGCCAATAAGTATCTGAGATAATCAAAAGTAGGTCATTAAGACCTACTTTTTGGTCAACATTCTCCAAAAACCCAAGATGCCTCAACTGACAATGTTTGATAATTCTAAACCAAAAAGTACCTAAGACACTTAAATATAGCCATAAAATGTCAAAACTAGGTCAAAGTAATCTACGTTTTGGTCGACATTCTCAGAAAACCCAAGTTGCATCAACTGACAAAGTTTGATAATTCTAAGCCAAAAAGAACCTAAGATACATAAATATAGCCATAAAATGTCAAAAGAAGGTCACCATGACCTCCTTTTTGGTCGACATTTTCCGAAGACCCAAGATGCATCAACTGGCAATGTTTGAAGATTCTAAGCCAATAAGTACCTGAGATAATCAAAAGTAGGTCATTGTGACCTACTTTTTGGTCAACATTCTCCAAACACCCAAGATGCCTCAACTGACAACATTTGACAATTCTAGGCCAACAAGTACCCAGGATACTTAAATATAGCCATATAATCAAAACTAGGTCAGAGTGACCTACTTTATGGTCAACATGTTCCGAAAACCCAAGTTGCATCAACTGACAAAGTTTGATGATTCTAAGTCAAAAAGTACCTAAGAGTATTTGAATATAGCCATAAAATTTCAAAACTAGGTCACAGTGACCTACTTTTTGATCGACATTCTCCGAAAACCCAAGTTGTATCAACTGACAAAGTTTGACGATTCTAAGCCAAAAGTACCAAAGATGCTGAAATAAAGCCATAAAATGTCAAAAGTAGGTCACCATGACCTACTTTTTAGTCAACATTTTCCAAAGACCCAAGATGCATCAACTGACAAAGTTTGATGGTCATAGGTCTGAGAGTATTCAAAATATGCCTTTTAAACAATTTGAAAACAAATGCCTGTAAAATTCAAAAAGTAGGTCACAGTGACCTACTTTTTCATAAATATGTTTTAAGGCCTCAAGATGCATCAACTTACAAGATTTGGTGATTTTAGACCTCTCAGTGTCTGAAATAATGGAATTAAATGTTTTAGAAAAGATGAGCTATGAAATTCAAAAAGAAGGTCATGGTGACCTACTTATAAGTTGACCTTGTTCAAGGACCTTAGATGCATCAACTGACAAAGTTTGATGATCATAGGCCTTAAAGTGTCCAAAATATGCCTCCAAATCAATTTGAAAACAAAAGCCCATAAAATTTAAAAAGTTGGTCACCATGACCTACTTTTGTGTTAACATGATGTGAAGTCCCAAGATGCATCAACTTATAAGATTTGATGATCCTAGTCTTTATAGTAAGCAAAATATCAATGTTTTTATTAAGTGAAAATTTTGGTTAACTTTGAAGTGACCTTGAGACCACGCCCTTTGCCCCAGGGTCATGCCTTGAACAATTTTTAATCTTCAACATATCCTGACCCTTGTAAGTAAGTTTGGTGAAAATCTGCCATGTGGTTCTGGAGAAGAAGATTTTTTAGCAACGAGTACTTTTGGTTTCATTTTCCTGATTATCTCCCCTTGTTTTAGGGTCCCAACCCTTGTTTTAGTATAAAAGGTAGCCCTTGGGCCAAGGATACCCTGTGACAAAATGATTGGCCAAGGGGTTCTTGAGTTATGGCCCATATTCTGAAAAGTTAACGCACATCGCACACCGCACAAATGGCCATAGCATTAGCTCTTTGAGCCTTTGGCTCAGAAGAGCTAAAAAAACCCAGTGGAATCATTATTTTCATATTTGCAAACAAAGCACATGTATCTGTATTTAAACAAAAATATTTCAAGAATACATATGTTACATTTCCTTGCAACACCCACCTTGAAGAGATCTACCAGACCTATCATGGCTGTCTTGACATCATCCAGCTGGGTTTCCTCCAGCTGTTGGATGATCTCTGACCCCTCGACCTTTGGATAGGGAGAAGCTGGGTGGGCTGTCAGAGGCCTATTTATTAACTAGAAATGAAAAATGTACTTTGCATTAATATCTGAAACATCCATATTTTTTTTTCATTTTTATAATCTATTTGAAAGAAGTTACGACGACTAAAGTATAAAATTAACTGTACGCCAATAAGTCAACTGCAAAAGTCAAATGTGCATTTTATCTACATGTAAGATAACCAAAGAATAAAATGTCTTTTCAGTATTAGTTAACGGAAACATACAAAAGTTACCTTTTCTATGATTGCAATGATCTCCACAAAGCAGGAGGGGCTACAACCACTTGCCAACAACAGTAACATGTCTGCCGCGACCTTTCTGACCTGGGGGTCATGGTCAACCTCTATATGGCACAAATGGGGTAATACAACTCTATTGATCAACACATCCTGTAAAGAGATGAAATTTCATGATCTAGATACATGTACAAAGTTAAAAGAAGACTGCCAGGAAAAATGTATGTATTAACTAATAAATAAATTTTATTTGTTTATCAGTACTCACCTCATAAATGTGTTTATTGATGCTAAGAACTAGTGACAGTTTGTCAAGGGCCTTAACCCGTATCTGGGTTCTGGTTTCATTTCTGTAAAATGGCAAAAACAGTTCGACATACAAGTATCAAACAAGATGAAAATACTATACAATATACAATTATCAAGCTTGCTTAGATACAGTAACACACACACCCCATAAAATGTTACATATTATAAATACATTGTAGATAATGCAACTTTTTTCCCATTTCTCACTTGAAGTATTTCTCCAGCAGCTGGTAGAGATGGTTGATCCAGTTTTCCTTGGTGGGGTTGATCAGTTGTGCCTGGTGCTCAATGAGCAGGGAAACAGAACTCTCCTGTTTGTGGGAAAGGATAAAAATGATCAAATGCCTTAAAATAATTTTTTAGAACATGAAATCAATAATCTCGAGATTTTCCTTTCTATTATTGACTTGAAAAACAAGCTTTGCTTAACTATATGCAAGAAATCTGTCTGAAACTTACAAGTAATTGCATAAAAAAATTAAGGAACTAAACAGTTAACTTACTGGTCTCTTGTTTGCACACATTTCTATGATTTTGAAGAATCGGGTGATACACCCAGAAAACTGGCCTTGTGCATGCAGCTGCTCAATGTTGGTCAAAATGTCATGGAGGTCGGCTTGTAGTCTCGGGTCATGGGTGGGTTGAGCAAATGCAGGATTCTTTCAATTAAATTAAACCATAAACTTTACAATATGTGATTAATAAAAAGATTAACCTTTGGGGTGATGATCAAATGAAATAAAAGGGTTTTTTTTCATTAATTTGAATACATTTCATTTTAATGATAATGATACAGGTATTCAAAAGAATTTACTGTATATTTATTATATTTAGCATGTATGATATTTGGTAGAAATTGATTTTGATTAAGTTAACATAGATTTGATTTAGCACATACTATCTTCATATTCTTATATATGTATATACACTGCATGTGAAAGACATTTCACTATGTACATGTACATGTACTTGATTTAATGGTTTCTGTGTTTTGCCAAAACCGTTAAAAAGAATACCCAGCCAAAAGTAATAATTTTACAGTATTTTGGCAATAATTTGTAAAACTTACACTGAGCAGGTAATACTATATGTAATCATACCTCTAGAAGTTTGAGAAGACTCTCTAGGATGCTCAGTACTATCTCCCAGGTCACATGCTGGAGTTCCTTGCCGTACTTTTTAACCAGTCTCTGAATGTTCAGCACCACCTCGTGAGCCACTATAAAACTGTGGGACTCCAACACCTGTGTAGTATGTATACTTAATTAGTAATTATTATCTCATATGTCTCAGCTGTTTCACAATCCCAAATTTATAAGTTATAATTTCTATCCTTACAAAAAATCCAAATAAACATTGTAAAACCATAATTCCGCAGCAAACCAACCTGTAAGAAAGATGGCAGTACAGAGGAGAAGGTATGCTTGAGGGTGGGGACTTTCCTGTAACCCCACAGGGCCATGCCAACAAAATACACCACTCCCCTCAGCAGCTCTTGATCATGCACATGTCTGAAAAAAAAACACATTAAAAATTACTAGAATTAAAATCCTGATCATATATATGTAGGCATAATCATATAAAATAAAATATATTTTTCAATTGTCTTGTAAAACTGTAATTAGCATACTTTCAAACAGCTGTTAAGATCTCAATATTAAAATCTTCAATAAAAAGTAAGTGTGCTCTTACTTGACATCTTGCATCATACAACACATGGTGTAAATACTGCTGTGTCCAAGATGTGTGCCTAGTAACTTTCTCATCAACTGAAAGAATAATATTCAATATACATAATCTGAGTTCAATTAAAATTCCTTTAAAAATATTTCTCCTTAACTTGGTGCTCCTATTTGAGAGTTGATTTAAAATAAATAGATAGACTCAAAGTGTGTACCAGTTATTTAACACTTCATAGAAAAAAAAATCTCCTAAACTTTAAACCAGAAATATCCAATTTGCCAGTCAATCTAGATAGCCTTGTGCTCCAAATTTGGGTAAATGGCACATTGTATGTATTAAATAAAAAAAAAAAAGGAAATCCAATAACAGTAAAAATGTACATGAAAAAATCATAAGAAAACAAACAGAACAATATGATTCCATTACCTCCCAGCTTGATAGTGAGAACTTGGAGATGTTGACTGTGTGACACAGAGCAGAGATAAAGCTGACAAGGCATTCTGTGGGTAGATAACTGTAGCACAGAACAGCATCCAGAAAGTCTAAACACAGCTGAAAATATAAAGAAAAGAGTTGTAAAGTTCATGAAATATTTCAATAAATCAGTATAACTCTCAACGTCTCAATACTGGTAAAATATTTACTGTAACATCCTCTTCACGTCTCCTTCTATTCAACAGTAAACAAGTATTCCTAAAACAAAAGTCATTAAATGGTACAGAAAACATTATGATAAGTTTGAAAATCTTACCAAAATCAAACAATTACTCAACTTTTTTCTCAATGTTTTCTTTAATTATTGAAAGGTGAATCTAATCAGCATTTAGTTAAAGTAAATATTTATGCAAGATTAAAATGGTCCAATCAGATTAAGGAATACATTTTGTTTACGACTCTTACTTGACCAGCCCCGCCACCACTTCCTCATCCAGATACGCGGCGTTGTACTTGATGACGTGGATCAGGAGGGTCAGGAATTCTCCCAGTTTTTCCGAGTTTACAACATCTGGCATCCATTCCAGCAAAAACTGGCCTATAAAAGATGGTGAAAGAATAAAACAGAGTATCATTTAGTTTTTCTTACTTTCTTTTACAGTGCTTTGTAAAGAATAATTTTTCTAACACAAACATATTTCCTTCTCTGTCAAACTTATGGATTTCTGTAAGTTACTGAGTTCTGAATTATTTTAAAAACTATATACCTGCTGATTCCTCAAACTCCTGCAAATTTCTACCATTCTCACTTAATGTGATCAACAATTCCAACCTGTAATTGCGTACAATAGAATATTTTTTCTTTTCAAATTAACTTAAAGTAACATAGAAAAATCTTCATTTTTTCCTAAATATAGTGGAAATAGTCTATTCTTTGATTTAATTTAGTACATGCATTCAAAAACATGGCTCTATAGAAATATCAAAGGATTACCTGCATTGTAGGTCACTTGGTACATTAAGCTGACTAATTACTCGAAAGAAATGAGCTCTTAAAATCCCAAGGTACTGAAGCTAGGATGAAGAAAATTAAATATGCAATGGTTTTATTTACATCCTGTAAGTCATATCTTTATGGAATTTTTAAAAATGTTGATGTATAGTCATAATTGTATACTTTAGAATGCATCATGTTTTAAGAAAAACAATTTGAAAAAAATTAAATTCATTTTATCTATATGTCTACTTGTTTTGCCAAATTAAGATTAAAATGTGTATTTAGTATTTCAAAATAGGAATACAACTTTGATCAGTAAATCTCAAAAAATAAAACTTTTAGACTAACAAACACTTATTATTTGATGACAAATTTTACCTGGCCTTGAACAAGACATTGAAGGAAATGCAGAGCTGTATGACGATTTTCTGGTTTCACTGAAGGATCAAGCAAGTCTTTAACACTGAACCATAGTGCTTCTATTGCATTCTACAAAACAGTTTCATAAATAAAATGGTTAAATTCACAGCTCTCAAAGTTCAAATCTAAATTAATACAACATGTCAGTGGTTAGTATTATACATGTATGCTATCAACTTTGGTTCCTTTCTCAAAATTTCCTTTCCAAGACATTCCAATACATTATACATGTACTTTCATTCACCTCTTCTAGTTTTTTATGTTGTACAATGTCACTCAGTTCCCTGATTGTCTTTAGTCGGTTATTGGCTGGACTCTCTGGACCAATTTCCTGATGGAAATTAAAATATTTTTTTAATAATATTATACAAACATGAAAGGTTATCATTTCAATACTGCATACATAAAATAATCAGCCCAGTAGTACAATCACTGTAAAAATAACACATGTTTATATTTTATATTTGGTGGATATGTAATATTGAACATGGTTCTACCTGCAGAACTGTAGCTCTCTGCTTGAGAAAATTCGGACAGTCAAAGCAGAGCTACAGATCCAAGCTTTGAAAAAACCTTCAATTTACACCATCGCTTTTTTGTCGCTCGCTTTAGCTTTCCCCAGCTTTAAGAATCATTTCCAATATTTGATACTTTACTTACCTTTCAACAGTCCCCCAACAGCCCTTTATGGTTTTGGAATGTCTGTTTAAAAAATTCCAGGAGGTCGTGCTTAAAATTATTTTTTGAAGAACATATAATGCTTGCCCAAAAATGGGAGTGATATGGGAAATTATTAGATACCATTCCCAAAGTGGGGAAAAGCATTAACCCCTTACATGGCATATACGCCTTTCTACGCCTCTGACTTGAAAAACGGGAGTAGTGTGAAAAAACATTCATAACTTCCTTAATACTGCAAAAATCAGAATAAATCTTACCCCGTTGGAAAGAGAAAATAATGACGATAAAATAATATGCAGAATTTTTTTATTGGTTGTACCAGTTTTTTGTTAGCTTTGGTTAAACTTTGCGCACAATTTAAGCGATTTTGCCATTATCAAAATCAATGCAGGGGTAGCACGTTTTATGTAAAAATGCTGAATTCTGGTGATTACCTCCCAACGCAAACCCATCCACCAAAATACTTAAAGTTGGTTTGTAAAAAAAATGTACAACATGCTCATAATTTTCAACACATCAATAAAATATCTTTTTGATATATTTAACGAAGAAAAAAGAATGAATGAAACTCATTCTTGAATGAATGGAAATTCCAGCATGATCATGATGTATTTCGTTGCCATGGCAACTGAAATGATATTTTTATAATCATTTTCGGAAACCACACAATACCTGCTTTTTGAATATATATACATTGGTGTATACAAAAATTACAAGAAATACTCAAAAATGCATTTAAATCTTAATATCAATTTGTCTACAAATGCTTAAAGACCCAATTTTTTTACCGTACGGTTACCTGAGGAGGGGGAGTGGTCGAAGTAACAGTGGTGTTATTTACCTGGAGACCCCCAATACCCAAGATGTCAAAAATCTGTGTATACGTAGCATTACACAGGAAATCTGGGTTTGGTAATCAGGGTCAACATAACGTGTTTTGTGTCTGTTTTGAGTGAAACTACGTAAACTAATTATTTTAATATGAAATTTATTTGTAAACTAAACGCATTAATCGTAATCATGGTTAATGTTTTAAAGGGAAAAAAATAATAACTACATGTATATCGTTTTAGAAAATGTTTTCCTTATACATGTACATAAAAACTACAAATCAATAATATTTATCTTTTTTTTTAATCTTCAATAAGAGAAATCACTTGATTAAAAAAGTCTGAATATTGAAATAAAAAGAATTATTATTAATCCACCTATCCGTCGTGCATGTGAACATGCATTTACCGCGATCGGAATGTTTTTTTTTTTCTGGCCAACAATTTTGTCCAAAATATTCCATATTTTTTATTCTTCGTGTATTAACAAAATTCTATTGTCAGAAATATTTATTTCAGAATCGATCACTTTTAATTATCTTCACATTTTTATTACGTAAATATATTTGTCAGACAAATATACAGAGGAAATTTGAGCATTAATTTTGACATCACATTCTGTACAACATTGTGCGGATTGTAGCCATAGTACAAAATAAAACATCATTTAAAAACATTGCTATGTCGTTTATTAGTGCTGAATATTTTTCTTCTATCCCATTTCTTATAAAATAATTTAAATCGTCGGACTTCCAATTACGGCAAATAGAGCCGTTTTCTCTCTCTCTACCATCGGCTCCTCATACATTCACATGTCCGAGAGAGGAACGAACGACGAAGTTCTCTAGTACTACCTGCATTGGAGATTGCCGTTTTCTGTGGACGTGGTCTACGTGGACGATATAACACTTACAAGTAACAAACAGTATGAAGATAGAAAAGAAATATTTTATTAAGTCAATGTTTTAATAATCTACTTTCAATTATTTTTTTTGAAATAAAATTCAAACATATTGGAGTTTTCCAACACGCGTGTATACTATGCGGGTACATGAAAGCGTTTGACGCGTGACCAGGTAATTGTTTTCAAAACATGCAAACTCAGATTATCAGGAAGCACCTGTCAATCAAATCAGAAGCTATTGTTTTTTAAATGATTGACAGGCGGTAAATTATTGATCTTAAATCAAGTAGATTTTGGGGGCGTTAACATAAAATTGGGTGTTTAAAATCTTTGCCATGGAAGGGGTTAAATGCAAGAAATAATACCCGAAGTGAGTGACATAAAACAATGTCATAAATATAAGGTTTTTACAATGCTCTCTGCTTTATTTGTCCTAATTTTCTAAAGCAGCGAGCTTCAGTTCTGCAGCTAACATGGTACATGATTTTTTATAAATTGAATTAAGACATCTTTGGTAACAAGATTTGTAGAAAAATGCTCGGGAATTTGTACCAGTACTCCAATTTTGTTTTCTGAGGAAAGATAGATCTAAATGTGATCCAACTTAAAACAGCCCTTCTTAAAAATGCAAAGTCAGCAAATATGTATTTTGCATGAGCATATCTACATCAAAACTAGCAAACACTAAAAAACGATTTGAATTAGACAAAAAATTGTTTTTAGGGAATGCATTTCATTATAACATGATAAAATCATAATGACACAAATCAGCAAAACCTACCCTCAATATTTCAGGCGTAAAAAGAAGTTCTTTTGTCTGTGGCCTGTGAAATGCAGTCGTACTACTTTTTTCTCTTATGCCAAAGAAGTTCTTCAACTTGCTTTTAATGTTTTCTTCTTTCGCCATTTCATTTTATCTCTTGGTCCGACTATCCTCTCGAATTTGTTCGGTTTTAATTTAATTGGAATCCCGATTCCGATGTTTAAATGAAGATATTTTTCTCTTGTTACCCTTGACAGTCGATGTGTTAGTCACAGATTACATATTGGATGTGGAAGGTTTTTAAATATAGATAGAGCAGATATATTATTTGATCTCTGTATTGATGATTGGATAAATTGGATATAAATTTCACTACATTTTTAATGACGAAAAAGTTTACACAGTAAACAAAGTTTTACAACGTGAAAAAATTGATAGTTTTGATAACTTGTTTAACAGTGGTGATAAATTTACCTTAATTGGCTTTTGAAAGGAATTTTGAATATGAAATTCCGTATCTATGACACTGCGGCGTGAATAAATCAGTCAGGCCCATAGGGAAAGGGGATGGGTCTGAGAATCTTTTGCCCTAGTTTTTATATATACTAGGGTATGTATTAAAATTCAGATGCTGGTTGCCTCTTTTTTGTTGCTATATAAGGTCGAACACTGTCAAAGTCCAAAATTTGATTAAAAGTGTACTAATAAAAGGTAGAGCAAGGTTCAACACCTCTTTCCAAGCCCTTGTTTCTGTCGTGAAAAATACTCAAAATCATTGTATTTATTGCTCTTTTGGTTAAAAATTTATTACAAAAGCAAGTGCCTATGATCAATTAGCCTGTCCATTAATTCAAAATATTTTCTGTGGCATTGTTTATCGGTAACCTTTCCAATAATATCTTTAAATCAGTACTATAAAGCTATATAAAGTATATCTCATCTAGCCATGATGGTTGCGTCTCTGTTTCCTTGTAGGGATCGAGTTAGGTATAATTATGAGGAGTAGTAGTGCAGAGAGAGAGAGAGAGGGGGGGGGAGAGAGACTTCTTTATATCATGTTAAAATGATTTATTTAGTATACATGTAGCTCACACATACTAGCTCAGTTTATATCACTTTTTAATCTCAGATAAAATTTCGTGGGGGACAAGTTGTTAATGTACATCTAATGATTTGAATTTGAATTAGGGATATCCACCTTAAAATTCGCGTTGCTTATATATTTCCTTGCACTAAATACATGTAACTCATAGTACGTCGTTCTTCACAAAGTACATGTACATGTTATAATATACATATTACTTATATTTATGGTAAATTATTCAAGAGTGGTTGACATTGTGCTTATATATCTATTATTTTCCTCTAAATGCATTTGAAATAATAAAGCTATACGATTATAAGGATGAATAACTGCTTTATTCGATTTGGCTCTATGTGAAGAATCGATATCGTAATGCTACATGTAGAATTAATCTGTTATTAAGGGCGCGTATTGTATCAAGTACATGGATAAGACGCATTTTGTTTTCCAAAAACATAATCTCTTTCATTTTTTTCTTTCATAATATATAATTATTTTCATGGTATATGTAATTTTTCTTACTGCTTAAAAAAATGTGAAATCGACATCAATTGTTTATCATTAGTAACACACACACAAAAATTTCAGTAATTTATTATTCGTTTGATTATTATAGTTAAGTACAAATTTTACACATCTTACATATCCGACCCTTTTTAATGACTGTTTCCTATTTTTGAGTGTGTGTATTTTTATTATACTTGCATGCACTTAAGTGTCAAATAGGTCAGAATTTGTAACCCTCCAATGGCAAGTGGTGGCATTTCCATATGAGTAAAGAATTCTCGGGAGGAACGTTGAACAGCAATCAATTATTATTAATTAATCTATCAACTAATGTGAGATATGACAGTGTCCAAAAGAATTATACTGTTCTGTCGCATCTGTATAGTTGTAATAGATACTCCACAAACCGTCATTGTAACGTCACAATGATTTGACGCCACAATAAAGTGTGACGTCACGAGTAGACAGCTACAGTACATTGTTTGCGTTTCGTGTTGTAAGAATGGGTCTTCTCAATAGTTGTATGAGAAAGCGAAGTAACAAAGTTGGCATTATGACCGACGAAGAAGAAGAGGCTTACAAGAAAATAGAAAGAGAGCTGAAAAAAGAAGCACTGGAGGACACTATGCAAAGGAAGCCCCTTCCGTGGCTTATGTTTAACTCTTCCTCACTAGAAGGCGACATTAGGATGCACACTAACCCTTCTGAAGGAAACGAGAAAATCTCTGATGTTATAAAGAAGAGAGACGGAATGTCTTTTAACCTCGACTTTAAGGCTGCTCTTCCACCTAAACTTCCGCCCATTAAGGTTACCTCTGCCAGAATATTACAAGAGGATAATGAAAAGTGGAAAGGTTTGTTTCTTTTTCTTTCTTTAAATCTGTTCTCAAATAAACAGACTTTTGCGACATTTTCTAGTACGATGTCAATATTTATTTATTTAAATGCAGAGACAAGAGACACGAGTTTGATGGAAAAACTGGAAAAAGCAAAGATTAGAAGGGATGAAGTGCTCCAGAAAAGGAAACTTGCATCAAAAAGACCAAAGACAGCACGGCTCAGAGATTCCGAGAAACTTGATTCATTTGAAGGATGAACAGAATCAAAGTCTTGTCAACTATCCAATAGATGTTTAAAATTGGCAATGTCAATCGAAAACTTTTTTTAAAATATGACTTATCAACAAGAAGCCAGTCATTTTTTCTATGTTCATAAATTATTAAATTACAGAAGTTTTTTAACTGCTACGTCAAAACAAAAATTGTGAAGAGTTAAATTTTTTCACGAATTCGTAAATTGAGGACAAGAGTTTATTTTTTATGAATTTGCAAATTGAGGGCAGCAATTCTAAGTGTTATTTTATATCATAAATAAATTGAAGTTTGATTTATACAGATTGTTTTGTTATTTTCTTTTCTGTTGTACCGATCACAGGCACTTGGGGTCTGGAAAACCCCTCCCCCTTTCCACTTTTTTTTATCTTTAAATCTGAAGTCTACACAACTTTTTCCTATTTTAGTATTCTTTTATGCACTTCCTAAGATTTATAATGTAACCCTTTTTTATCAATAAGCTGTTTTTAGTAATAACGTTTTTGACTGTTACATTGTACAGAAAAGAGAGTATTTTTATGTATTAGTTGAAAACGATATTATGTAATCTTTGCCTTTAACCTAATCATCATAGTCATGATCAATTCTCCTCAGTTATGAAGTTGATGTATCCTTATTAAAAACACAAAAGCATGTCCTGAATAAAATATTTTTTTACCGATGCAAGCTACGGACAAATAAATCAATGTTACAAGGGTTTCAACAGTGTTTCCTTTAAAGTCAGATTTTTAAACAAATTCCACGACCAGTATAATTATTTTGTTTGGAAACACAACCTATTGTAGGATCATATTTTTGTCTAACATATTTCATACCGATTGTTATGTCATATCTTTTTCTAATTTGACTTCGGATTACTCTATCTGGTCAGTGCAGTGAGGTTTATTGCTTCACTCCTGAGATTGTCATGAAAAAAATATCATATTTAACAAAATATGCTCTCGTGATAAAGTCGTGGAATGTTTATTGAAATCAGATCAGGTTAAGTGACGAGAATTCAGATAATTACTATGAGATACATAATTATACAATTCTCTGCTTACTCTTTCAGCATGGACTGGAATTCGTAAGAATCAGTTGGTCTATTATTCGAAAAATATCATGAAATAAATCAAAATGATATCCCCATCATAATTTCTATACCTTGAAAATAAGTATTTATTTACGAGAAACTCGATATTGTTCCAGCCTATAAAACAAGATCCCGGCCTTGAACCGTGAGCGAGAAATCATTTTGCTTTTGTGTTTCATGTGCATTAATCGTTAATTTATTTTTTTTTAAAATCTCTTTGTAGTTTTTTTGATAACCGTCACCTAATTTAAACAATGCATGTCAAATCGAGGCAGCTTTTGTCACGTAACTATTTCTGGTTTTTCTAATACCCTCTGCCGGCTAGATGCAATCTCGTCCTTGGGGAACAGTCAATCACAAGGGAGATAACGCATCATTAGCGTGGGTTTGGTTTTCTAATCGCTCTCATCACTTCCAACATCTTACGCTTAATTTTCGCTAATCTACATACCTTACAGACTATTGTTTTTCATTATAATTCACCAGACTTCGACAACATCAAAACAACATAATCTTGCATATTAAGTCCTGTTATAAATAAACTTTGTGCCTGGGTAAAGGTCTTTCTTCACTTGGGCTTCAAAGAGAGTACAGAAAATTGAGAAAGTAATTCAAGAAGCGAGGGGATCTCTAAAAAATTTCAAGATAATTTTCATGATGGAATGGAAAAACATGACTATATTTGTTTTGACCATTTTCACATTTATGATAGGAAATCTTCTTGGATTAGAGAATAACATTGACAATATATCGGGAAAGAAAGAAACCAAACAGATGAAACGATCTCTGAATGTAAGTACACGTATTCCTTTATAAGAGACCGTGGGAATTTCACATCAACAATTCAATGAAGTCAAGGTCTTTCACTCTAGATTTCAGCGCAATTTTGAAAAAAAAGTTAACTAATACCTTTAAAAAATTAAAATTATCGGATAAAATTTTAAAATCTGAAAACTTCACGGTGAAATTAAAAATAAAATCTGAAAATATATTTTGCTTGAGGTTATGTAGATATATATGTTCTACATTTATTTTAATGAATTTGAAATATTTTTCATTGCTTCTATTTTGTTGCAATTTTTACTTAGATTTCACTTAAATTTTCTAAAACTTAGTAGTTCTCAAAATGTTTCAATTGTTTCTTTGCTTTATTTAATTTTTTTTTTAGATATCGTTTATAAAGTTGCGCTATAAAAAAAAATCAAATTATTCTTTCAAAGATAAAATATTTCCTTTTTAAATTTTCAATTAGTCCAGGAAATTGAAAATAGAATCGAATAGTTTATAAATTTAAATTGTTGTGTTTGAAATCATTAATATTTTCAAACATTGTTTAGAAATTCACCTGAGAAAAGCATATGAATGGAAGAATTTACAAGAACTCGACTAATAATAGAATGATTTAGAATATTTTTCAAAGTACTGCATGCGTTTAGTGACCTCATGGTGTTTATGATAAACAAATTTTTTAAATTTCATATTTCAGAAAATAAGATTTAAATTTAAAAGAAATGTATCATTTAGAAAATTAGTTATCATAAACATAATAGTTAGAAATGGTTAGAAATAGTTAACCAAGATAGCTTTCAAGTACATGTATAGTTCATTTAAGGATAAATAATAGAAAAAAATATTTTAAAAATCAGGAATAGACATGCACATCTGAAAGATTTATATTCATGTAGATGAAAAAATATTATAATATTTAAACACCATGCAAAGAAATGCCACGTTTCTTTATATTTCAGAAATCTATTTTTATGTCATTTCTTTTTTAAATTGGAGAAGAAAATTTTATATTACAATTACAAAAGAAACCAAATTGAGAAAATGAAAGGTTAATTTTGTCGCTAGCTCTTATTAAACGGTGCACACAATTGGTCTTTATTTCTATTCAACCTTTTTAAAGTCGCTGAAAAATAAAATAATAATTTAATATAGTATAAACTATATGGATGGACATTATTTTCTTGTGGAATAATTGAAACCTTAACCTCATTCCTTTTGCAAGTCAAAGATTCAATATAGTATTTCCCAGAGTCTCCCCTACCCATCCTCTTTCAAAATCAATTTGCAACATACCCGAACCATAGAAAATCCTTTATGTATTCATCTTTTCAAAAATACTTTTTCTTTTTCATTTACAGGATTTGGCGGGATTTGATATGAATGCCTTTGCCCGGTACTTTCCTCGGGCGTATATTCCCAGCACTCCTGCTCCCGAGGACGTTAACTGTTACATGGAGGTGGAAACAGTATGTATTCTTACATCATAGTTCCTCATAAAAACACTTTTTCTTAGTATCAGAATCTTCAAATAATGTATGATAAGTTATCAAACCCGTGTAAGAATTTGTTCACTTGTTGAAAGAAAATGGTCAACTTTGACCTCTCAGCTTTTGACCTTTAATTTAGAAAGAGACCTTACTTTATTGAAATTCAACACCAAAAGTTTGCATTGCAAAACTTTCAGATAATCCAAAATTATTTCCTGAAATCTATATAATGTAAGCAATATACATTTTTGACCGTGACCTTTGATTTCCTAATGTCATGGAGAGTTGTGAAAAAAAATTCTATTGCCAATTTTTTTTTTAAATGTTACACACAAACAAAATGTAAGTTGAGATATTGAGCTTTATTGAAGAGAGCACAAAGAAAAGTAAAGATTTAATCTGGAAAATGTTGTTTGCAATATATATAAAATGACGACCTTTAACTTTTTTTTTATCACAAAATTGAAATGGATCCTCTTTCGACCCTAAGTAGTTATTTATAATTTCATTGGAAAAGCTTAAAGAATTTGTTAAGAATTCGTTCAGAAACGATACTGTTACACACAAAGAGAATGTTTACATTTATAACATTGACCTTAAACGTTTTGGCCTTTAAATTGACAAGATCTTCTTTGCGTGATAGGGCATTGTGATATTAAATTTTCAATAAAGAAAGCTAAAACAACAAACGGTATAATCAGGAAATAGTATTTAATGTATGAATTTTACCTTGACTTTTGAACTTAAAAAAAGAATCTTCTCTAGGCATGAAAAAAAAAAACATTAAAAAGCTCGGACTTTTTAAGATTGCCAAGAAACAAGAAATGTTACACATAAACAGAATAACTAAATTTGTGATCTTGACCATTTGCAAAAGTTTAATGGATTCTTGAAATATCGAGCGAAAACGCAAGTGTTACACATAGATAGACTTGTTGACATTGACCCTAGAACATCAATCAACCTTCGAACCTCAAAATCAATAGTGGCATTTTTATTGGTTATTTGGAGTTGTGCTTAAAAAAATTATTGAAAAAGCTTCATTGCCTCTTGAGATCACCTAGAATCGAAAGTTTTTCACGCAGAATCAATGTATGAATTTATGACCTTGAACTCTGACCTCAAAATTATAAGGGTCTTCTTTGGGACATACCATTGCAAAAGCTCAAAGGCTTCTTGAGATATCGTCCGAAAACGACAGTGTTACACACAGATAGCAATATAGACTGACGGACAAACAGACCAAAATTAATATCCCCATCTTTCAGTGACAGTAGGGAGCATAAAAGTCTTGCCTTGTACTTGTTTTACTAACGAAGTAGGATTTATTCATGATGATTTTTTCAGACAAAAGTGGTTGGTGGACGATGTGTTAATATGGGACGATCCCCTATCAGAGCCTGCCAATCAGGGATTCACTCAGAAATATACCACCCAGATTGTATGGGAACCACTACACAGGAGACTAGGAGTTCGAGCCCGACACAAAGCACATAAGGGCTCACACGAGAAAATGAATTAATTTTTTAAAAACAAATTTCTTTTTCCATTTAATCCAAGCATATCATGTATAGCATTTCTTTGGCCTTTGTTTTTGTATCTGTTTACTTAGCGTATTGTATATCAATTTGTGTGTAAAAAAAAAAACAACCAATGACCAATGCAAAAATTCCAATATCACCTAAAGCATATTTTATGTACCCATAAGACATTCTACTGGTACATGTATCGAATCTTGTTGCATTATAAATGGTACTTGCACTTACAAATTTAAGTCAGCAGGAAATTCTTAAAAGATCTTGTTATTTAGAGTACATATAATGAAAAAAGCACCAAAAGATAAAAGAGAAGACTTTTTATTTCGTGAGTTTGAACTTAAAATCAGCATGTTCCTGTTAGACCCAGAGCCACCGGTTTGTGACTGGTTAATGTCTTTCCATAGGCACAGAACGTGTACCTGAAAGGATATTTATGATTCCCTTCATTAAAAACATATCAAATATTAATGGCCTTACCATAGACCTAGGATGAAATAAATGCGTTATACACCATTTACGAGTCTTTGAAAATAGAGATTCTGCATTCATGCTATACTTACACTTTCTGTTCTTCTGCACTTAAAATTGACATGCCCATCAACTGCCAGTCGTTAGGATATGCCCAGCCCGTGAGTAAATTGGAGGTTTTGTCGTACTCCAGGGCAATGTTTGTCAAGGAGCCGATATCCTTGGGAACTTTTATGAACTTTGAGATGATATGTCCCTTTGTGTGTACCTCATTGTCCCTGATTTTTAGATTTTGGAACGGTAACATTTGAGATCATACAGTAACAATCTAATATTTTGTTTCAGTGTTACATACTTTGTTCATTCAGTATTTCATTGGTGGATTTTATATGCTTACGTCATAAGTGGGATGTTGGCACTTCTGCCTTTGGTTCCTTGAAGCACAATGGTGATTACACCATCCATGTTGTTTCGTCCAGTAATGTTAATTTGATAATGGAACTCTAAAAACAGTTTTTTGCACTAGTACTTTATTTATCAGAAATTTCCATGCTAATTTTCTTTCCTTCTCAAAAGTTAATCTACCTACCACAAAAAGGGCTAGCAGCTGTAGTATCCAGGTAAAAAGATCCCCTAGCGGAGAAGTTCTTTGAGTTATATCCCATCTCAGAACATCCGGTTCCGGTACAAGTTAAGCAGTGGCCAGCTGCGTACTCGGAGCCGCTGGTACACGGGTATGCAGTGTATGGACACTGACTGGCGACGGAGTCTGTATAGAGGACGTATGACCTCTCGTGGCTACAAGCAACAGCTCCTTCTGCCGCTAAAACAGTTTTAAAACGGGTTTTTAAATGTTGCTAGTACACTTCTTTTCGGGTACAACCCAAAAGAAATCCAAACGAATGATTTGATGCCTTACTAAATTGTTTTCCTGTTGTCGTTTAAATATTGAGACAAGGCAAATAACAAAAAAAAAAATGTTTAGAACATGAATAACGTTAAATTTAAAAATTAAATTATAAAAAATAGAATGTTACAGAGGAATTCGTTCATTCTGTTTCGTTTATGAGAATCTATTCTCCAACTGCTTTCACCATCTACTTCTAGGGTAAAATTGGTCACTCATGATCACTGTTCTTCATACCTAGAGTATCTAACTGCGTGACTGCCGTCCATACAGTGTGAGATAGTTTTCCGATGAAATCTGAATCACATCCGGGCTGGTTGGAACCTCCGTTTGGATAGAAATCTACGTGACCCATTTGCTGCATGACACCGAATCCTAATTGTAAAATGCTGGAGCCATCGGTATGAATGACGTCAACAAATGCTGCGTCACTCGGATCAAGTCTCACTCGTACATCGGTACCCTGGAAGTATGGGTCTGCTGGGTCCAAACCTGTGTATAAATAATGTTTTTAAAAATGTTGACAAATTAATCAAAATAATGTTAAACATAGTTTAAATTTTTCTTTTCTTTGATGTTGACCAAACATGACTATTGCCAAAATGCAAGTATTGAATTCTATGAACAACAAGTTGCAAAAAATCAAAAAACAAAACAACAACAACAACAAAAACAAATCAAATTTATTGCAAACATTACTGTTGCCAAAATGCAAACATTCTATGAAAAACAAGTTACAAAACAAATCAAATTTATCGCGTTTGGTATGTAGTGTGTTGAAAAATCTGGCATTCAGAACACCGTAACACTGACGGAGTTAGCAAAAGGTTAAAGTTTGAATACAAAATGGAAAATCAAAATCCACGTTCGCTTAAACAATAACAGTTGCTCCCTCCGTTTTTATCAGTTAAGTGTGATGTATATCAATCAAAGAGATTTATTTAATTAATTTAAAAACAATGTTATAATTTTTTTCCTTGAAAATATTAAATATGACTCTAATTTAGTTAATTTTTGACGTTCATAGTGTACTAATACGGAAGGTTGTGCAAGCGTCCGTGTTATAACACGATGAACGACCAAAGTTTACAATTCAATCGCTTAATGGAAATCCTTTTCCTTCATGTTGTAAAAGGTACCATTCCATAATCGCTATTTTAAAAACTTTTCTTGGCAATTTGATAGCTAAATGATGCACTGAAATAATCAATAGGACAGGCACATTTTCCAAATTTTAGGTTAAAACTAAGTGAGAGAAATTGAGTTTTTCCTCCTTTTTTTGTTAAATAACCGTGGTTCTTACAGAAACGATTTCTTAATGATACAACATATTGATCGATTTGGACCATGAATAAACATATCATAATCGAGTTATCTACCTTAATATATAATGAAAAATAAATTCACAACTATAAAACATCAAAGTAAGCATTTGCTAGTATTTGCTATAAAATGCAATACAATCAATGCAAAATATAATAATTTTATATGCAATACTCTGCCGTCTTTGGATTATACGGATCTCGTAGCTCCCAAAACGTCCGCTTTGTGGATAGAATCTTTAACTCTTCCTGTGACAAGTCTTCGTATTAGCCTCAAAACAGCGGATTGAGACAATTCAATAAGGTGTAAGGTATCTTTTGGGGTCAAAATTTGATCAAATTCTCACTGGATTTTAAATAAAAAAAATTACTCAATCTGCATGGTGATGGCAAAAAAATTTCCAAGTTATTTATCATAACTACCCGGTATTTATTCAGTTACGTTGCTTTCAATCCAAAGTTCATGCAAGGGTCCTCACTGCTCAATGGCCCTAAGTGCCGAGAAAATGTTTAAATTTGAATCCCTTCTCTTCTTCTACATATGATAACGTCTCTTTATGAGTAAAAATCTCGATTGATTATTGTTTTTACCTCTCGTTCGAGAATTTTTCTCTCATAGAGACGTCACCAAAAACTGGTGAAGGGCTTCAAATTTAAAATTAGACCTTTCCTCGGCATCCAAGTCTATTGAACATTGAGGGTTCTTTATTGCTCCATCACCCGTGAAACGGGGTATCAGATTTAAAGGATCAACAACTGTCACTTCACAAGTGCCGAGCGCTTGGCGGACATCTTTCCAAGCCAAGGGGTTTCGATCCGCTTCGCATTCCTCTTTGTGGATAGCAAAGCGGACCCAAACATGGCTTGCCAAGATGTTGACGAAAGAACACTTGCTAGCTAATGCTACATGTATCTATTTTTAACGATTTAGGTCAGTCGAGACCGTGAGTCGAACACACAGCCTTCCAATTACTGAGCTAACGCTCTATCGAATGAGCTATCGTGTCGGTAAATAATCGAATTGGACGTTAAACAACAATCAATAATATTTTAACTTTCACTAAATTTCTTGTCCGCAAAATTATAAAAATAATCACCTAATATTCTTATCTGAAAAAAAAATCAATGCATTTGTAAATACACTGTGAGTTGTAAACATTTGCATAATGTTTTATAACCAAATTAGGTTACTCAAGGGCCCGTGAAATCAATTGGGAGAGCAGAGAAATCTTCATTAAAATTCAGGCGGATATCAGTTTAATCACTATTTTTAAATTCAGTGTTATAACGCAAAATGTAAAATACGCGAATAAAGCATTTTGCGTTGTTTCGTTTTGGGTTACATAACAATTTGCGTTATCAATTTAAAATAGCACGAACATAAAATTTTTAGCAGTTATAATGTTTTGTATTGTAGATCTTTTACACCTCTCTTTTGAGACCAAATTATTTTTTATTGAGTTCTAAATATATTAGAAATTTTAATTTGCATATTTATAAACTGATGTCATCGGCCTTGAACTGACCATGTTCACGATCCAGTCACGCGTTTTACATTGTTTAATGTCTTGATAAATAATTGATATTTTTGATATGGATATAAGCTAAACATAGAATAAACATGTTTATTTTCGGTACTTGAAGAGAAATAGATTTTATTTGGTACTCTAAACCCTGCCAATTAATTTTCAAATAAAGACATTACTCAACCGTAAATATAGGAATGCGGTTACAAACTGATTAACTTCAGACTATATAAATAGAAACTATAGGCTTCTGAGAAGGGTGGTTTGTTTATTTCTAAGTGACCGTGGGTACACCTTATCCCGAGTCTCAAATATTGACATGAACTCGGAAAGTCCTATGCTTGTTTAGCAATTGCTCCATCTATTACTTCGTGGGCGCATTGTGTTATGCTATGAGAATGGAATCACTAGGGACCCTTGGTGTCACGAGCTGTCATTTCAAATAGCGGGTTCTTAACAATATTTGTTTATTTTACATGAACGTGAGTTTTCTTCAGGAAGAAAACCCATGGTAATTTCACGTTTCTCAAATTTCTTGGCCATTACACTGAAAATGACAATAACATGCATTGATCTCAAAATATACTTGGCAAAATCTTAATGTTTGGTAAAACTTTCTTAACTAAAACGCCCCGAATGTTATTATTCCTATATTTTAAAATACAAATTGCTTTAATTAGTACTTATGATTATAGATACAATTGTTATCATGTCTTTTAAGAAAAGAAGATTCGTCAACTGAGTTCTCTTGACAAATTTGCTTTTCTAAAGCACTGTGCCAGTTTGCACGATCTGTATCTTTATCTATCAAATAGAAAAGAACATAAAAGAACACGGTCTTCTAAAGAAAATTAGACCTTGATACAGATTAACATAAGTTGGTGATTTTCAGCCGAATTAAACCGACGACACTGTCACGATTATGATCTCATTTATTTCTCCCTCTGAGTTCTTTTTCTTTCGTTTTAACCGAAGTATTGTGTATTTCATCAAAGGGTTCAAAGAGACTTCAAACGCATTATACAACATGACGCGTAGACCCGATTCCACAGAAATCATGATTAATGCTCTTCATTTCCTGCTACCCCACTTCCTTTCAAAAAGTTCTTTATATACGGCAAATGTACCGAAAAGTACAACGTTTTTGAAATACTTTGGAGCAATTTGCGTTTGTTTTATGACTTTGGTTCTGTCTCATGTTATTGAGAATTTCCTACAAAAAATCCAATTCTTTCCCGGGCTAGGTTCTGAAAATCGGCCCTAGGACACGTTTCTTTTGTTTTAATGATATCTCTAAATGCCTTTATTACGGAGGAATCTTTTGTTGCAGCAATTGTTATTGATGTTTGATGATTTACGTTGGTCGACAACAAATAACGGCCAAGTGTGTAGAAGCCACTGCAAAAGAGGGCGAGCAGATAAGCTTTTATTTCAACAAGCAAATTCAAAGAATTGTGGTCCCCTGCTTTCGGTGTCTTTGTGGGTGAGATGTCATTTTTTGATGTCATGTTGTCTCAAATATGAACGCTCTATCATATGTCATTTAGAAATTTAAAAATCAATCCTGGAGGTCAAGGTCAATAGGTCACAAATCATAGCATGCTTGGAAATATTCTGTCATAGGTAATGCACATGTAGAATATGAAAGTCATATCTCTTCTCAATATAAGGAACAAGATATGTTTCTGTGACACTGAGAACCCCTTATGGCAACATAGCGAGATTAAACTTTTCTTAAATGCAAATTAAATATATGTTATTACCCAAGATTTTTTATTAAAAGTAGGTCAAACTCCAAGGTCAAGGTCATTCTTGAAATCCAATGAAAGGTCCTGTCGCAAGGATTAAATATGTGAAACATGAAAGCCTTAGCCCTAACCCTTTAAAAGTTATGTTCAAGGTTTGTTTTTTAAAAGGAAGTTGCACTTCAAGGTCAAGGGGTCGACGTTCTTTGTATCTAATGAAGGGTCTTTTCACAAGAATTACATATGTGAAGTATGAAAGCCCTATCCCTTAGCGTTCAAAAGTTATGGCCAAGGTTAAAGTTTTTTCACAAGTACAGAAATCTCCAATGTCAAGGTCAATAGTTAAAAGTTGTTGGTATCCAATGAAAGGCCTTGCCACAATACATATGTGAAATATGAAAGTCATAGTTTTTATCATTCAAGAGTTATGGCCAAAGTAAAAGTTCGGAATTTTTGTGCAAAAGTGGGTCAAACTCCAAGGTCAAGGTCAGAGGGTCAAATTTGGTGGTACCCAAAGAAAGGTCTTGTCACAAGGAATACACATGAAAAATATGAAAGGCATAGCTCCACTTCATCAAAAGCTATAGGCAAGGTTAAAGTTTTTGTGACGGACGGACAAACTGACGGACAGACGAATGAGATTTAATGTCCCCTTGCTTTCGCGAAAGCAGGGGAAAATTAAAGGCACTTCAAACTAGGCACCTGTGAATTTAAAATTTCTAATTTTGTAAGTAAATTTAGAAAGCTGACAATGTTATTGTCAAGGTTGGATGTACAAGATTCATGTAACTTGTTTGTATGAACAAAATTCACGTATCTAAAGGTTAATAGTATGTCTCTTTGCCTGTGTGACACAAAATCCGAGCAACCTAAGGTTGTTTGTATGTCTCTTCATTTTACAGATTAACTAGAAAGTTTCCAATGCTTGAATAAGATGGACTGTGGATTAGGGTAATTCAAAATGTTAAGGTTATATCTCAAGAATTTCATTATTTTGATGTTATATTTCAAGGATGACATTAACTGAGCAATGAAAAATTGAAATGACTTCTTGGTATTAATGTCGTGAATATATTATATTTCAATTCGAGCTGAGGAGCACAATACGAATTTTTTTCTAATATTTTTATATACATATATTCATATTACATAAGTTCTGTTTCATAAGAATGGAAAACGGGTCTGCTAATTCAGGAGCACAACTAGTGCCCATCCAAATTCCAACTTTTTTGGAAAGAAAACATATAAAGTTGTCATCACCAACTCTACATGTAGCATCCCGTCAGAGAACTTGTGTGTAGAACCATGATAGGGATTTTTAAAATAATTTGTTGATGATCAAAATTGATATAGAATCAAGGTCATATCTCAAAATTAAGAAGAAGTCAAATTGCAAGTTGCAAATTACAAAATGTCCAATTAAATCTTTATCACTATGGTACATTAAAAAAAATGAAACTATGGTTTTTGAATCTTCGGCCAGAAACAATTTCTGCTCGAATGAAATACACAAAACTTTCAGTATTACTAGAAGATATTGGAGAAAAATAGCTCCGAAGAAAATGGGGTCTTCCGAGCGTTTCATGTGGCATTGCGATAACAACGAATGGTTGATTTTTTAGCTCACCTGAGCCGAAGGCTCATGTGAGCTTTTCTGATCAAAATTTGTCCGTTGTCTGTCGTCGTCGT
>PRKT01000700.1:52317-148868 GCA_003671525.1 Saccostrea glomerata
TTTACATAGGAATATATAGGGAAAATCTTTAAAAATCTTTTTCTCAAGAACCACTGGGCCAGGAAAGATGAAACTCATGTGGAATCATCCTGAGGTAATGTAGATTCAAATTTGTTCAAATCATGACCACATTGCGTTAGGATGGGGCCAAAATGGCCGACCCAAGTTTTACATAAGAATATAAAGAAAAAAATCTTTAAAAATCTTCTTCTCAAGAACCACAGGGCCAGGAAAGATGAAACTCATGTGGAATCATCCTCAGGTAGTGTAGATTCAAATTTGTTCAAATCATGACCCCCGGAGCTAGGGTGGGGCCAAAATGGCGGACCCAAATTTTACATAGGGATATATAGGGAAATCTTTTAAAATCTTCTTTTCAGGTACTTCAAAGCTATGACTATGATATTTACAGTCAATTCTCGAATTATCGCCATTCGATTCATCGCCATTTTCGCAATACCGCCAGGATTTCCCAAGAACATTTTTCCTGCTATATAAAATTCTCTTTATAACGCCAAATTCGCATACCGCCATCCGCCACCCTGTTTTCAAAACAAACGTCCATTTTTAAGTGTCAATTATCTCGATATACCGCCACAGGTGCGTGCGGTCAGTGAAGCGCGGCTAATTGGTTGACGCTATCCCTGTTGTAAAGCATGCAAAGCCAGACAAGGTACACGCAATTAAATAATTAAATTAGAATTAAATGAACAAATAATTTTAATATGAGCTGTTACAATGATTTTGTTCTGTTGTTTTGTTGAAAAAATCATTTAGTCACGGCTTCACCACGAAAGCGGTAGTTGTGAAAGTACGCCGAATACGATATTATTTTGATGAACTCTGCTTTAAACAATGCAAAGTTTGCTTAATAATGATTATACGGTATAAATTTTGAACGTTTCACGAACAATGATGCCATAAACAATAAATTTATTCAAGAAACTATTTTATGTACTGTCAGCAATATATCACGACGATCGACCCAGCATGTTTTTTTTTCAATATCAGACGTGACGATTTACATGTACATAAACACACATGTACATGTCTTTATTTCATAACTGCACATTTTGTTTTAAAGAAATTGTACATAAAAAATACTTGAAGTATTTTAAAATTTAGAAATATGTTTTGTATACATGTACATGTAATTATAAGAATAGAACAACTTTATGGTATTTCTAAGAACGGTAATTCTACTTCTTGTTTCCTAAAATATGGGAAATTCAGATCATCGCCAAATTCGTTATACCGCCCCGATTTCTAAATTACAAAAGGTGGCGGTTTATCGAAAATTAACTGTATATGGAATCATCCTCAGGTAGTGTAGATTCTAGTTTGTTCAAATGATGAATGCCTGGGGGGTTTAATTCAAGACCGATGTGCTCAGGTGAGCCCTGTGGCCCCTGGGCCTCTTGTTTTAATTTGTAATGGACATCTAATTTAATACATTATCATATATATTTGTTTCAAAGTTAGAGTGAAACCAAACGCAATGATATTTCCCTCTCTTTTGGTCTGTCACTTGAAAAAAAGGATTCTATAAGTTAAATCGTTAAAGAGGGAAAACGTAATTTTATTAATTTACAAAACATGTCATCTTTTATTTTTTATGTCATTAGGGAGTAGAAATGTTTCACCCTATTTCAGGAATTCTTTCAATCTTAAGTGAGTTGGTGAATTGTTTGATTGTGTTCGAAGACATTTGCTTGAGAGTGTAAGTTAATAAATCAAGTACAGTTTTTAAAAAAATAACGGCGTTAAAGCCCCTTTATTTCCAAATAATTTAATTTAAGTTGTAACACGTCATTTGATTGGTTAAACGTTTTATCCATTTTGTATAACATAACTTGCCTACTCCACAATGAGTTACGTCAAAAACGTATTACTCCGCTTGACGTAAACTTTTAAAATATGCGATATTTGAAGCGTTTTTCCGAAGAAAAAAATGGGAAAATGGTCTCATTGTCTACATCAAAATAAAATTATAAGGAATGATGCTTATTTCAACTTATGTTATACGATATAACATAACTTGGGGCAGTTTACGCTTTATAAACAAAATTTGAAATAAGCTTCATTCCTTAAGAAGACAAACTTTGGAGTACCTGTAATTTGTCCCAGTGTTTTTAATCGTTCCCCTGCGTATCCTGCAATATGGGCGCCCAAACTGTGTCCTATGACGTGAAAGTCAGCGAGCGATGGACCCACAGTCGACAACTCCTGTATCAGCTTAGCTGTGTAGGCACCAACCACTCGGGTGTTAGCTGTGGCTTGTGCGTATGGGATACCTGCGCCATGACCCCAGTCCACGATAATTACATTGAGATCTTCCTACAAGATAAACATTGTCGAACCTTGCTTGAAAAAGAATTCAGATGAACCAGATTTTTCAATTTAAAAAACATGTTTTTTGATGTGTTTTTTTTTAAATGTTGCTGAAAACATGCTAAAACGATGCAGAGTTAAAAAAGAAGACCATGTGTAATTTCATGTGCCCAGAAATTAATTTTCTGTTACTGTTAACAATATTGTGTAATTTTTTTTATGTCTCGTCATGATGACTTAGTGCAGATTAATGCTGATGACTCAGCGTATTTCCATGTACTATACTGAAATCCACGAACCTTGCGACAAGCATATTTTGTCTTAAATGAAACGAAAAGCATTGTGTTTAATAAAACTCTACATGAGTAATCACTTTACAGCTATAATTATTACACAATCCACGAGAAAGTTTAAAAGGTAAAACAGTTGGCATAACATATTTTTTGGTGTTCTAACTAATGCCAATCTATGGGCATCTCAAACTGTTCAGGTCAAAAGTTATGTTAAGAAATTATAACAACCTTCTTTAATAAAGCTGTTGCCAAATTGAGGAGCCATTGCCTGTGGCCATGGTGAGTAAATCCATGGATAAGGATTTTAGTTTTCCGAGATCCGGAATAATGAGTGCTTTCCAGACCTCCTCCTAGTTGAAGTTGTTCCTCATTGGAAGTGGAGGGATTTTCTCTGAAAATTGTTATATAATCCGCACATTTGCACGATTGTCAAGTTTATTCTCAAGGGTGAAGATATGTACATGAATTTCTAAAAATGATACAATGTAGAAAAAATTTCAAAAGTTGAAAGAAAATGAACATAAAGAAAGTGGTACGAGGATCATCCGTTACGATTTCTATTGTACCTTGTATGAAGGTAAAACTTAATCTGTTGTTCCGTTGGACTTTTAGGTAGTAAATCAACTGGTCGCTCTACACTTCTGAATGGGGGCGCGGTGCTGAAACACCCCAAATCTCCAAAGCATACCTGTTTGTCCAAACTGTTCAGACTGTCCAATATGAAACCTAAAAAAATTGAATAGTACTTGAATTGCTTTATTCAATATATTTAAATAAAGGGGGGGGGGTTGGATGAAAATGGTTTCCCTTTTTCTACATTGGCCAATGATATGTTGTGTTTTACTCATTTGTTACAAGAAGCATGTTTTCGAGATTGTTATCAGTGGGTTTCTTAATGATTCACCAGAGTGGCATATCTGGATGGTATATAAGAGTGGGTTACTAAATTATAAACCCGGTTGGTTTTCAGAATAATATATGAGAGAGGGTTTTCAGAATGAT
Source organism: Saccostrea glomerata (assembly GCA_003671525.1). Classification (NCBI taxonomy): domain Eukaryota; kingdom Metazoa; phylum Mollusca; class Bivalvia; order Ostreida; family Ostreidae; genus Saccostrea; species Saccostrea glomerata. Next base: position 55,944 of record PRKT01000700.1, read on the forward strand.
ACATCAGAGCGCGCCTTCTGAATGATAAGTCAATGTGGGTTTTCTGGATGATATATAAGAACGGGTTTCCTTAATTATACATTAGAAAAGGTTTTGGTGAGAATATATTTAAGAATAGGCTTTCTGGTCGACTTTCCAAATAAATGTTTTTTGGATGATACATCAGAGTGTTTTTATTGATATATCAGAGGGGGTGAATAAGTCAGTGAAGGTTTTCTGGATGATACACCAGAGTGGGTTTTCTGAATGATAAGTCAGCGTGGGTTTTCTTGATGATATACAAGAAAGAGTTTTCTTAATGATACATTATAAAAGGTTTTGGTGAGAGTATATCTAAGAATATACCTTCTGATCGATTTTCTTAATGTTTTCTGAATGATAACTGTTCATCAGAGTGTTTTTTAATTATACATCAGAGTGGGTTTTCTAAATGATAAATCAGAATGTGTTTCTGGATGATACATAAGAAAGGGGTGTCATAATGTGCATTAGAAAAGGTTTTGGTGAGAATATATTCAAAATAGGCTTTCTGATCGATTTTCTAAATGTTTTCTGGATGATACATCAGAGTGTTTTTTAAATATACATCGGAGTGGGTTTTCTGATTGATAAATCAGAGTGGGTTTTCTGGATGATATATAAGAACGGGTTTCCTTAATGATACATTTTTTTAAAGATACATCAGAGTGTCTTTTTAAATGATACAACAGAGTGGGTTTTTTTGAATGATACGTCAGTATGTGTTTTGTGGATGTTATATGAGAATTGAATTTCTGAATGTTTTCTGGATGATACATCAGAATGGATTTTCAGAATAATACATCGAGTGGGTTTTTCCGATTTTTTTTAAAATTGAGTTTTTTGGATAATACATCAGAGTGGGTTTACTGAATGGTTTTTTGAGTCATACATATATCTGACTAATGTCTGAGCATTTGCTCTATTAATAACAACCTTGTGCTCTTACTTAAAGATTGTTAGAATTGTTCGTATCAATAATTCATTGAATATAAACATTTCATGGTGTTATTTCTCGTGTAATTTTCTCAAAGCAATCAATAACACAGTGATCTGAAATATTCACTCATTCATTAATACTCCTCCATGATGGTCTGTTATTAGGCAAATCACGATTTTAACAGCTATTGGACGATTAAATCTTCTCTGCTTGATGATGAACGGAAAATAATATTTACATAAGATAACACTGAACAGATGTTAAAAGCCTTTTTGTCAGGATTTTTATCAGAACAACGTAATATCTATGTTTTTGTATTATTATTAAAATACCGCATCAATTTCATAACAAAGCATTTCCTTGATGATTGAAAATTCCTTGCTAATGCAATGTGTTCAGCAGAAAATCGAAGCCGGATAATTGTTTTTAATTAACCCAATCCATTGAATATATTATGATGTAATAGATCAGATTTTCCCCTTTTGTCTATGAAAGTTTTTCATCATTTTGAAATAAGGGAAAATTTTGTGAATCAATTCAAGATAACGTATGCAAAACAGTTGTGTACAATGCATGTACGTATATATGTACCTACACTGAGAGAATTACCTAGTTGATTTAACTAGTGTGCCTAGTAAAGCGTTCTTCATGATTAGTAATCATTCTATTTACTAGCTATGGTAGTGAATAGTTGAGTGATGGTCGTAAAGATACTTAGATACATAGTGAAAGTTACTTACAAATTCTTAGATTTACTAACATTATCTAGTAAATCTACCCAATACCTAGTAAAACTACTTTTGAGGTAGTGATTGTATGGACAGTAAATTTACTAGTCTTCCCAGTGACTTTCACTAGTTTTTTTTTCAGTGTACTGTGCATATTTGGGGATGGCTTGGTGGGGGTGGTGAGTGAAAGGGAGGGGATGGGGTTAGGGATGTCATAAGTACATATGATTGACGCGGTTGCCTAGGAAAAGGAATGCAAGATTTTTCTATGGAGATATATAGTTTTAAATTTTTTAAAAGGTTTTTGCTGTTACTGATTATTTTCTGCTCCGATAAAAAGACGATAGTGGTACAATATTTTTACATTAATTTCTAATTTGGTTTTATAAACCATTGATCAAATTTACAAAAACCAAGATATAAAATCGATGCATTTTATCGCTAGAGTGCCAATAAATTTCACTTATACTGATGATCGAAAAAATCAGTTTGGCTAACTGATCTGTATCCAAAGAGGATAATGTTCAAACATATGTATAAAAAAAACCATGGTCAGCGCATTAACAGTGCATAAACAATTTAACAAATGTGAGAGACAGAAACGTACCTGATAGGTTTTTATTGATCCTTTTATCTAATCATGTATAAACGTAGGTATAGGCGAAGGCTGTATAGTATTCAATTTCATACATTTGTTACATATTATATCAGGTGCTTGCAAAGTATTTGTAATTGAATATAAAATGTAGGAATTAATGATTTTCTGAGGCAATTTTTTTTTGTAATACTTTACTTTTGTAAGTTACGACGACGCAGAAATGTGTTCAATTAGTTTGACTATTATCGTCACAAACTGCATATTAAATTATGTTTGTCATCATTTTATGATAAGTAATGAGTTATTTACGTGAAAATAATTAAAATAAAACTTTTTTATTACATCTTTTTCTACGTCTTTTTAAGGTAGTATTTTGAATTTCCAAATTTTAAAGATTAATTAGCTTCCTAATCCCATTGCTTTCAGCTTCCTTAAATTAGGCAAAGTATTTGTATTATAGACTTGTAAAATTTTATTTATTTTGGGGAAGGGTGACAAAACAATACGTGCATTCTTGGAATAAATTTTGATGATACCATAATGTATGGACTTGATAACTTGCAATCTAATATTGCTTTCTTTTATTAAAAATCACATTAGAAATAATTTACAACCACTTACAATCCTAGCCAATCCGATTTCAGCACACGTGCAAAATTTCAAAGTTGTTTTTTTTTTAAAGTTAAATTGAAATTTTTGTTTCAACCAATCAAAGCGAAGCGCACGAACATGGAGATATGTTTTTGCTATTTTTACCAGCCATTTTGAATAGTCTATTTCCATATCTTTATACTCTAATTAAGAATTACGGCTAAATCAAGTATATCAGTCATTTCACTCGTTGCACAAGCAAACACGTGCACGTTTGTACTCGCAAAAAGACCTCCATCCAAACATCTACATAGCATCCACATTAACCTTTAAAAGGATTTACATGTATAACACCCTGTTCAGTACTAGTAGTTTTCGTGAATACTCGCGGACAAAAAGGCATCGAAGTAGAAATAAATAAAACAAAGTAAAATCAGCGTTCCTAAACACCGTTTGGAGAACATTTACAAACAAAAAACAAATCAGATGGACGCACTGAACCGCAATTCGCTAAATGGTTAAAGCTGTATAGAGAAAATATTTTCATTCTTTACTAAAAATCGATGCACCCGCAGAGATTTATATTTATCTACCAAAAATATAAATGTAAATGTTGCCCAACATTTACCAGATTATCAAACAATAGAAAAAGATGTCAATAATTTTTACTAAATATTAATGACCACGATCTCTCATCAAAATATTTGCAAACGATCATCGAGTTCAATTCATGCATAATTGACAACCACTTTTATCAACTTCGAATAAAAAATGCAGATATCTTCGGAGAGGAAATGAAATATCCATTGTCATCTTTGTCCACGAAAACAGAGGAGAAATTAATTAGTATAAAACAGAAGGGTGATATTTGTATGCACCACTAAAAAAAATTTAATTAACTAAAATTTTAAAAATCTGATAAAAAACGAAGAAATCATGTAAAGTTGTTTGAAGAGTGACGTCATTGCAAAAAAAGACATCTTGATGTTCATTTCAGTCTTCGGAGGTGAAGAGTTGATAAATCATCCCGTCTGGCCTGTGCAGTTCCTGTCAATTGTCACACAACTCTAGTGACGTCAGCCATGTCAACAATTTCCACAGTACTAGTAAATTCAATGGCTCCGAATCGTGCCTCATTCGATAAACCATTGTTACATCGTAATTTACTGCATCTTGCAAAGGAAGTTGCCTAAACACAAACAGCTTTGCAATGGATTTGATAGTGTCCGCAATTATCTCAACGCCTTTTCATGCCACTTTAAGTTTTAACCTGAAAAATGGTTAACCCAGCTTTCTTTCGGCCAAGGATTGAATAAAACTGCCTCGTAATGTGTTTTTTTACCATCAAGGTTGAAATTTTTTTATATTCCTATAAGGTTTTCATCTTGGCTTAAAGAAAATTTTTAATAAAGCTATGCAAAATTTTATGATGTATGATGTAATTTAGGAGCAAAAACCCATACCATGATCAGTAAATAAATATCATAGAATAAGAAGTGAATTTGCTTGAGCACAAAAATATACATAATACGATTTAGATTTTAAATTGAATGTACTAGTATAATGAATGATGGGGTCAGCCTAATCCGACCCTATCCCACTCAAAAGTGATATGTATATACACGTAATGAATAGTTTCCATGCTCATGCAATACACGTCCATTCAGACAATGCATTTCAGGAGCAGGGGGAAATATGATCCAGAAAACATCAGAGTTGGGATCAGGTGCTTTGAAGGAGTGAACCTCCCTTTTGACCGGTCACTCCCACCGTGTGCTTCTTGTGAAGACATTCAGTGTGTAAATATTGGCCTAGCAATTAGTATGAACAAGCTAATTCAGAGAATTTTTATCCCCCGCTTAGGGAAAAAGTAAACCATGCGCAGTTCAGGGAGGGGGGTCGGACCCCCCTGACTGAATTTGTAGAAGTATTAAATGTATACTTGTATACTGAAGTAAATAAAATTTGCCAATATGGATATAGAGATTTTATTGCTTATTCTTTACTATGTGTATAGAAGATTCTTTTTATATTGAATATTTATTGCACTGTAATGATGATTTTATGATTTTTTACAAGCCATACTTCTTAATTTTTTTGTTTCACATGCTGAATACTATCATTTAGTAAAAAAAAGTATTTCGGGGGAAAAAATTGATCGTCCGGGATTCGAACCCGGGACCTCTCACATATAAAGTGAGAGACATACCACTACACCACGAAACCGCTTTCAACATGCGAAAATTATATGCAAAGATGAAGTCACATACAATTATATATTCACGTTCGATAAATTTTACACAATGCATGTTGTCTAATCTAACCTTTATTAAACACTTCTAATAGATGTAATAAGAATATAAAGTCCGCCGAGAACCTGTTTTATACGTAATCACTCTCCTCATGCCCCTGAGCTAACAATAGCGACATGTAATACAATAAATACTCATAAAACAAACGGGGCGGGACACTTTTAGAGGGGTAAGAGAGATCCTAGGGAGTTTTGGTATAAAATTACATTGCAAAAGCTGAACATCTTCTTGAAATATCGCCCGGAAAGGATAGTGTTACACACAGACAGAATGTATAAATTTACGACCTTGAACTTTGACCTTTTGACCTCAAAATCAATAGGGGTCTTTCTTAGGCCACAGGGAGTTGTTATGTAGAATTTCATTGCAAAAGCTCAAAAGGTTCTCGTGATATCGAGCGGAAACAAAAGTGTTATAACAGACAGAATTTGCGAATTTATGACCTTTGACCTTTTGACCTCAAAATCAGTAGGGTTCTTCCTTAGTCCATAGGGAATTGCTATGCAAAATTTCATTGTGAAAGCTCAAAGGGTTCTCGAGATATCGTGTGGAAACGAAAGCTTTACAGACAGACAGAAATACGGACGGACGGACGGACAGACACAAATTAATATCCCCCACTTTTAAAGCAGGGGACAAAAAACGTTCACAAGCATATGACTTAATGATATCGTATTTGCTGATAAGGTCATCGACAACACAACTTGCAAAATGATTACTTTAAACCGCACTATTCATACTCGTGTTTCATCAACTTATTCGTCAATAATGTTGTCTTTCTATCTTCCAGGTTACAAATCCCATGTCAGAGGGTTCTTAGGTTGTTTAGATGTAGATAATTGACATTGACAACAAACAGGTCAAGGTCAGCAGGTCTGGTGGCATGCACCCAACCTCTTCACAATCTCTCCATGATCAAAATATATGTCAAAAGGTTCTCAAGTTCCGGTCTGGGGTGTTTTTCATTATTTGAGCTTGAACAAAGAAATAGGTTGTAAAACATTCTCATAGATCTTGTATTTATGACATCCTTCTATGTTTCAAGTTTTAATGTCAAAGGGTCCGTAGATTATGGACTATACTCTACTTTAGATCTCAAAATTTGACCCTCAAATTATCAGTAAGTCAGGATCAAACCTTTTGGAGGCATGCACCTCTCCATCATACCACATCTCTATTTTTCTTCTTTTTTTTTTGGTCTTTAGGTCAAGGGATTCTTGTTCTTTGTTTGTCTTAGCCTATTTTTCCTAACTTGGAATTAAACCAAGTAAAAGGTTTTAAAAGGTATACTTCGTCTTGTCTAAATGTACATTGATATTATAAATTATTGTATTATACTTTCATGTAAATTAGTTGACTCTGATTGGTCGAGAAACATTTGTTAAAAAACACTATTACCCGGTGAATAATGAAGCCACGCCCTCCAACATAGCAACAGTCAACATTGGTTGACGACGGGTGATATTCCCAAAAAAATAGCGACTGCACAGAATTTATGCGCGTATGGTTCACTGTTATATGTATTTGTATAAAACATGCGGTATAATATAATAAATATTGCGTGTAGTTGAGTGTAACATTGAATATTTTCAGCCCTCGAAAACCATTGTAAACCTCGACTGTGCCTCGGTTTTTTTTATGATTTATATAATATACTCTCTCTACGTTCTAAGATTCAAATAATAATATCAAAGGATTCTTAGGCTATAACTTAAACTAGTTGTTGTTAATGATTGACCATGACTTTATAATTCAAGATTTAAAAAAAATGAAGGGTGTAGAAAAATGACCAAAAAATTTGTCTTTTATTTGAAGGGGAAAAATATTAATCAACAAATCGAATGTTGAACTGAAGGTTTTTGTATTAGAAAGTAAATCCTTCTTCATAATTAAGAAAAATAACAGCTCAGCTAACAAGGGGGCACATATATTTCCCATTGGAATTTCAAAAGTTTTTTGAAGACCTGGTCTATATAGAATGCATAGATTGTTAAATGGTGGACTCAAGCGTTGTTCTAATATCAGTTTCAGAGTACCTGTCTTCAGTATCAGAATTGTTATTAAAAGCAACTTTGCAAAACACCAAGCAGAAGATATTAAAAAACTTCTCAGTTTGATTTTTACTGAGAAGCAATGGCCCTTTTCACAAAAAATCGTACGACTAAGGTAGAAAAAAAGATAACCGTTCTCCGACGAGCATCTACATTGTAGTAGAACTCAAAATATCTTTCTTTTCCATTATTTAGACAGAACCTCTTGGAAAAAGATGAATATCTTAAAAAATTGGAATTTTAAATTTTGTTTGAAAAATTTTCCCAGAACATATTTTATAAGAACTAAAGATTGGGCTTCGTTGAATTTTTTCTAGATCCCGCAGTGAATCTTTGAAAAAAGGAGTTATAAAACCTTCACATCAAATATAGGGACAATACCCCTTTTGCCTGTAAAGGTCATTGTTTACCAAGGTTACAAAGTTAAATGATCAGACAATGTGACAAATAATCACCTTGTGCAAAAAGAATTAATAATAACATCAAAGAAGTTTATTGCTTCTCTGAGAGATACTATATGTATCAGGATGTAACAGGCAAAAACAGTGGGAAAAAACATGAACGGTCTACTGAAATACGATTATAACTGATCAGCACCAAACGAACAAAAGTGCAACCATCGGAAATCAATTTGTTACAATAATGTTCATGTCAACAGTAAAATGTATCGTGCTGATGTTGTGCAGTCTCTCCTGTGACATTTTAACCAGGAAGCGGAAAGAGAATCATTAGTATTCATGTCACCAGATTTCCGGAATTTTTAATTATCTAGGTTTCCCTTTATAATTTGTGATGCAAGAAGGTTCCCCTCAAAATTAGGAAAACCGATTTTATGAAATTTAGCAATTGCATGTATAAAGAGGCTCAAGAGACGATCATTCAACGATTAATTGCAGTATCTACTTATTTCAATTGAGAATAATCATGGAAGTGATTGTCGGTCTGCGTGTATGGTTGACAGATTCAACTTAAAATACCAAGACAATTCCTTAAGAACATAGTTCATTAGGGCGAGGTGATGATCAGTTGAATTTTGGTTAATGTTATTGTCTTTATTGTCACGATAAAATTCGTTATTAACTATTCGAGTGATGGGGAATCTTCCTTAAAAAATAAGACACTCTTTAGTTGACCATACAGGTGAGCGACCTTAAAAGGTTGTTCAACCTTATAAGTTGTTCAAGGAGAAACTTTCCCGGAATCACTTTCATTAATTTGTTGAAGAGTCACAAGATATGTCTTATTAGTATGAAAAATTGATGAAAGATTATGAAAAAAATAAGCAACCAACCTGTTGCCAAATGAACAAGAAGGAGAAAAAGCAATGTCCTCATAATGCACGGATCTTCCCTACACAACGACGTGATCTGTAAAGACTTATAAGATAAGGTGTTCTCTGTAAGTAACAACGTTAAGGTGAAAGACCTTCTTATCATTTTTGTTGGAAAATACCAGAAAATTCATCGAGTGCATGCAAGAAAATTTTACTTGATGCTTGTCTATGAAAATGTGTTTTTTCTTGTCGGTTAAATTTGTAAAATATATGATTTTCGGTACCGCTTGCATAGAACTTAACTAAACAATAGGGTTTGCTGGAAAGCGAAGATCAACTTTTCTGATTAAAAGAGAAAAACCTCTCCCTTTTTTCTCTGATTATTATACTGCAGTTTTCTCAATGCCAGTTAAGGAATATCTTTTAGGTAAATAGTAATTTACCGAATGGCATTTTCAATCTTGAACTTCTGTCAATGTTCCCATTCAAGACCTTGTATGTCTGTCATTTCTTATCCGCAATCTTCTACGAGAGGAAGTCGATATCCATATTTAATAACTCTTTTGTCAGATTCTGAGAGTGTGGAAGCCAGGTTTTTGACAAATAGCGAAACAGTAATTACCTTCTTCGCGGAGATTAGTAGAACTTCAACAGAGCTGAATCGTGTCTTGAAGAAATCAATGGACTAATATAGAGTAAAGAAGACTTCTGTTTTTAAAAAAGTGTTCTTTTTATTAGGATAAATTTGCTAAGTTCAGACTTTTTGATTCATTTTCTTGTTTGAAGACAAGCATCCAAAATCTCAGGATTTATAACTTCTTGACACTAAAACATTTAGTTTCTGGTGTTTTTTCCATAATTAAATGGCAATTGTTGAAAATGTTGAATAAAATCGCTTACATAACTTTGATTGCGTCAGACAAATTAACAATTTTATAAGTTCCCCAGACCGCTCCTCTTTATTCATTGTTGTAGCTGCAAGTCACATAGGACATTCCTATCTAAATCATTTGAATATCCCAGTTACAAAATACATTATTACTCTCTGATTGCAGAGCAAATATTGATAATTATCTGTAGTCCTTGAACATCTTCAGTAATCCAAATATTCTGTCTCATTGTCACAGAAAATATGCCGGAAATATATATTTTTTTGAAATCTTTCATCAGAAACAAATCTTAGAAAGAATCGATTCAGTAAATACATGTACTTCTCAGTTGGCCGAGGAGGTTTTTCGATATAATATTGACTTCTCTGCCATCGACTGAAGCTGGAATAGAAGGCTTTGGAAAAACAAATATGTAACAGATGTTTTATCCACAACACGTGAAGTAATTAACAGGAATATAACTTAATAAGTACCATCCAAACTGCTGAGTCCTTGGGCAGATAATATTTTGGAGAGGGGATTTTCGCAAAAATACACTCAAACATGAAAAATGTAAACAAGCTCAAAATCAGGCATTTAACAGTTTATTTTAACGGTCATGACTAGTAGTAGTGATTTTAATGTCTTCGTGACTTCTTGCTAACCTTTCTACTATTCGCAACCAAACGCATATCATATAACAGCGTGTAGTGACGTGACAAGGCTATCACTTAATCATGCTGATTCATATTTTGCAGATAATTGGAGAATTCAAAATTATGCACATTCATAGGAATAATGCCTTGTTATCTCTCCAAGCATTTATAATAGGTCTACTTGTCATCTTTTCGTATTTCTATTCTTTGAGTCCTTATAGGCATCCATTGTATTTTTCCACCTATGCTCCAAGATACAATTATGATACAAAAATTCATGCATTCACAGGCTTTCCACGCATTTAATAGTCAATATCTTACAAAAAGGTTACAGTTTTGTTAAAAAAAAAAATATGTCTGTTTAAAATGAAAAAAATTCTACTTAATACCAAGAGTTGAACTTCAAGAATTGGACCTGATGTAAATCTTGGCATCTTGGCATAATTTACTGGCATTTGATTCCATTTCGTACTGGTTTTTGGTAAAACCATTGTAATTTACAAAAGAAAAAAAATAAACGAAATCCAACAAAAAACGTGACTGTATGAGATGGACTTTTCTTGCTGACTGGAGAACTTTTTTGATGGAAATAATATTGATATAAAAAAATCTATACCCATGATCACACTCTACTAAGGTTAAGTACTTTTATAGTCCTCACAAAGTAAACGCCATGCTTATAAATTTTATGTCTATGTATTGATACCTGATGCGTGGTGGTTATGCAGACTCGTTAGTTATTGGTAAATGAAAGAAACCTTTGATGATATGTTGTCAATTAGTTTTTACCAAACATAAAATACCAAGATATTTTGATTAGGTAGAAAATAAGAAAACTGATGTTCACCGGAATGCTCACGTAGTTAATAATGTGATTTATTATATTTTTTTTGTAGATTAATACACGTTGGCTGATCGTATTCCAAAGAACGTGTAAGTCTAGTTTTTTCTTTGATTCTTAAGCAATTCCCGTTTGAGAGAATTAGGTGCATTTCTTGTCTTTCGCCAATACAAATTGATTTTTACTACAATCCTTACTATGAGTAACTCATGAAGAATGATTTGAAAACCATAATATCCTTACAGAAAAAAATCTTCTATGCCAATGAATATACAAGACAGGTTAACCAAGTCGAGTTCACCAAAATATTGGTGAAAAAAAAATCATTTGAAAAACACCTCCATATAATTAAATATAAATATTTTGATATAAACTGCATGTACTATACAAGACCAAATGTTGTTATGTTCTATGAATTTATATCAATTTCAGATGTGAAATTATTTTTTAAATGTTCATTTATCTATAATACTAGTATTTCTCCGGAAGGGATCCGTGCAATTTCATCGTTCTTTTAAAAAAAAATTTAGTATGTCAATTAATGTTCTAATAGAATAAAGTCTTGTCATAATAAATTGTTTTGGTAGACTTTAAAAAAAAATCTTTTCCATTGTGATACACCATGATTCGATCGAGATTCAGGTGAAAACTATGACCATTTCAATGGACAAAAAAGAATAAAAAGTTAAAATGTTTTTTATTTTAATCATATAATTGTGAAACAAACAAACATTTTTCTTTTGGAAAGGAACCTTTTTTATATCTTATTTTGCAACTGTAAAAAATCTTCTTAAAATAGATATTTGAATTAAGGAATCCTTCTCGCTGCTTTGATATACCAATATCATTGCCATATTCTTATTGCAAGGACAGCTGGTTCTATCGAAAGGTGTTTCTAATACAGTGAAAAAGACAATGCTACTTTCTAATCGAAACCTTTAAAAAAATTGAAAAAGAGACTATTGCTAGTCTGTTTTAAAGTCTGATGGCACATTTTTTAAATACATGTATCTAGTTTGTATATCTTCGTATTATTTATTCTAAAAAATCATAATTGTCATTCTCTTGAGGATTCTAAATTTTTTTTTTCAAAGTCTTGAGAAATAAGTACACCAAACACTGTGATATTGGTAATTCTCGTGATTTTTGAAAAGTTTATGCAGGAAACTCTAGCCTCTGATGTACAAGAAACTTGTGAAAAAATTGAAATCATAATTTCTATCAAAATCAGCAACAACTAAACTAACGATTTTTCAACTCTATTTACTTACAATTGAAGTACAGGCTTTTTGACACCATTGGCAGCTGCTTTTTCAATAAAAATGGAACTCGTAGTTTTACTTACCTGGTCATTGGTCATTTTCGAAATTATTTTGTTAAAAATTACTGATAGTACTCAAAAATACTCTGAAGTTGATATTAAAAAAGACTAGTAAATTTACCTACCTTGTCATTGCTCTTTCACTAATTTTTGGTGAAACGCATATTCTACAGAGAAGGGGTCTGAAGTTGATATTAAAATGATGCTCGAGTTTCTTAATGACAATAACAATGTGTTTATGGTCTTTCAACAATCTGTTGCATCAGTACCAATTGCGATTTTTGTATTCACATGAAGTAGAATTTATTCAAGATTTTATACATAAGAAAAAAAAACACTCACTACAGCCTTCAACTCGACATTAGATACCGGGTATATCAACGACGTATTATCAATAATAATCATTTACGGTAGTTACTTTTATTCGCATGTCGGCTCGATATATCCCAAATGAACTTGAAATAAAAGATACAACGGAATATGTAACATTTTTTCATATTTGAATATTTTTACAGAAAAAGAAATCAATGGTACCCTAACAACTAAAGGTTAACATGATGACTTCAACTTTTCAAGCGTCATTTTTCTTTACTAATGTAGCAGCAAACCCTCAACACCTGCATTTGGGGGTTATGTGTCTAAGTTGATTCGAGACGCAAGAGCATACTCTACGAACGAACAACTTTTAAAAAGAAAACAAGGTGATGAATAAGAATACCAATAGACTCAATAGACTCGTTTTTTAAAGTCATCATTTCGCAAGTTCTATGTCAATATAATGGTCTTATCAGAAAATACAATTAATCAAATTCTGATACATTGTTCATACTTATTGCTGTAAAGACAAGGAGCACAGTTGGTAATGGACACTCATATTCCATGGCACTTGATATCAGTTTTGGTGCTCCTAACTTGTACTGTTTGAATAGGCATTTTTTAACTTAACTACTGTTCGTCGTATCCATATTTAATATTGTACAAATGGCTAGTAAGATACCTCAATTTTTTGTGAGGAAACGTTAAGTAGTGCAGTGACAAATTATAGGAAGAAATTGGACATTATTAAAAAAAACCTCTTGTCTGATCTTGATTATTTTTATCTTTGCAACGACCTTTAACCAGAGCAATAATAAAGTTTTGCACATTGAATTTGATTTCTGACGGCTCTCTGATTCCATTTTAAACATCCTGTTAGCTTAAGGAAGAAAACCGCAGATGGCTTTGATTTATCACATTCTGTTACACAAGAATTGTTTGCAGACGATCAAGGTACATGTATCATCTAATGAAACTGGAAAGTTATTGTTTGCAAAGATGACGAGGATATTATTCACTGAAGCAGTATGTTAACATATCATAAAAGTTGTTGTCATTCACTGTAGAAAAAATACAACAGAGGGACCAATCACTGTAAATGCAAAATATACATGTATTCTGAGCCAAAGGTCAGTAAAGTAAAAATACGTAAAATGTATGAGAAATGTAATGTGAAGGAGTCTGATATTGACAAACAAATCGATAAAACAAGAATATCAACCGTCTTGTTTAAAGACATCGTTTCGTATGACATTAACCGCAAATACAATCTATTATTAAGTTAAATGGTGAATGACGATTCTCATACTCATTTTTAGGCCATAATTCACACACTAAATTGTCGACAGATTTTCTGTAGTTTCCGATCATGACAAGGAGCACATGATGGGTGTGACCGGTCGACAGGGGATGCTCATTCTTCCATGGCACTTGGTCACACCTCTGATGTTTTATAGGTCTGTGATTGTTCTGAAACAAGATTTGGATTGTTTAATGGATTTGAGCTTGAATACTGTTTCTTATCTTCAAATATTTCATTCCGTCTAAATCAATGTTATTATATAAACGTTAATAACTGTTCTTTTTTCTCGCTAAAGTTCAATTACAGTTCTGCATTGAATCATCGAGTACAGGTAAATGTCAAACTCTTTAGATATCATATCCATTTCTTATTAATTATAAAGCATATAAGAAATTCAGAGAAATTCATTTAGAATCAAATAACAGGTGCATTGGATAATCTACCGCTGGTAAATGCTAAAAGCTCTAAATAATAACTAAAACTAATTATTTATAAAGCATAATTACGAAAATCCAAGAAATGCAATCAGAAATAAACAAGTTGCTCATCGGGATTTGAACTTAGATTATGACGTCATTACTTAATTCGTCTGTAGATATAATCACCAAATCTATTTCATGTTCGGTGATCATTTTACTCTCAGTAAATTGTTTACATTGGATAAATTTTCATGAAATTTTGAGATTGTCCCTGTGCCATCATTTGGACTCATTGTATAAACTGTACATTTTATATTCCTAAGAGCTTTAAATTCCTCTAGGGACTGGGCCATACAAGTCTATTGTACATGTAGAGAGAATTCAAATTTCTCTAAGAAACATTTTACAAGCGGCTCAATATTGAGGTAAACATCAACCAAACGCTCTGATTGTCAAAAAACTGTCATATCAAAATGGTTTTTAGATAAATAAAAAAAACACACCAAAAAAAAACAGTGGTTTCTGGTGTAAAGTTTTAACACCCAGATTTTTGCTTTAGGAAAAACCCGTTCTTTGATTTATTAAAAAAAAACAATTTTGTAGACGATCAAGGTATCATGAGACCGGAAATACAATGTTTGTTCAGTTGACGAGGATGAGTACCTTAAGCAAAGATACTGAGACATTAATTCACGGTTTGTAAACACAACAAAACCAACGCGAAATCGGGTTTGGAGGATCCGGTAATGATTTTTTTTTCTCTGCTTACTGCATATATTAATTCCAACAATTATTTTATTTGAGTAACGTCAATGCTAAAAAAAAAATGAATTAATAACCAAATTTTACAAATGGGGCTAATTAAGGTCTGTCAATACTTCAAAACACGTCACGGGGAAGCAATGAACCTTCTCCCACACAGAGTTTGGATTTTCTCAAATGTGTATTTTTCTTCACTAGATATGATATATCATTGATCTTATCTTAATGTCAACACTGATGAAACAATGAAGCATTAATTACTTCAATTGTATAATCCTCGACTCAGATTATCGAGCGAATTAGTGCGCATAGGTAGCCTATGGCTTTCTTTTATGCAAACACGATCACACTGCATGCACTTTCATTTTGCCTTGATTTCCAGTACTATATAGCTTTTTAAAAGAGTGAATTCTATATCAGAAAAATATCTGCAAGCATTTTAACAATGGGTATTCTGAATATCGATATATTGACACATTTTTTAAAACTTGTTTTGGTTTAGGACAGACAGGGAAAAAGCAGCATCTATTGCAGAGTGGAGAATAAGAGCAAAAAAAATCAACTTTAGATATCAAAATAATTCATATTCACACTGATCATTTTAGCTTTGTATATAAAAAGAAATAATGGATTGGGTTCACAGGAATGGATTTGTTGCTAATTAATAGACTTTTTAGCGGGGGAGTAGTTCAATGGACGCTAAAACCGCAATTGATTCAGCCTAATTGGCTATGCTTTCTAACTTCGTTTTGTTAATTGAATGTTCCTTTTGTTCAACAAACATATTTTTTAGAAATAATTTTCACGGCATTTACTGAAGTTTCACGATGTGGGAGGATACTGATAAAAAGGAATTACAGGGCATATACCCCGGGCACATGATACCATAAAACATTTATACATAATTATACGTAAAAACATAAATTCCAATAGTCAATTGCAAGACCTCGATACATGTAACAGAAATTATATCGCTGTCGTGTAATAATGTGATAATGGAGTCTAATGAATGCTAGTAAAATGACCGGTTGACAGTGTGTTATCTTTTCGTATTTAGCTTTTCCGTGTAATGTAATGTTTTACTTTTATTTATCAATTTAAACTGCAAACATTTCTTAGATTTCAAAAGTCCAATTTAGATGAACACGACAGATATTGATGTTTTCAAAAATGGTCAACAGATATTAAACACCAGTGCTTTCGCATTTTGTATGGCATATCAATGCTGCAATATCCTCTCTTTTCCATCTGTCTTGTATAATTTTCCTTATAATTGTATGAATTTTATTCGTGCTCTATAATTTTTCATTAGTAATTTAAAATTTTTCATTTGTGTTGTTTATTTTTTCTGTTTAGATGTGTATTTTTCTATTTGTATTAGATATAATGTATTTTGTCATTTGTATTGAATACAATTATTTGCATTCTATTTTTTCAATTTGGATTGTAAAATTGTCATTTGTATTGTATAATTTCTGATTCGTATT
This sequence comes from Saccostrea glomerata, assembly GCA_003671525.1. Taxonomy (NCBI): domain Eukaryota; kingdom Metazoa; phylum Mollusca; class Bivalvia; order Ostreida; family Ostreidae; genus Saccostrea; species Saccostrea glomerata. Next base: position 72,428 of record PRKT01000700.1, read on the forward strand.
CTATAATTTCTTATGTTTTGTATAGTTTCTTATATGTTTTCTATAATTCTTATTTATATTCAATAATTTTTCATTTGTATTGAATCCCAGGGATTGTTTTTTCCCGTTACGAACAAAATTTTGGAAAAAATTGTTTCAAATCAGTGAAATTACACTTGTAATCTGTGATATGAAAAAAAACCCAACATAAACCATTAAATAGATATGATATCTATAATGTCCATAACTTGAATAAAAACATTTCATGTGAATCTTACTGAGCAGGTTGTATGAATCTTTCCACAAAAAATATTGTATAATTATGTATGGTATATACCTGTACAGAATCTCTTCCCATCTTGCACAACTTGGCCACTTTTGGCTGCAATTGTTTCATGTTTAAAGACAAACCAAATAAACAACAAACCAAATCAAATAGTTTTCTCAATGTAAGCTCTGGGATTATGTAACGACAACCAAATATCCAGCCAACAAAAATACAACTGAATATTAAATAAATATTTTGTACTTGGAATTCATGTGAACAATTCTAAAGTCTACCATTCAGTTGAATATACATGTAGCTATATCCACTCCTGTATATACTCAAGGCAAAAGTAAACTTCCATTTGTATTGTTTTGTTTCTAGTTCGGTACTTACGAACTAGAATATATTTCAAAATAGACCCACCATGTTTACTTTCTTTCTCTAATAAAAGTTTGTTTATTTTAACAAAGTTCGACCCGATATGCGTTTGGAGCAACATTGCAAATTGACTAAAACGTTTCAAAGAAGTGAGGAACATAGAAAGTTGACAGACAGACAAACAGACAGATACCACCTGACAACAGACATGCTAATGATGAAGTAAAACGAATTGAATTCAGCTAAAAATAATATAAACCAATAATTCCTTTATTGACAGGTCAATAAACTTCCCATTGTGTAATTAATGATTAGTGGTTCTTTAAAGGGAAAAATATGTACTGGTTTGTCTTCATCTACTGAAAACATGTTGAAAAAGAATTCTGGATCAATAGTCTTAAGTACGGCATGTTGTACAGATCTCATTTTAGACCATAGAGTGTATTTGAATTTTCAAGGCAGGTTTTTTCTTGCAACGTGTCAGCTATCGTTTAATGCCTTAGGAAGGTGTGAACTCATATCCATGGAAATCCGCCTGAAAAGTGAATCTGTTTAGTGAGATTTTCAATAAGCTTTAAATATTAGCATCGACTTGATACTAAAAATGTAACAGAGATATAAAATCATCTCATGAATTGCAAATCCCGCAGCTATTTCTCTCGCATTACAGTCGTGGTCTACTGTATAATGTTGAATTTGAATTTTTACGCCGTAAGATGAAAAAGGGTTTTCAGAAATATTACTTGCTTGGATGTTGTCATGTTGAGTTTTATTGCAATTTTATTTTTTATTCTTTTGTACATCTATTCAAAGATGTAGCTATTTTGCAGTCTCCGTGTACGATTATTTTGATAAATAAATACCGATTCTTCAAACTTTTAAAGTATTTATTGTATTCTAAAATTGGTACATTTATACATAATTGTATGCAAAAGCAAAATTTTCCCATAGTCAATTGCAAGACCTCGATACAATCATGTAACAGAAATTATCGGTGCCCTGTAATAATGTGATAATGATGTCATATGAATGTTAGTAAATGACCGGATGACAGTGTGTAAACTTTTTGCCCTTAATTTTACTAGATAATATAAATGAAAAAATATTTTAACCAATTTTTAACAATCCTTAGATGGGTAGAAAATATTTTGTAAAAAGAAAAGGATGTTTTAATTAGGTGTCTGGTCGTTCAGTTTTCTCTAGAAATAAAATGTTGCGAGGCTCATGTGTTAACAGATGATTTAGACATTTACAAAGTGTTGCCAACAATTAAACAATTATTTATTATCTTTACAACGTTAATTTCTGTTAAAAGCCTCTTCTCCTTTAAAAAAATATTTTAAAAAACTATATAAACATGTAAACTTTAAACCTTAAAATAAATTCAAATTGAGGAATACTGATTGAAATAATACTAAAATTGGGAAGAAATGCAAAACCCAACTAGAAGGAATTTTTTTTTACTGTAAATGAATTGTGAAGATGAAAGAGCAGTGAACATGCATGTAAACAATGCAAAATATGAGTAAGTCCAATAAAAACCTCCAAAATACAGATGTGAGAACAGATGCCATAGAGGAGTAAGCTTCCCTGTCAACCTGTCACACCAACGTTATACTCCTTGTGAAAGTAAACGGCAAAATCCATTTCAGTTATGAAAAATTCAAAGCTAATATTAGGAATGGTAAAATCTTATGCAATGCGTGAAAATCTGCATTAAAAACAATGCAAGATGACGTATTTGTTGACATTTACATGCAAGTACTTTGTTATTTGTAGCACTTATATGAGTATCTAATAGTTTTTAATAACACTCTCTTACTGTTTTACATAATGTGAAATAATTCAGTTTTTGGAATCAAAATGACATCAATTGCAAGCAGCTATGTTAGTATTATTTAGAAGACTTTGCTGCAAATTTAACATTTTACGTTAGCAGTTACAATTGTCGCATTAAACAAGCTAATATGTGTTTCAAATGACAGTTGTGGAATTCATTTGAGTAGGAGCCAATCATAGTTCAAGGGAATGGCAAAAGAACTGAGGATTGGTAAGTAGTACATATCCTGCCAGGTGGCAGCTAATTTGAGAATAACTCACAGCAGCCGACGTGCATAAAAGTCTATGAATTCGAGAAATTCAGCTGTAAGACCATAAATGGTTAAACATTATATTATACAGTTTTCATAAAAATGATGACTTGATTGTTTTTTAATTTATCAATTTTTTTTCAATATAAATTTTTATAAAATGTTTTGTTATTTTCTTCGTTAAAAAAGGATGTAGCAATGTTTATTAGTCAAGCATTTTTTTTTTAAATTGCTCAGGTAAATAATTTTATTCTTTTAAAAAATACAATGGAAAAATTTTCTTTTCACCTTTTATTTTGTAGAAATATAATCAAAACATCACAACAGTATCTTAAAACAATATAAAATACAAAATACTGAACAGTTTTCGTCGTCCTGAAAAAAATAAACACATCAAAATTTATCCAATAAACCCGATACATTCACTCTAACATTTTTATACACAGATACGACATGAGATTCATGTTTCACATGTTTACCGTAACAAAAGAGTTATGTCTATGAATGGACTCAGTTGAGCACAATGAGTGAACTCGTTCCAACAGACGAGTACATAGCACCTCCAGTTTATGAACGGGGTGATTGTAAGATATGAGCTTACCCCTCTTTTTTCACAGCCGTCCCAAAGGCACTGTCATAAGACTTGCTCTTTTTAGTCTTTATCTGAATCTTGTATCTGTTTCCTTTGAATTCAATTTTGTCTAAACTTCTGGCCACTTTGATAGTTTTCTTGTTATCGTTTGTGGAAGGGACGCACCTGCAATCACTACGATCTGGAATGCACTCATCGTCAGAAAGGGTGTAACATTTTGCTCTTCCCGAAGGAATCTCGGCTTTAGGGGAAACCTCTTGCTTGCAGTCAAAAGAATCATAGTCACACATGTGATTGTTCGGAATAAAATCATCATCATGGGGAACGTTTGTCGTTAAAAAGGTGGACATTTCGTCACCATGAATCCCCCTGGCTGCCATTTTAACACAAGAAGCTGGATCATCATCCTCAAAAGAATGTCCACGAATGTTAAACACACTTCGAAACATTGCTTCAGTGTTACTTAGTTTTTCACTCAGTGAACTACTGATATGTTCAGTATTTATTCCAGTTTCATTGTTCTCAACCCAGGATACTCTGTTAGACTGAAAGGAGCTGATGGATATCTGGGTATATATATACTACATGTCCACATCAATATTAAATGGAGAGCGGCAAAGTTGCTTTACAGGTAGAAATATCGTCTGCTGCTGAAAGCAGTGGGGCTTAAACTACTCAAGCATTGATTTCTGTTCTCGTATCACTGCAATCACTAATTGTCATTGGCCTTGTTTCCTTCAGACAAGGTTTCATTTGATACCATCTGAAATCCGTGATTTGTTGTAAAATTTTCTGTTTGGAAATGGTTAAATTTAGATATTCTTGAAAGCTTTCAAGTCGATAAATTGAAAGAAGTAGCAGTCAGGCGCATGGATACCCAATCTTAATAGCAAGCCTGAACTAACAATCGCATCCGAATTGTCAGACTTCTGAAGAAAAGTGGTGGACTAATAATAACATGGGCTAATCATCGCAAAATTCAAGAGTTTCTTTTTTTAGTTTTCTCATCTTGACATAGTTATTAAGACAGCATTGATCTATCTCAAAAAGTTTACAAACAATACAAACCTGTGATCAGGCTCCGGGATCATGAAACAGACTAGCTTAGACTAAATCAGATTTTCAATTGCATGTAAAATGTTTATTAATTATTATTTAATAAATCTCAAAATTTGCAAATAGCAACACTTTGGTGAATCAATATTAAAACAAATTTTAATTTTGATCTGCTTGACCTCCACAAAATATAATTATAATACAAAGAGTTTGACTTACGCTTAAGATGTTTCATGATCTAGGGACAAGGAATAAATCACGAACTCCAAAAATACCAGAGGTGGGATTAGACGCCTAGGAGGAGTAAGCATGCCCTGTCGACTAAATATTGATAAGTTAGACTTATTATTCCGCTGTCAAATTTAATATAAAAACAAATTTAAAAATTGATAAAAAAAAATCAATCAAAATACGATCCAGTTTTGTGTTACATATGCTAAAAAATTTATTTCAGCTTTTTAGTTTAGTAACAGTTCGTTTATATTTAACATGAATTCTAATACACTGCAAGTTAAGGATACTTAAGTCAAACAAAACTTTGATGCACGGATTCATGAATATGTATATTTTTTGGAATTATTTTGATTATAAATAACAAAAAAATAAAAAAAAATCCTTAATTTTGGAGTTGAGGACATTTTTAAATCATTGTTTGTCTGGACCAATAAACGTCACATTTTGGCAACATTACATTTATTTAGCTGTCAAAAAAACTTATTTTAAGTTAAAAAAAAATATGAATAACTACCCCGTTAATTCTCCTTAGGAATGCCTGAACACCTATTTACACACACTTAACATTTTTAACCAGTAAAAAAGGCAACTGTCTGATTACTGATTTTTTTTGTGAAAATTATGTCATGAAATGTATTTTTTAAAATGTATATATTATAAAGCCGTAAACTTACTCGATTACAAGCCTACATTTTGATTACATTTCTTTACATCTTAGTCAAAACCATTGCCCGTAGAGCCAATGGCCGCCTTGTATTTTTATCCTGATGATGATTAAACAGCCGCCAACTTAAGTTCACATGTGAACAAATAGTGCGTGTTAACGAGCACTACTGAGGCAACTCAAACGTTAAATCAAACATAAGAAAGTAATTTGAATCTTCCGGTGTCAACGTTGAAGTCACGTTATTCGAAAAATTGTGTTTTATAAAAAATGGTAAATTTTAATATTTCTTTGATTTAAAAAAAAAAAGTTTATGCATGTCATTGAGGCCTTAATTAAAATCAGTAATTTAATTTTTTTCTCCGAACCAGGCTAAAAGAACTATGAATTTGTAGTTTGATTAATCTTCATTTTATGACATGGGTCTAATGATAACATTCATTATCAACCATTTTTGAATGAAAGATCAATTTTCAATGCACAAACCATTCTAAATGATGGTTTTTAAACATTTCTGTGGACCATAAAACTAAAGTTAGATCTAATCTTACGACATTGCTTGATCCAATCGTCCAACATCCTGCAAAAAAATCACTGACTGTCAGCCCGCACGAGACAATCTTTCACACACCATGGTAACAGGGGAGATAAGCGACCGAAAGGAAGTTCCCACCCGTAATCTACCATTAACGGAAGTGTCGTGATGGTAAAATACGAGCAATACGAGAAAGACGATAAAATCCGGGATAAAAGAAACTAATTTGAATCTATAGCCATTTCATTTCGAGGATTTGATATCAACACATGATATTGTTTTGCAAATATTTTTTACGATTAATTGAATGTTTTATCTCAAACAAGATGAAATCGATAAAATTAAAAAAAGAAAAGAAAAAAGTTTGAACGTACCCCCGGTACATTTATGATTCATGAAAAAACCGAAGAATTTTCTGAGGCTTCACCATTTAACTAAGTAATATCAATTAATCTCTCTGTGAGATGATTTTGTATTTCGTATTTACTAATTAAAACACTGAAGAAAAAAATGAGTCATTTTATTGGGTTTTAACAGTAATTACTTTTTCCAGTAAATAGACAACAAATTGGTTTTGGTATTTACATGTAAAAAGATGTAAACAAGAGCTAATGTAACCCTGATAAACAAATTTTGCAGCCAACTTAAGTTAAATCACAGCTCATAAACAGAGAAGATTCATCCGAGAAAATCAATACAGATTGTCAATGCATGGCACTGTCTTCGTTATTCACGGACTTTTGTACTGTGGTTCTAAGCCTTGTTGTTAAGGGGGCGCCACCTATCATCCGTGTGTGCTCTGGGTATCTGGTAACCTTGCAAGGGCAACGATGATGGTGTGCCAAGCTGGAATATAATACCCAATAATAATTATAAAATAAAATTGCAATTCACGAACAGCAATTTTTCCTACAAGGTTTCATTGTATAAAACTCATTTTGGTCTTGAAAAAATAATTTGATAACGGGCCTCTCCTAATAACCCTGATGATAATTCCGTATGAAGCACATTTTAAACATCGTGAAATACTATTCATGCTATTCATGACTACAATAATATACATTTACAATATATATGAAACAAACACATGAATAGCCAAAAATCTAATTAAAAATAATAAAATGAGATTGGGGAAAACACAAAGCCCTGGAGCATCAAAGATGGGAAAATATTCCATGGAGTTTCAAGCATCCCCTCTTCCACGCGTCAAATCAGCTATGAACCGAAGTGATCTAAACACATTGCAGTATGAAAGACCTGATAATTGGTATCAAAAACTTAAGACATCATTCGAACCAACGCCATGTTGTTTTTGCAACAGGGACATTGTAAAGACCATAGATTTTTGCCAAAGTTGACTTCAAAGCAAAGTTGTTTCTACTCTTGTTACATAAACTTATTTTTTAGTTTCTTATCGGATTAGAAATTGTTAGTACATTGAAGAATAGAGAAAAAACACCACATTATGCCTAAGATAATATGATAACTATGTAGCTACATAAATAAGGTAAGTTATTTAAGGAATCACTGTCTAGTTAGTATACTATGGCAGGGCATCAACGATAGTGGGAAACATGGGATAATTTGCATAACGGGCGAAGCCCGTTATGCATAAATTATCTCATGTTTCCCACTATCGTTGATGTCCCTGGCATACTATATTAACTAGACAGTGATTCCTTATATTTCCATTTCATTGTGAAATAAAATTGTAGATTAAGACTTTAAAAAATGTAGAAATAGATTTGAATAACACGTGGAGTCTCATGCCGATTTCAATAGTCCTCGCCCACTGACGTCAAACACAAAGGCAGTCGCACGAGATTTACATGCAAAATGTCTTCCTCAGTGTCAGACACAGAGACAGAATCGCACGAGATTTTCATGCATATTAGGCCTCCTTATCTCCTGACCTATCGACCTGCCTAATTTACATTCCGGTGGAATTATCAGGAAATTAACTCCGATAACTTTCAAAGAGTTATCACAGAGAAAAAAAATTAGAAATGGAAATATGATTAAAGGAAACCGTTTCCTTTGAAGAAACACATGGTTGTCTATGTAGAAAGTGTTTATAATATCAAAGTAACTTATAACAAATATACAGGATTGTATTGTTCATATCAATTAAAAAAAACTTTGTTGTAACATTCTTACCGTAAACTGTAAAATCACATATTTTCGTGGGGTCAAATTTTCAATGTTTGAGGAAAAAAATGAGCAAAGATGTTGGTTAGTATTGATTGACTGAAGTTTGATTAGCATTACTTTAAATAGAAATAAAACTCCTTCAATACATATAACGAAAGAAAATAATTTCCGTGATTGCATTTCAAAAGCATATTCATATATTTAATGTAGATAATAATTCTTTATCAATATCTGTAAAATAATAACGACTTCCGTTACCTCCCTAATTAGTTGTTCTAAAAACCGTTGTTCTTGTAGAATTATGTCTAACTGAGACATCACCCTTTTCTCTTCCACATGTTCGTTGAATCCCCTTAGTACATAGCGACCCTGGAAACAAATATTTAGTTTATTATACAAATATTTAGGAATAAAGTTAAATATTCAGAATAAATAATCTTTGTATATTATAGAATTCCTTGAAATGTGGCAATTGTTCTGCAATCATGTATTGCTGAAACGGTTAATGTAGATTTTTTTTTATACCAAACGTCTTAAAATGAACAACAACAAAATCATTAATACCTTGAATTATTGAAATTTACACTAAGATCGAAGTAAGTCTATATTTAGTTGCCCTTTTACTAAGCAAACTTGACTGTTTTGTTGCGTTCTCATTGAGCTATTTTGAAGGAATGGTATTATAACCAACTCTAATTTTACTATAAGGCAAAAGGACTACGTGGTCTTTAAAGAAGCTTTTAATCTTGAAGAAGCCAATAGATGATTTTTTTTCTTCAGACAGGTATCTAGATGTATCTAGATCATTAAAACACTTTTTTCCCTTCCGGAAATATCCACCAAGGTTTCTTTCAAGTAAAGCCGTTCTATTAAAACATCTACCTGGTTTTCTAATCACGGCTTGTACTAAGGAACCGCGTCTCCGGTTATTGCAAGAATAATAAAGAATAAGAACCCTCTCTGGAATATCTAGATATTAAACCCAAATACAAGTAGAAAATTAAAAAAAAGCACTAATTACTGATTACAACAGCTCTGGTTTAAACCAGAAGATGTAAGCCAATACAGACTATATAATGCAACATGCAAAGAACAGGGTAATCGTATCAGCTCTGGTTCTAGCTGAAACCGCCCTTAATCTATTTTAAATATATAAAATCTTTATTCAGATCATTAATGATCTGGTCGATCTGCCTTTGTCTGTTTTAATAATTATTATTATTAATTAATTTTTTTTTCTGAAAATACCTCTAATTGTTTCTTGTTTTGTAAAAAATATATTGAACAATATTCAAGTAAGAATATATCTTTTTGTAAGTCAAATCTGGGTGTTTCATTACGTGGATTTGATTTTACACTTTTTTTTTTTTACATCTTTGCATCTTCTGGAAATACCCATGGCATTTAAAAAACCTTCTCCTATGATAAGGTATTCCCCTGACATAACCCTAACAAAAAATACTATAGTCAACTACAGTTTATGCACATGATAATGGTATATTGCTGCATAAGTAAGAAAAGTTGACGATTAAAACAGTTGAAGTTATCACGTTTATCATAAATCTTTATTGTTAGGTAACCATTAAGCCCTTTTATAGTAACACATCCAAATATAAAACATTTGTGTTAGACTATGCATCTATGATGCCAAGAGGCCTGGACTTCAATTAATCGTATGAAAGGGTTGTGTGAATTAAAATCTTTATGACAATGGTTCACTCAGGTACTTTTCTACTATAAATCAAGGTAATTTAGTGAAAGCAGATTATAAGTATTCTTAATCTAAAATCTGCTGATTCAGAATCTACAACAGTCATCAAGTTGAACACGCTGAATGCACTTAATTCCGAATTATGATAATTCTCCATGATAAAGGGGAACTTTACAGTAATTTATGCGGTGATTGACTTCCTATGCATGGAACATTGATTGTTACCATATTAGTAAGCTACTTAAAATTCCCTGGGGAAAATTTAACTTTATTGTACTAAACGGAGGAAAATCTGCGATGCCGAAGGTTAAGTATAGGACACTGATATATAAAAATATCAGAGGATATAAAACGAGTCAAAATTTACTGAGGTTTTTTGTACATATATTTAGAAGAAAAAAACTGTCATTTTTTAACTTAATATTACGCAGTACAGTTAAGGCAACATTTTCTATAAAAACTCACGGAATCCGATACATATAATGTTTAACAGTTTTATTTTTTAGCAAGACACTCTAGTTAAAACAGATATTTGTGATCTTGAAGAGTATGTCCATGGCTTTTCACATCAGTATTTTTTTTACATCATGTGACCCCCTGAAGTCACGTGGGCTCCGATTTTAGGTCAAAAAATGAAATATCAAATTTAACCAAAAAGTGCAAGGGCAAGACAAACAAAAAATTAACTGCACAATATTTTATGTTGTCTCTATGTATCTATACTTTCTCAAAAGTGATGCTCATTCAGTTAGTTTTCCGATATAATTAAGTTATTCAGCTAAAACAGACAGTAATGTATGAAAAATGGGATATTTTCCTAATTTCATCACGAATTATAAATTAACTAAAAGATAACAAAGTAATGAGCATCACTTTTTGAAAACTATACAATAAAATAAATGATTTAAAATAAAAACCTACTTTTTAGATTGTCGCCTTGCCCTTGCACTTTTTGATTAAAAAATGAAATCTTAGAAGAGTCAATCTAATTATAGTTTTCAAACGCATCACTGACCCGGCATGGGAGATAACTCTGGAGTACTTGATATAGTTTGTTTACCTCATATATTTAAAACAAATATACATGCGGGCAGGACTTGACTTTTTTTTTTTACTAAATCAAACGGTATACATAAAAATCCTTGACATTTCTTTCTTTTCTGTGTATTCGTTCTCCATATATTGTATACATTTAATGATCTTTCAAACCTCCCGCATTTCCTCAATGATGTGTATATACACGTAGTATTACACGCAAATAGGTATAAATATTGCCGATATATTTATGTAAATCACAAATGGTTAATTAAAATATAGCCTTCATTAATAATTAATTAGATATCTATTCTCCTCTCTCACTACTGTTCGCATAGGCGTCGGAAGCGGGGAGGGGGGGGGGTCATAGCCTCCCTACTTATTTGCAAATTATATACATAATGTAGGCATTGGAATTTGCCTTTTTCTTTTGGCTTAGCCCCCCCCCTTTCAATCAGCCCCCTTTCATTTTGCTTCCGACGCCTATGGTACACACACTTGTGTTAATATTTTTTTTCTTTCTGCATACGAGGTCATGTTCTACGATCGCTTTCAATCAGACCGCTTACTGTTAATTAAGGGATATAAACTAAGTTAGAAGTTTAAGGTACTAATTAGAAAGAATTGGGGTATACTCCTGTATTTGTTAAGGGGACGGCTTTTTTATTTTAAGGGTGAGGGACTGGCAGATTTTAAAAATAAATACTTGCAGATCAGTGATCTCCCCCTCCCACGAATCAGAGTTTTTTACATTTTTTTTTCTTTTGCATGTAGGATTTTCAATGAAGAGGAAAATAAAAAATCTGTCCTTTATCTTATTGATCGGAAATAAATATTAATCTGTCCTTCATTGACATGAATTGAAAAAAAAATCTGACTTGGAAAACTCGCCTGCCCCACCCCCCCCCTTTCCCTCAGAACAAATAGTGGTCCCCTATCCTATTTCGAATCAATTAGGGGGATCTCTAGTCTCCTGTTTTTGGTAATATTATTGAAAGATAAATGAACACAATGCACATGCTGAAAATAAGATCTTGATGATCATTAGTACCCTCCACACAAAATAGTAAGAAAGTTAAGATTTTCATATCTTAATGGCCTTTTCAACACCTGTACAGTAAATATATGAAAAAGTCAAATTATTATTTAGCTAGAAAATTTATTTAATAAACATTTCTTTTCAAATCCAATGACAGACTGTAGGAATGCTGGGCAGGTGCAAATTATTTCCATCACCTCATGTTCTTGTGGATAAAATGAATTCTGAAAATAAGAGAAAATCAGGAAATACCATTATTGAAAGTAATTTGTGTTTAAAAAATGAAATAAAAAAAATGCATGGAAACATTTAACATAGAATTTACATACATGCGTAACGTGAAGCGGTCACCCATCCAAGGGTTAAACAGGCTCGCCGTTGCTTAACTTGCCTGAAATAGAGGGAGACTCTACCGCATCACCAGAAAAGCTAGCTCACTGGCGAGGCAGTACAAGTTCCCTATATACTGTCCGGTACACATGTTTTCAATTCTTCTGTTAGTTTTATTATCAAAACTTTGTATGGTTTATAGCTTATATTGAGCATACCATTTTCCTTAAATGATGGATTAACTTGCTGCCTGAATGAATCCATTTGTCCAACATCTGGGAATAGCTAGGCCTACAACACAATATATATATGCAGTTATATGCTATGAGATTACTAAATATACATTATAGGATAAAATGGCATTACATTTGACAAAACAAATTATGTTACATTGTATATTGTAGTGTATTTATGCTATTGCTATAAATGAAAAAAAAATGTGTTACAAAACTTCTCTGAGAAAGTGAAACCTCTGACATTTACAATAGTTATTGATAGAATATTTTCTATAAAAAAAAATCTAAGTTTCCCCTTTACCAAAATGAAAAAAAAAACAATATGTAAAGCACATGCAAACTTTGAAAATGTGAAATGCTTTAGAAGTATACATACCCTGTGGAGAAATGATGCATTTTTTATTTATTCATTCTTCATGTTCTTTAAGCCTGAAACTCTGGACAGCTACAATGATAAAAGTATTATATAAATATTTTTAATTTACCTGTAATATAAACAAAAAATTATTTTTTTTTTCATTAATTTAGAAAATTCTGGAAAATTACAACCATAGATTTGAAGTGGGGCTTTTATGTTTTCAACACAATGTTACGGATATTTTTTTTAAATTGTGTAGCATATTTGTATGTCAAAATACATCATTATTTGTTTAGGCCTAGTCACTAGTGAATCATTGACTGAAACAATGAAAACGTCTCATTCAATTTAGTTTAAATTTGTGTTACTGATGATCTCCATTATTACACATATTGCCTCAAAGAAAATGAGCTAATTGACAGGAACTCAGTACACATTTAGAGCAATTAATTTTTAATAATTCTAAAAAGTGTGCAACTTAGGGAGGGGGGAGGGGTGTTACACACAAGGCACTGCATAATTACAGTTTTTCACTGACTGTACTAATACATTTAAATGAACATGAACACACTCGGGTTTTTTTATGTTAACAAAAGCATGTCTACATATTGTAGATCTACACATGTACCTACATAATTTATGCGTATACATACCTGGCCTGGAATTACAGTGCAGTGATTGATCTACGGAGCTAGAGCTGGTGCAAATCGTCTAAGTTTTCTGCTATTTTCCGAAATAATATCCTCATATTCTTGAAAAATGGAGAAGCAATGCCTTGTCTCTTATTTTATCCCTATTTTCTTTAAAGATTGTGTGGTTATTGCATTTAAATCCACTGCAAATCTCAGCTGGTGTCGCCACGTTTTCAGATGTAAACAACATTCCGTGTCACCGAGTGCAAGCGCTTGGCTGAAGCCGAATGCAGACAAACGACACGTTAAAAAGAGAATTATTTTAAAGACATGCTATTTTATATACGAGAAAATCGCTAATTATTTTCTATTTAAACATGAAGATATTGTTGTTTATTACAAATTGTTGCCAATATCGGTAAATAGTTATTTTGAGCACCATTTCCTTATATGGATCAATCAGGGCGGAGCAACTGTCATGACGTCAGACCTCATTATGACTTCATTACCATATTTTTTTCATGTGTTGCCTTAACTGTACTGCGTATAAAACTTTACTTTTGAACATTTTTGAAATATTTAGTTATAAAATCTTTGAAAATTCTATACCAATAATTCTTATTATTAAATGATATATTAAAATTCATCATAAAAACATATACATCAGAAATTCGTAGTAAAAATAATTAAATTCAAAGTGAAAACCTTGATTTTGTATTGTAACATGAAACCTTCAATACTATAGTTAATTTATAGTACAGTTGTATTTTTCATAGTTCCTCTAAAATAAGATGTAAAAATAATGATAAAAAAAGTTATCACCATTTATTAACCAAAACAAAAAAAAAAGCCAAAAACAAGAGGGGGATCAGACACCTTAAGAAGTAAACAACCTCTGTCGAAGGGTCCTACCCACTGTGCATATGTCTTGATCGGGTAATTGGAAAATCCATATAGAGAATTGAGTGTTAAAGTAAAGGCCAAACGATTTGTATGAAAGATGTCGGTCATCATTTGAATTAACTTCAGAATGTATTCACAAACGAGGTCAACGTTTCGCGCGAAATGTTAACTTCAAATTGATATCCTTGTAACATTAAAATATTTGTCAAAAGCCTTTTTCCAAAATTGTTCTTACATAGAACATGTTCTTGCAGGTGGTTATAGTAATTTATAAATTATAGCCAAATTATATTTTGAAATATGGATATTAATTTTCAAATTTGTTCTTACGTTAAACATGCTCTTGCAGATGATAATAGTATTTTATAAATCAGCCAAATTATTATTTGAAATAAAGATATTAATTTTCAAAATTGCTCGTAGTAGAACATACTCTTGCAAGTAATAAAAGTATTTTATAAATTAGCCAAATTATATTTTGAAATATGGATGTAAATGTTTTTCAGATGTTCAATATTATGGTTTCGGAATTTTCATTTCACCTTGGGTATTGATTTACGCTCAAAAAACGTTTTCTCTAAAATGAATCTATGTTCCAAGAACTTCATTACATTGTATGCAGACGCCAATCAACTCTTAGAACACGTTTGATGTTGCCCTCATACATGCAATAGTGTTACAAAATTTTCCTTTCTCTCCAGGAGGCGGAAAGGTGTCGGATATTAATTTTTTTCAGCAGAAAATTTTTTTTCCAAAATATATTTTTAATATTATGCTATATATCATTTATACAAATTCTTTAATTTAAGAGATTTTTGGATACATAATACAAAATAGAGACCACTTGCGCACCTGAACATTTTATATTCCATTTAAAACATAAAGATTTATGCTTGTTCTGGAATAACTATTACTGCATCTTCAATAGTTACTCAAGGACAGAGGAGAATGGTTTTAAAGACAAACAGTTTTATGTATGTTTAACTGTCTATGACTGACATCATCTAGTTTTATCAGCTTGAGGGACATTCATGATTATTTTACAAATATAAACACAAATACAAATAAATGGCAATGGTTTTATTACCAAGAAAAAAATGAAACAATACATTTAATGTCCTTATGGAACAGAGATGTAAAACTCTGTTATTGAACCCTTTTTTATCTTAAATGTGTTTCTTTTATCTTGCAAAATTTAAACAAAACCAGTTTAGTACTGGATTGGAATACATGTCCTCTTGTGAGCAAGCTTTGTCGAGTATTACTGGTCTATTTCTTAAAAAAAAAATGGAACAATAACTATGATATGTTTTCCAGGTTTTGTTTAAAGGGCTCTACAAACACACCTCTACTCCTCAAAGATCACATCTTATGTTTTTGGGGGGTCCTGGTTGCTGTGTATTCAATTTTTATCGTTTATTTGTTCTTTTGATCATGCCTGGTGATATTTCGTCATTTTCATATTTCACACACAAAAAAGTTAAGTTTATGTCGGAAAGATTTTAGAAATTGATATGAATAAACAGAAATGCTCAGAATCTTAAGAATATTTCTGAGGCAAATCTTTCAAAGCAGGGATAATTGCAACTCGTTTCATTAAATGAAAATTGCCGTATGAGAAGAGGCTTCATCATGAACTCAAGCTTTTTGGAAATGCGTATTTGTCATACAGTTCATTGCAAGAGTTCGTTTTCTAAACTTTATTATGTCGAATTGATAGGATGCGTTGGAGGATAGACAGTGTAGAATGGTATCTCTCAGTCCTTAGCATTTAGGTGTAGAAGGGGTATTTTAAATCTTCAATATAAGTGTATTCTTGTATTTTATTTATCATTTAAACTCGTTCCACTCCAAAAGGACATTTTAAAGAATCCAATATTTTGAATTTATACTTTTCAGGATTTTTGAAAATATTTTTGAAGTCGTGCGGTATTATGCATTCTGCCACAGAAATTCTATAACAGAAGTTAAATATAATTACAAATTTTATTTTTACAGAAATTACTTCTCAAATTTTAAATTGTTGAAGGTAAAATGAAGATCCTTTTTAATGTATTATAGTTACCAAATAAACTGCCATGAATGACCCACTGGCGAATCCTGCAGCCACGTCTGTCCAATGGCTGGAACCAATTCCTAACTTCACCAGACCACAAAGCAAAGACAGCATACAGAACATCACTGTTAGAAATGGTCGGAGAACTCGAACTGATCGACTCCGTAAAGCACCATGAACGTACGTCTACCAAAAATTGAGGGAAATATATAGTATTTGAGATTACAAATATTTCCAAGCTCGTTGATTTCAGATATCAGCAGAATAACGTCTTAGAAGAATTTTAAATGTAAATATTTTAAGTTTTTGAAGTCTAGTTGAATTATTAAAGGTTATATAAGGTTTGTATAATTCCTTTGTGAAAAAATTATTAGTAATTTGACAATAATTAGAAAAAAGTCAATGTAAAGGACTACATATGCAAATATTTAGATATGATCATTGCTGTTTTAACGTAGTGGGGCTGGACAATATCTAATTTTACTGTAAACCAGAACCTTTACAGAGTCTGATAGATTTGTTTCATTTTTGGATATTTTACTTGAGAAAGCTAGACTTTGATGCCAAACAGACTTCTGAACTTTTTGATAAACGTGATGACGCAAAATTTTCTATCGTCATTTTCCCATGTTTATGTAGATATATATTTTCATTACTTATATTTAGCGTCCATGCCTTCAAGTTTGTTGAATATGTAAAGGTGAATTCTTTATACGAAAAAATTCTAAAAATTGGTAGGCAATTGAAAAAGAAGTTGCTGATACAAGAATATCAACAATCTCGTTTAAAAATCAATTCTTAGCTTTTTATGGTCGATACAATGACCGTGTTTTGCTATTACAGTGTGTCGTGAAGTCGAATTTTGACTAAAGTCTTTCATAAAAATTGTTAAGCCATTATATTCACACTGAAATTTCTACATAAATTCACGTTCAACCAATCCTGATATGAAGCATACGGCGGATGTGATCGGGGGATGTTTACTTCTCAATGTAATCTGATCCCACCCCTGTCTCCAATAGCTCGTTTTGACTTTTCATTACCTGTATCGTGTGAAATAAATATAAACTTTTAAGAATAATCAGTGTTCGTTTTCTTTATATGAATAGTAGTCAAACTCAAAAGTCCAAACAATAAAAATTATAGGAGCAGAGGAAACAAAAAAAGACCTCTAAACAATAGAGAAGGGATCTGGT
Source organism: Saccostrea glomerata (assembly GCA_003671525.1). Classification (NCBI taxonomy): domain Eukaryota; kingdom Metazoa; phylum Mollusca; class Bivalvia; order Ostreida; family Ostreidae; genus Saccostrea; species Saccostrea glomerata. Next base: position 89,871 of record PRKT01000700.1, read on the forward strand.
ACCATCTCCTGCCGATCAGTCACATCTGCCGTGTGCTTCCTGTCATAATCGGAAATAACGAGAAAATAAGTCGACAGTTCAGTGTGTAAATAATGGTCTAATAAATACTATGAAAAACCTCAGTCAGCAATTCACTTAACTGTATTTGCAGACAAGGTTGTTGTATCGACCATTGAACAAATGACTTTTCATAAATCCTTTACAAATACAGGTACATCGCAAAAGTTCATAGGCATGTCTTGAATTACTTTATTCTCACTTATCTTTATTAAGTTTCATCAATTTTAACGAAGTAAAAAATCTTTCAATTAATATAAATAATGTATTCAGAGCATTATATATATTGAAAATTTCTTTATTTAAATACAATAGAAATGGAGAAACTTGAAATATCAAAAGATATCTTAAAGATATTGCTAACTTTCAATCATTGACTTCTTTATTTGCCTAGATTGCTTTTAGTAATTAATGTTTAGTTTCGAAAATTTACAATAACAAAGCAATTATAAATTATTCAATATATTTAAAATTAGTTCACATTAGATCCATATATACAAAACTAATAGGGACCATATACCTGTACTTCATATTAGTTGTAAATCGTTGATATTCGTATCTCTGGTTTCATGTAAGTAGAATATCTTTAAAGGACAATAAAGGGATATATGAGGAATAATTGTAAAATAAGTTTAATGATATTTTGTGAAAGAATCTGTTAACTATTCAACTCCTACTCACAAACTATAGTGACAGTATGATTTTTACCCCTTTGTTGCTTACCGAAATAAACATAGCAGCGTAAGACGATAATGCAGCATCCATGGAGGGAAACGAAGACCTAAAAAGGCAACAGAGTATTACGAGATAACTCCTATATGCCAACGATAGCTGCAATTAATCAGTTTTCTCTCTGCGGACAAAACTATGACAAGACAATAAAACGACAGGGAATCAATTAGGCTTTCAATGCATTAAAAATGAGTTTGCCTTTTCATTGATAGCATACAATGGAATTAATGAATGCCATCAACAAATGGGACTCTTTCTGATTATGAAATGTATTTAAAAGGAAACAAAGTGGATAAAAATAAAAAATCAAATCAAATTCATCAATATTTGGTTAATGCGTGACATTTCCTAAGGGTTCTATTGCTTAGATCTTTTTAACTCAAAAGCAAACCTAAATAACGCAAAAATAGCGAACAATATTCGTTTTGATAGACTTGTCTTTGGCTTAGGAGACCAACACTTCTAACTCCGTGTTATAGACAGAAAAGTTTTTGAACTGAATTTAAGATTAGTGAGTGACTTAACAGGAGGTTACTGGACATGAAGATTAAGGGACAATGACCATTTCTTTCCTTAGATCTAATACAATCCAAAGTCATTAGCATGATTTTGCTTTTTACTTTTATTTAATAATTTATTTTTGCAATTCATTCCAACAGGTCCTAATAAATATGAGAAAACGTTGGTAAGTGAAGATCGATCAAGATGAAAATATTCCCATTATCGTGTCTTTATAATTTTATTCTTTTTGAAGGAAACGTAAGAATGTTTTAATAAAGATATACAAGTATATTTTTCTTATTTTCTGTTTTTGCACAAGCATATGTAACCTTTTAAAGAAATAAGGAAAAAATATAAATAAAAAACGGCATTATTTACAATTTTCAACATTTAATCGATGATTTGCTTACGAAACACAATCATGATATTATACAATATATTCCCTTTCTTCATAAAAAATCATTTGGCAAGCGAATATGAGTGTGTAACAAAAGCAGATAATGAACGAAATCTGATGCACGTATCCAGACTTCCGATTGACGTCAATATCTTGGGAATACATGTTGTTTAATATACATGAAGAAGACACTGTAAATACACCAATTATCACAATATAAAACATAAAAGCGTTTTAAAAGTCCATCTCGCAAGATGAATAAACTTTTTAAAGTGCATCGAGAAAAATCTATTTCGCATTTATTGGGTAAATTTTAGAACATTTTATCATTGTCTGTGATATTTCTCGCAAGAACATTCTAATCTTTCAGACAACAGACGAGTAGAAGCAGCTACAATATTTGTAGCATCTAGAAAAATTTCGGTCTGAAATGTTTTGTATTTAAGCTTAGGTTGAAATCTGGTAAATAAAAAAGGAAAGGACAAACACTTTTTTTTTTATTCTACAAGATAGTGTATGGTGAAGCTTCTCTTTATTTAAAAGAAATGGTCCTACCTTTTAAGCATCAAAAGAACTCTTAGACTAGAATTCTCATTTGAGAGGGGAAAGGGGAAGCGAGAGAACAAGAAAGAAAGAAAACTATTTTCTAAATCAAAAGAAAATTCAGAAGAAACAGGCTTTACAGAACACTATCAAAACAATAAAAGTTTATTGCATAGAATATCTATATGTAGAATATTCAATAAAATTCTTTCATTTCATGGAAAAATATATTATATCATATTATATATATAGTTTAAAGCATCAAACCATACCAATTTCTCTATGTGCTATAAACTTTAATATATACCGTGTCGCAGGTGGATATAACTTTAATATATACCGTGTCGTTGGCGGATATACCTCGCATGTTTCAACGCCATCTCGTCTTTTTCCAGACACATACTTTCATCTCCATTATTTTCGTTAAGCCTACATGCCGTCTGGTTTATTTTACAAACTTCTAAGAAGTTTGGTCGTAAACGCCCGGTCATAAGCTTTGTGACGTCAACAAAAACCATCAGAGTGAAGGCTCCAAATATAAAAACACCTGTAAATACAAAGAAAGGTATTTACTAATTATAATGTTTATTAAGTGCAGGTACATTTAGAATTTATTATTGATACCGATAGTTACTATAAATAGTGATTAAATCATAAATAATAGATATGTTTGGTCATACGCTGCCCTCATGTGTTCAGAGTCTTGTCCAATTCATATTATAGGAAAGGGTACAGAAAGACGAACAAAAACAACATTCCCCTAATATTCAATCTCGGGTTCGTAAATACATACAAGTACATTGTATGTACTTTAGTTAATAGTTAATATCCTAGTCCCCCAGACATAGGATGATTTTAATAGGTTAATCTCAACAGGATAGTCGACTAAACAATAAATAATTAAAGGGATGAATTCTGTTGAAAATGCGATAATCCTTTGATCTGTTCCAAGCATAATTATGTTAACTAGAGATGATGACAGATTAGAAAGCCTTAGAATTTAACCTTCAACATCCGAAACAAAATGAATCTGCATGAGGACAGTCACGAAGAAACATTGTCGTGAATGATGAAGGGGATTTTTATGATTTTCCAATAAACAAGAAATCGTGTTTGCTTAGTTTTTAACCTTTTTTAAACAAATTAGAGTCGATTCAAAATTATTTTACAATTAAGGGTAGAAATGTTGTGGGTTCCCGTCCAATGCTCAAAGTATATTTACAGGAAGGGAAGTTTGATGTTATGCTGATCAGCACTATATGAGTTGGCGTTATCGTTTTAAGCATAAGCCACTAAAATCATCGTGATAGAAACACATTTTACAACACTTCCCCCTTTAAAGCAATTTCATTCACTTAACATTTTGTTAACGGGCAATAAAACAGAAGCTCGAGAGATTCTGTTTTGGTATTTGTTATTAAGAAAGTGTGTCACGAAACAAGATGTCGACTATGTCTGAATCCGATCGTTGTAATGACCGTCGATTGTCACGTAATTATGTCGCCAACCCATTGACAGCTCATTAAACATGCAAATTGTTCAGTGGGTGAAGATTGGATTCAAATCATACAGGACGGGTAGTTCTAAAAACCTATATTAAATATTAAAGGGTGTCATATATGATATTTGATTATGCAGGGGAAGTGAGTGCCATCAGAGGTAGAATGGAAATGCTTTCGCTAGAGGGGAGCAAAATGATGTGTAAATGACATACAGCATACATGTACCTTCATCTTTTTTAAATGAACTAACCAAAAAGTAACATAATTCAATCTTAGAACCAGTAATTGTTGGATATTCTAAAAGATGTTTATGTTAACAAAACTACAGGATAAAAATGATGACTTAAACTTTTCTATCACCAACTTCCGCTATTGAATTAGCAATATACCCTCATCATCTGCTCACCTGTCCATAGGGTTTATGTTTTTCAATTGATTAAACATTGAGAGCTGCTCTACCTACGAACAATTTCTAAGGCGAAGCAAGCCATTGACAAACAAAAACAATATCAATAGCCTCCTTTAAAGTCTTCATTTCTCAAGTTCCATGGTCAAAGACAATCTCTAATTCAAAAGTAGCGAATGTTGACTGACGATTTTAATTAAAACTAATTGTTGGGGCATTATAATTCACACAATGAACTGTCGTTTAATATTTTTTCATTTTCCTCATTAAGACAAGGATCACACGGTGGGTGTGACAGGTCGACATGGGATGCTTACCCCTCCATAGCACCTGATCCTACCTCTGATATTTTTAGAAGTCGGCGTTTTCCTCTGTTCCTGATTTGTATGGTTTCGATGGACTTTTGAACATGATAACTCTTCGTTGTGTTCATATTTCATTCTACTATTTGTCGTGAATCATTTCTGTACTTCCACTTTTTCAAAGGTCAAGAACAAGTAATGGTAAATAACCCGACAATCATTATACATGTATACCGCGCTGTTAAAGTGTCAGAGACTTTCATCTATCATAACAATGAAAAATCTTCTATGGATTTGGTATAAGAAAGATAACTCAAAACTTGAGTTTTGAGATACCGAGTACATCAGAATTCTGCATGAATACAGTTGGTGCTATTTTGAGACTTTTATAGGATTTGGAAAAGGTATGATAAACTTTTACTGTTGCGAGTCGAAAACCTTCATTAATTTTTCAAAAGCATTTATTTTCAAACAATTTGTTCCCTACTTCTGACTTACCTACAAACCTAACGAGTCTGCGTGTGACTTGTGGTACCCTGCAGTTCCGACAAAGAACTCGGATTGTTCTCTGGCGATCTTCAGCAAAAGCCCATAGTCCTACTTCTCCCACTAAAATCTGAAAATACATAACACATATCTGAAACATGATGTCAACATATTACATGTATTTACAGAGATGATGAACTGATTTAATATATGTAAATTATTATCAGATGCATAAATTTCAAAAAATTATCAATGAGTCTCAACTTGATGCACTTGTAATCATGTATTGACACTTTAAATGCCTGTATCATTTGATAATTTTTTTAGTTGTTTGTTTACAGTTAAATTTCATGTTCTTAATGTATTTTGGATTATTTTTTTTATTTATCTCTTCTCTTGTTTCTACACAGCGAAGTATTTTTGTGTTTCATAATCGAACGAGACAAAAATAAAGAAGAAAATTTCAAGGAAAGTTATGCAAAAAAATGGCAATTGTATAGCCCATCAAAAGTAGAGAGGATGCACTAAATGTGCCTAATCTAAATGCAAACTGTATTAAAATGTATGGGAAAAAGTTATTTCACCAAAAATGAAATACTCAACTATAAACAGAGGAAGGCAAAAACTGAGAGAATACACAATGGAATCTGGCAGGTCCCAGTTAAAGGCGAACCCAATGAACTGAGAGCGTTTTGTCTGTCGACTGATGGACTCGTCCTCACAGGAAAATGGCTGACGTCGGAGAGGAAATATTGTCGTAAATCTAGAAACAAAAGCACTCACAAAAATAGTAGAGATTACTTTAAATAGAAATCTTTATGTTTTCTTTCGATCAATATAAAATAAAACTCTCTCATGTAAAAGTGATAGTGCATATTCAAGATCTGTGAAGGGAAGGGATACTCAGTCCACACACATGGTACCTGACCTCACCTCTGATGTTTTCGAGGTTTGTATTTGCTTTGCGCCAAGTTTTGTATTATTTGATGGACTTTTGAGCTTGAATACTGTTTGTAATCTCCATATATTTCATTCAACACAGTAAATTTAGAATTTTGAAATATACTTATCAAAAAGATATTGTTTGTGTTTCTGAGACTAATTTATAAGGAAGTTTGTTTTTCATATTTATTCACAAATCAAGACTCAGAACAAACCAGAGGCTACATACAATTTAACTCGCTTAACATGGGAAAATATCTAACGGAAGCTTGACGTAACACAAATAGTCGATAAACTTATTTTAACCTAATCAAACACATGTACCCTATCTTAAATATTTAATATGACCATTATTTATCAAAATGATTACCAGTATATTAAAAAACTCTGGAACTTTGATTTACCTTAGTGAAAACTTTTGAACTTTGATTTACTACAGTAAAAAACTTTGGAACGTTGTTTTACTATAGTGAAAACTTTGGAACTCTGATTTTCTATAGTTAGCTATAGTAAACGATAGTTTACTGTAGTATTTTTATGTTAGGGTAAAATTTGCTAGAATGAAACTTTAAACTAGAATGTTGAATGCCCACCACATATCGGATGAACTGGTAAACTTAAACTCCATATGCAGGTGAGAATTGTATATGGTTACATAACGAAGGGAAGCTGAAATAGAAAAGTGAAATCACGATTCTCGTTGTTTTGTTATTGATTTGAAATTAATGTTTTTTTTCTAGTAAAATATCCAAATATGGAATTACTTATGAAACAGATGAGTCAGACTCCTTGTGGCGTCTTTATTTATAGTTTTGAGGGATGTATTGAAACAAAGTAGTAAAAATGAATATTGTTAATTGTTAAAACATCGTTGCTATATCTAAATGTTGAATTGAAGATCAAAAAGAGTTTTTTTTCCCAAGTTTTTGAAAAAAGTGAGTCTGTTTCTTATGAATGCAAATAAAAGGTCTGCGCGTATACCCGTGAGAATTCCAATAGATTGTAGGAAGACTTGATCTCCAAGAACTTGATTGATATTGTCAATCAGAAACTAATGCATCTTCTTTTAAATCAAGTTTTGGGTACTTGTGTGTTCAACCAAAATGTTTTTAACAAAATAATTTTGCGTCTGAATTAAAAAGTAGTTCCATGGTTTTTTTTTTTAAAGAAGTTGTGATTGAAATAAAAAAAATATGGATTTTAATCTAACTTGGTGAATTGTTGCAAAAATTGTTGAAATTTCGTATGCTTTGAGAATTTTTTGTTGTTGTAAAATTAGTGATTTCAAGTTCTGATGCTTATCCTTGGGGGCCATTTTTGGTACGAAAAACGACACTTTCTACAATTACCTGGGTCCTGAACTCCTCTTTCCGCGGTTACCAAATTATCGATATCTTCTTGATTATGAATAATGGAGTCCTGTTGATGTGCTATAAGGTTTCAAATATTATACAACTATTCCATTTTCTTATAGACGAAATGCAAACTAACATGTCTGGGACAGAAAGACGAAGCGCAGAAGAAAGTGTTTCAAACAAGCAGAAGGAGCCCCATTCTCTAGTTTGTGTCACAACATTCCTGGAACTTATAGTCCTCGCCTTCGTTATTCTGGTCGAATTCTTACTTAGGTAAAAATGATTTCAGTTAAATCTAATCAAAATGAACAGATTTGAAAAAGGGGGAAAAAGTTAAATTTCTAATATGTTTTGCAGATTTGACCATAAAACTTTAATAAAGAAAATCTAACGTTATTGGCACTATATATACCACAGAATGAAAAATTCTGGAAATTAAAGGCAGTTCTACAAATTATGAGATGATCTACATATGAAGGGCAGTTCTGCAAATTATAAGCAGTTATAAAAATAATAGGCAGTTCTGCAAATGAAGGGCAAATCAACAAATTATGGGCATATCTACAAGTTAAGGCCAGCTCTACAAATTAAGGAAGTTCTACAAATTAGGAGCAGATCTACAAAATTAAGGTTAGTTTTGAAAAATAAGGACTGATCTGCAAAAAATTAAGGTCAGTTCTGAAAAATAAGGGCAGATCTGCAAATTAATGTCAGTTCTGCAAAAAAAAAAAAAGACAGATCTGCAAATTAAGGGCAATATGTATTCAATGTGACAGATTCTATATATATCCAATCCTTTACTTATTAGAAATTACGGTAAAATTCATGCACGTTCAAACCACCCGATACTACTACCTACAATTTCATTGAAAGAGTTTTTTAAAGGAATTATATCATGACCAAACATTTTACTTTTTGCTGACAACAAGATAACTCTTATTGATTTTTTTACTATGCTTTGTACATATTTTTTTTAAACTTCTGTGGCAAATAAAGAACAAGTCACCATTTTCTTCACGATAGCAACAACAAATTTTAGACGGAAGTTACGGTATAAATCTGTAAACTTTAAAGCGAACAGTATGGTGATATATTTTTTTAGGATTTGCTTATTTCCAGAACAATTACACAATAAAAGAATATTTCACGTATTATCTGATAAAATATCAAATATTTCACTATTCATTTTTGCAGGAGAGTTTCAAAAACCGATATTCTGGAAAACTGTAAATTTCCTGGCATATTCTCGCTTGATTGCATTTATTTAGCAGGTCAGCACAAATGCTTTTAACTTACTTTAATCTTTTTTTGTGACGAAATTCCTTCCTATAATCAGATGCTTAACGAAATGGGGCCTTTAATATCCTGCATTGGTCTGAAACGTTCCTTCTTCTTTACCAATTTGTTATTGAACTCCTTTCACAAAACAAATACCTTCGTGTGAAATCAAAATATAAATCAAGACAATAAAAGCAAATGATGACGATCGCTATGAACAAAAATTTACATAAATATGAATTAATTAACCTCACCTTACGAATTCTTTGTTCTTTAGGTGCTTTTTTTGGTTTACATAGGCATATTTTACTGGTTTAACCCTTCTAATACCTTTAAGTGTAATGAAACACGGAGACCGAGATATAATATGACAAATGAGAAATGAAAGGATGAAAAATGTTGTGTTTGGACATTAAAACAAAATTGCATAAAATTTTCTAAGGAGACAGCTGAACAGCCATAAAGTGAACACATTTCAGCTCAGAGCCATTTACGTGTATTTTTAAGTACATGTGTACAAAGACGGACTTCTTCTCTAATGCTACATTTTTCGGCCTGCCATTGGTTTCTTTAGTCACCTTCGATATATTTTCTATTCTATGGAGATAGGCTACCCCACATGCGAATCCTCAGATGAAGTGTTCAGAAATACTGTAACTCCAACCTTTATATTCAAAACAAAAACTTATTTAGAAATTTCTTTTAATCGTGAAGACATACTATATAGTCGGTGATAATCTTTCGGAATATTGATACATGACACACTAAACATAGTATGACTTTAGAATTTTGTCTTGTTGTTAAACAGTATATCTGCACCCCTTTACCAGGGACTGTGTAATTTGCGGATAGCTTCGATCTAAATAACGGATTTTTTTCTCGTTATTTCCCGACCATAACAATGAGCATACAGCGGGTGTGACCGGTCGGCAGGGGATGCTCATTCCTCCATGGCACCTGGTCCCATCTCTGATGTTTTGGAAGTCATTGTTTGCTCCGCTCCTATTTTGTAATGTTTGATAGACTTGAGCTCAAATACTGTTCGTTTCCTCCATGTACACATTTCATCCCTTAATTGTCTTATTGAGTTCTGGTTTTTGCATGAACTTTATTCTCATAACTGACAAAACAGTGAAGCGAATATATATCGTACCTACAGTAAAATAAACAGAAAATATTAAATACCTGAACAAGGGATAACAGAGTTTCATATCAACCAAGAATTGTGGATTGTGGTTGCAAATTCACAACTCTTGAGTTCTTTAAAGATTAGTGAGACTTAAAAACTTTATCTTATTTATCTTACAGACCAACTGTGGGTGAAAATCTGTTTTCCAAAAATCATGCCACCAGAATGAAATATGAAGATAACGTATAATTATTATGTTCAAACGTCCAGTGAAACAATACAGGTTTAGACTAATCACGGGCCTTTAAAATATCAGAGATGGGATTAGATGCCATGGAGGAATAAGCATTCCTGTCCACTGGTCACACCCACCGTGTGCTCCTTGTCATGATCGGACAAACGAGAAAATTTGAATGTTACAAAAATGGTCTAACACATTGATATAAAAATCGTTAGTTAAGATTATTGATAGATCGTATTTGCTAATAAGTTCATTATATCGACCATAGAATTTGCAAAGAAGTAATCTATAAACGAAAACGTTGAACATAATGCGAACATCAACTCATAAAAAAAATGCAAAATCCTTGAAATATTTTAGCTCTGCCGTTCATTGACATTATATTTCATGTCAATATTCCCATTACATGTATATTACTTTATCACATACTTTTTAAATTAATTAGCTAAATTTTTCTTGACAATTAAACGTTATTAAATTCTTGTTCCACAGTTATTTAGAATTACTACATTGAATCAACACACAGTTTACATGCACAAGGGAAAATAAAGTTCAACTTAAAATTTTCTCCTTGATCTTTACGTGATACAAAGAAAAAAAATAATTGAATCTACAGTGATTGAAATTTTAAGCAAATTAAACATTTATTTAATTTTGACAAGTATTGGTGTGATAACTAGTCAACATACACATGGACTGGTAATGTTTTAAAAACAATATAGTCATTGTCAATTAGTGAATACATTTTAATTCAGGCAGAAATCAAGTTGCCACAAGACTTATGAAAATTCAAAAAAAAAAAAGAACGTCAGACTGATCTCTCCCTTTCTATCTCGTCTTTAGTTTACATACTAGTATATGTTCAGTTCTAATAACATTTTTATTGAATTTAAATGTATTTGAATTCTGCAAACATTTTCTACTCATTAGCTCATACATTTGATAACCCAGAAAACAATCTTGTCGAAGTGTATTGCATTTAGAGTTTTAATTAGTCTATATTTTTGTTATAATGTAACACCCAAAATTTAAACTCTTTAAAAAGATGTTGATGTATCCAATATATAGTCAGAAACTAAAACTAAATATACGTAGACAGATATTTTTTTTTCACTGGTAAAAATATTTTGTTTGCTTGATCTACAATTTAAGTTGTTTCATAAATCGATCCATACTTTGATACACAATACTTTTTGTAAGACATCACACGGATCAATCAAATTATAAACGTAAAAATAGTTTAAATTGGAATGCTTTTCAATCGTTAAAATTATTAAGAATTTTCCATGCCATCCTTTAAAAATGTTTTTCAAGACACAAGTAAAATAGTTATATCAGCACAATCTTTTTTGTTACATGGTAAACTATGGTTTGAATTTGCAATAGCTGAACACCTAGCTGTTTTATGGCAAAGTGGACCATGTTATAGTATTTTTTTTATTAATATCAAGCTTTTTTGATCCTTTTTTATTAATTTTATATGAAACGTTAAAAAACAAAGATTTAGTAATATTGCTCATTGATAATTTTTTAAGTTTGTTATTATTTACTTTTGTTACCGTCACTATGGCTGCTTTAATTAAATCTACTTTGCAGTTTATAGTTCATCAAATTATAACTTAATCAATTTGTCTCATGTGGATCTTTAACTAGAAAAAAACTTTAATGGTTACCTAAAAACAAAGCTTTATGATAAACTTCCCTTACTTATGCAGCAATACACTGTATACCTTTGTCATCTACAGTTTTATAAGTCCATGTTTGCCCCGCTCCTATTTTGTAATGTTTAATGGACTTTTGAGTTCAAATATTGTTCGTGAATACCTCCACACTTTTCATTCCTTAATTGTCTTATTAAGTTCTAGTTTTTGCATGAAAATATGAATGAACTTTATTCTCATAACTGACAAACCAGCAGTGAAGTGAGTATATATATAATTATATACAGTAAAAAAAAACCCAGAAAATATTAAATACCTGAACAAGGGATAAAGTTTCATATCAACCAAGAATTGTGGATTCGACAGAAAAAAATACTTTGCAAATACACAATTCTTGATTTCTTTAAAATTAGTGAGACTTAAAAAGCTTTTTCTTATTTATCTTAAAGGCCAATTGTGGGTGAAATCCCAGCCCCAACCACCCCCATTTAACCCCCTTAAACAGTTAGATAATGATAAAAAAAACATTTTTAAAAAAACCATACAGCACATTATTGCTAAACTAATAAAAAAAATCTTTAAAACTTTGATTAACTATGGCAAAAACTCTGGAACTTTGATTTACCTTAGTGAAAACTTTTGAACTTTGATTTACTACAGTAAAAAACTTTGGAACGTTGTTTTACTATAGTGAAAACTTTGGAACTCTGATTTTCTATAGTTAGCTATAGTAAACGATAGTTTACTGTAGTATTTTTATGTTAGGGTAAAATTTGCTAGAATGAAACTTTAAACTAGAATGTTGAATGCCCACCACATATCGGATGAACTGGTAAACTTAAACTCCATATGCAGGTGAGAATTGTAGGGGAAAAAGTTAAATTTCTAATATGTTTTGCAGATTTGACCATAAAACTTTAATTTTTTTTCTAGGTTTTATTGATTAGTAATGTTTTAAAAGAATATAATTTACTTTTTATAATTTATTTAAGGTAAGACTGAATTGTTGCGAGGAAATGCTTTGAATTAGTTTAAGCGTAGGATTTGCTAGATGATTTTTTGATAAAATGGTTGAAGATAGAGTGATTTTGATAGGGGGTTTTGTTGGCTTTGCAAATACTATAGTCAAATTGTTAGAAGGCTGAAAGGGTAAGTTTAAGAGGTGTCTTCCCACTTAGCCAAAATTCTGAAATTGATACAGGTGACTGGTTTTGGCTAAGTGGGAATGGTGTACAGGTAAGGGCAGGGAGAGAACAAAAGAAATTAATTACAGGTGACCTATAGTCTGTTTTAGATTGACCAGTGCTATGAATTATTTTAAATTCTCTATTTATTATATTTGATTCTTGTTTATTTTTTAACATATTTTTAAAAGTAAAAAAATTTAAAAAAAAATTTTATTCTAATTTTTAAATTCATATTTTTTTTATTGATTCAAATAAATAAATGAATAAAGAAGCATATTTTATTTTCAAGATATTTATTTTGATTCTTTTTCTCTTTCATATCACAAATGAAAAACACAAAATATCACGCTGACACTTTAAATTAAGTTCAGTTAAATTAAGTTACATTAACAAGTATGCAAAAGTAGCTATTCTTACATAAATATACTGGTAATCATTTTGATAAATAATGGTCATATTAAATATTTAAGATAGGGTACATGTGTTTGATTAGGTTAAAATAAGTTTATCGACTATTTATGTTACGTCAAGCTTCCGTTAGATATTTTCCCATGTTAAGCGAGTTAAATTGTATGTAGCCTCTGGTTTGTTCTGAGTCTTGATTTGTGAATTAATATGACAAAAATAATTGTTCATGCCCCCCGTGGGCCCTTGATTGGTGAATAAACATAATATATGTAAGTCAAACCCCTAGGTCAAGGTCAAAATTATTTATTTAAAAAAAAAAAGTATTGTCAAAAAGAATAAATATGTGAAAGCCATTGTACTCCGCAATTCAAAGTTTATTTAGAACTAATTAAGGTTAAGTTTTTTTTAAAGTGGATCAAACTCTAAGGTCAAGGTCAAAATTATTTAGGTCTTCCCAATAAATACACATGCGAAGTATGGTTCGAAGCCCTAGCACATACTTATCAAAAGTTATGGCCAAAGTTAGAGCATGATAATTATTTGTAAAAGTGGGTCAAACTCCCAGGCAAAGAGGTCAAATTTGGTGGTACACAAAGAAAGGTCTTGTCTATAGGAATACTTTTGTGTGAAATATGAAAATCATAGCCCCACTCACTCAAAAGTTATGGACTAGGTTAAAGTTTTAGCGAACAGACAGACAGACGGAGTGGATAGGGAAAAAACTATATACCCCCGAATCCTCAATTAAGGACATAAAAAAGATATGCAAATAGACTCTATCTTTCTACCATACCTTTGTATAGTGCATATACATATATGCATAAAATTATCCTGAAAAGAAAATCAATAGATTAATGATCTAGTTCGATTCTTGTTCCATTATGACTTTGTCATATTATTGCATAGGACATGCATCTTACTGCATATATAGTGACATCATACATTATTCGATAAACTTAGTCATAAGATGGAAGATTTGTTTGAGACAACCTGAATGGAATGCTTGCTTTTCTTTGATATTTTAAAATATAAGTTGTGTATGTATTTTAACGATTTCACGTGATACAATATAATCTTAAAAATATTTGCACATAACTAAAGCTTCCACTTAAAATTCTTAAACCATAAATACCCCCATCCTACCCTCCTTTCCCGAGAAATATTATGGGTGAAAAAGGTTTTAATGCTTTAGGCTTAAGTAACAAAACATACAAGAATGCTTTTTTTATGAATGAGAGACTCTAGATGTGTTTTATTTCACTTTCCGTGAGTTGATACATTTATATTTCGGGGACAAGTTCAAAGTTCACGGGAAGGAGTCAAGTAATTTATTACACCGCACTGCCCAGGGGTGAAGGAGGCAGTGAACAGGGAGAAAAAAGTGAGATGTTAAACTGCAGCATTTCAGACACAGCGGAAACAGTGATATTATCCCTATATTTATAATGTGGAGTTTAGCGGTCACTGTTCTTTTGTCCATTCAAGGGTCCGTTTGGTCAGCTTACCCTTTCGACTTTTCAGAGCGGGAATGCATGGATCTGTTCCCGGAAAGGATCGGAAAAGATTCATTAAATGTTGGAAACGATCATAGTGAAGAAATTTTTACGATTGAACCATCTGAAACCATACATGGATTTAACTTCGGAAGCACTCAAGGTCTGATAATATCTCTCCGACAGCATTAATTGTTCAATGAGTTAAAAGTTCGACTTTTTATTTTTAAATTTAAAAAATCATTTTATTTCGTCGAACGCTATTGCACGTTCAAATCAGATAATAAATATGAAAATAGTCCATTTTTACCAAATATACAACATTTGGGATTTACGTTTTTTTTTTATATAAGAATTATTATATATTTATCATTGCCAAAACAGCTTCTTCATTGCAAAAAAAAGCACTAAGAAAACAAGAGGGGGGGGGGGCATATCAATAGATCAAGATAGCATTCGACATCAATCTCGTGGATGCAAATTACGTCACTTCCGTTACTCGCAAGGACAAACTGACACACACTAACACACACAAGTGCGTTTTATGATCTCTGTGAACAACTCCGTTGGGAGGGGAAAGTGCTCAACACAAGTGCTCAAGGGTATTATTTTAAAAAGCATAGAAGTATATGGGAAGTACAGCGCTATGAACAAACTATCTATATGTACTGTAAATGATTATTTTTGCAGTTTGTACCATGCATTCATAAATCTTGAATTTAATGACTGATGAAAAAATACTGCTAAATACGTAATAATTAATGTGTTGAAATTCGCGATAAGAAAAAAATTACAAGTAGAAGAGGGGATTTGATTTTATGGGGAGGGTAGTTATAAGGCCTCTAGAATCTAGAAGATTGAATAAAAAAAATATCAACGCCTGAAGACGTAAACATTTATTTTTAGTCTTTAAAAGCAGAACATCTCTCCAGGATAGCATTGTTTCCCATTCTCTCAAAAGGACAATGCAAACATTCAATACCAAAATGTTATGTTTAAAGTGTTTTTTGAATATTAAGAAAATAGACTCACGCAGAGATCATGAGATTGCCACTTTTCTTTTTTCTTTCTTTTACAGAAAACTGTTACTCATAAAAAATACCCAATTAATACAGATTCCATTGTCATCAACTGGTTTCCACCTGAAAATGTCAAATCAGAGGTGTATTTTGTGTAAGCGAATCTTTACAAGTTACCTATATGTATATCGCGAAGAAGCAAGTAAAATCTATAACCTTTTTGCCCCATTTTTGTCTATCCACATGCTCGTTATTAAAAAAAATACTGTAAAATATGCAATTTTTAAAAATTAATTTTTTTAGTAACTGGTTATATTCTCCTAAAAAATAATCATTAAAATTTGTAATACCTCAAAATGTTATGCTTAAGTCTTAAAATACGTTAAGGAAATTGCCTCATTTTCTAGTAAGCTATTTTGCATTCCATTGACAGAGCAACAATTGTCTCAGGGAAAAATGAGTTCTGGACCGGCATTGTGAGTCATACCATTAGACATAAGGACAAACCCGTCACCCCAGGGCATCCTCAGTGTCCCATGCGCAGCAAGTACCGCACCTCAGCAACCTCACGACCATCCCCTCAGGGAAGCACGGGGAGAATTCTTCACCCAAACAATCTATTAATTTGCACCCTCTTGACCGCCATTCTTTGGACTGTGTACCATAACTGACAACTGTGAAGTTATTCAAGTTTTATTGTACATAAATTTGCAGCATGAATTGTTTTAGACATAAATAAATAGGATATAGAATATATTGATTTGTATTAGACAGAATATACGTGTATAAAAGCTATCCTAACATTTAGGAATATCGAAGATGTACATTTAGACACAGTACAGTGTATATAAATTGATTGAAATCGATTGATTTAGATCGAAGCTATCCGCAAATTACACAGTCCCTGGTAAAGGGGTGCAGATATACTGTTTAACAACAAGACAAAATTCTAAAGTCATACTATGTTTAGTGTGTCATGTATCAATATTCCGAAAGATTATCACCGACTATATAGTATGTCTTCACGATTAAAAGAAATTTCTAAATAAGTTTTTGTTTTGAATATAAAAAATAAGGATGGCATCAGACGTAATCATTGAGGGGATATGTCAACAAAGCAGCCTTGTTTTCTTTAGTATACTAAAAATAGCAGCAAAATTATGGAAGGCAACCCCCCACCACCACCACCATTCGTAGAGCCATGTGTATAGTGCTTTTTGTGTCCATCAAAAGTGTATTTAGCACTGAGTACTTGTATAGATATAACCATTGTGTGCCACTTACAGGTAGCTATGCCCCACCCTATGATGTGTACCAGTATGAAACAGGTACAGACAAACAAGCATGCTTATGGCTTCTCTTTGTCTCAACTATAAGTAGAACTTTTATGGCTTTTATGCATTTATTATTACACAAGTATGATACATTTGCTTTGTTTTCTTTTCTTTTCTTTTTTCATTCTTACTCTGTGGATATAGGATATGAATGCATGTTAAATTTTGGTATGATAATTATTTGGCTTTTGAAGTACATGTATCAATTTTGGACTCTGTAAATATTATTTTTTTATTTATATTTTGATGCCCCCTTTGATCTTGATTATAAAATGTATAAAAGAGCAAGTGTGTTTGTTCTGACAAAAATTGAAAGTTAGCAGTTGAAAATTAGAAGGTAAAAATCACCACAAGTGCACTTTGCTTTAAAACATGAGCATTCTGAACATTCTTATGATTGGTAAGTATTTTAGAAAGTGGTGTGTTTTTCAGGAATGTATAAAGGTTTACAATATAAATTAAATGGAATGACTGATTTTGGGCCTCTTACACCTTCACTCTATATAAACCATTGGACAATAGTGTTATTTTCCCATTATTTTTTGGCTATATCAAACATAATCCAACATACATGTAACAGTTTGTAAACACATGAACAGGAAGTTACCACTTTAAGTTGCATTGTTTTGCTTATGTCATTCTAAATTGTTATTAAACATATCACTTCAAATGACTTATTCAAGGTGAAATTTTCATACATTATGTTTTCATGAAAAGCATACACAAATGAACATTTTTTCATACCATTCACGTCAATCCAAATATGTTTTAAAAGATCTCTTCAATAAATGACTTATTTGCCTTTTCTCTTTGTTGTTTTAGGAGGCGTGTACATGCCACAACAGAACATGGGGATGTATGGGATGCCACCTAACAGTATGATGGCACCAAACATGCAGTACCAACAACAAATGGGCATGATGAATATGCCACAGCAGGTATGTCTAATGGTCATAATCATCATATGACTTTAAAGAGATAGATTCTTTACATACATGTATCATTCATTTAGAAAATATTGCCACAATAACATATATATTTAGATGATAGTCATGTAGAGATGTACAAGAAGTCTTTGATAGATGTCAGTTTTTTAGGTCACCTGAGTAACTCAGGTGACCTATTGCTATCCATTTTCGTCCGTTGTCTTACGTCGTGCGTTGTGTG
Organism: Saccostrea glomerata; assembly: GCA_003671525.1. Taxonomy (NCBI): domain Eukaryota; kingdom Metazoa; phylum Mollusca; class Bivalvia; order Ostreida; family Ostreidae; genus Saccostrea; species Saccostrea glomerata. Next base: position 108,011 of record PRKT01000700.1, read on the forward strand.
TCGTGTGTTAACATTTGAACATTTTCAGCTTTTCCTCTGAAACCACTCAACCAATTTCAACCAAATTTGGTATACAGCATTTATGGGTGAAGGGAAACCCTTATTTTACTATAAATGGTAGCCCTTGGGCCAAGGATACCCTGTGACAATTAGCTCTTTGAGCCTTTGGCTCAGAAGAGCTAAAAAGATATATATATATCAAAGAGATGAGACTGACCTAATCCTAGAAGGTCGGTTGAGTTGCTGGATGTTGCTTGACTGGTGACTGGTGCTGGTTCCTTTTTAGGTGAAGAAGTGGCCGAACTTTCTGAGGGTTTTGCTTTTGGAACCTACTCAGAAGAAATCAAATTATCTATGTATCAGTAATTCCTTTTTTTTTTAAATCAATAACCTATCATTCGCAAATTCCAAAAGTAAAAATTTCAACCCAGGAACACTTTTGTTGTAGCAAACTTAAGAATTAATTGTGTGTAATTTGTCATTTTAAATGTGTGTCCATGGTTATTTACCGAGGAGAGCTGAACCACTGACTGTTTCTTTTTCTTTTTCTCCACTTTATCATCCTCTAAAAGCTGAAATTCAATAGTTTCTTTATTATATCATCTTAAAAAACAAACATACATGTACAAAAATTGCGAATTATGAATTTGAAGTTGTACAAGTGTAGATTATGATTAAAAGCAAGTTTTACATATACAACATGTATATGAGGATTGTTAAATATCAATGCATATCTACATTGTCACCCTTCTGTTCTTAATCAGACTTTAAAATTGCTCAAATTGTTATTATGTTAAACTGTGACCCTTATACCCCACCTTATGGGGAGCAAAGCAGACCAAAAACCATTGGCTAGCAAAGATGCATTAAAATGGCTGCATGTAATTGCTTTTATAAAGAAGTTCATATGTAAAAAGATTTTTGTTTTTTAATTAATAAACCTTTTTACTGCTAGCTAAGTGTATAAAAATAAGCACTTTTTCTAATAAATATCTATGTCTGCACATTTATTAAATTTATAAATCCAAATCTCATATCTTACCTTCCATTCTTTTTAAAATTAGATTAAAACAGATGATAAATTTTATGAACCACCACCAAAACAAATTGAAATTGTTAGTTCCACAACCATGTCTGAGATAGAGAGAATCAAGCCAATCTACACTAAGACTTACCCCATCTGCTTTTAACTACAGTAAAATCAGGGAAAATGCAAACAACACACACACAACAACAACAATGATCATTCTAAACACCAATCTGATATAAATTTTTTGCAAGAAAACTGAATGCATTGCATTTTGAAGAAAGAAAACAACATGGAGACATACCTGTTTGGGAACAGAAAATTTAGGTGGAACCCATTCCCTTGCGATGTACTTCTTCTGTTCATATTTTGATCTAATAAAGGCTTCCAAAGAGCTTTTGCTTTAGTTATGGCATAACAATGTTTTTTAATGATTTTTTTTCCTTAAAACTATGATGTTAATTTGTTTAAATTATCACTGAACTCAAAAAACTAATTTTTCAAATGAGAGCACTATCATGCAGAAAATTAACATAACAATTTTGATTTTCATTATTTTCACAAAACTTAATTTTGTGGATTTAAATTCATCAAAGGAATCTTCTTGAAATCAAAGTACAAAAAGGATACGAGTCTGTCTGAGGACGACGGAAACCGTCCGGAATATTTGCTTCATAGACTGCTCTTCCTCTGCTGTTACCTATTTCCATCATCATCTGATAAAACACAAAAATATATGATATTTTGAATTTTTTTCATCATAATTTAAATTATTTTCTATTAAAGAAGTATGATAATTTTATGGATTAAAAATAAGCAAACTACATTTTTTAAATTCAACGCTTATAAATTTAATTGTGAGTTTACTAGATGAATTTATATATCTTCCTCAGTATTAATTTGTGCATTGTAACTTACGGACACTTGTTCTGCAGTCCATGTGTCTAGATTCACCGATTTTACTTTTGAAACATGAACTCCCAGATTTCTGTGTATTCCAGCACATCGTATACATAAGAAAATTCCTAAATTCCATGAAGCCCATCTTGGTCCTAAAAAAGAAATCAAGAGTCGTGTTCTTCAGTGCCAGTTAATACACTCTATCAACTATATTGTATGTAGTCTATCATCTGGTGACAGTTGTCAATAAGATATTGATTCTCAGTGCTGAAGATTCTTTAAAATTAATTTTTTTTTTAAACTGATGTTGACATCTATATGTACATAAAATGATATTTAAGATAAAATCAATTTTTATTGAAACACACAACAAATACAGAGTTATTTTTATGACAATATGGGGGTCTTCATGTTTAGTCAATAAACATAACAATGTGGTGTTATGAACCTCTGTTGTCGAAATGAAGAGATAAAAAATTCTATCAACTAAAATCTTTGCTTATTTAGACATTTTCCTAAAAACAAAAAAATCTTTCTGTTATAAATTTCCTTCTCATACACCAATATTTAAGGAATGTTTTTAAGTTTTGTGGGAGTTACAGGCAAGTCTGTGTGATTCACACACCAATAATTCGCACTAAAATGAAAAACATTCCTTATACATGTATTTACATTTTACATGTGGGGAAGCAACTCAAATATATACTCAATATTTGATTTTCTCGCTGCCCTATATCATCGCATTTTTACTACATCGCTGCAGTCTCATTGTGACCTCACATTAACGCATGTTTCTCCATGTATATTTCTACATGTGAGTTTACACGAATATGGTATTCAAAGCAATTTCACAGTTGGCTTAGTAGAAAAAAACAGCGAATCGCCGAATGTAAATATTTAAAGATATCAATGGTTTCTACATTCCAGAAATGTAACCTGACCCAATTCAATGTAAAAATTTATCAGTAACAGAAAAAAAAATCTTAAAAAACTTTGATCAAATATCTATGTAAAAATATTATATACAATAGGACAATGATGACAGAAAGATATTTAACTACTTTCGTTTCTTTCTTTCAAATATTCTCTATAAATTCAAGATATAAAACAGTTAAAATTGTATTTTAAAAACCAATTCATTGAAATAATAAGGTTTAAAATAATATTCTACTAATAACGAGTAGAATACCACACAAAGACCATAACACAAGGGAAAGATGACTCAATTATGGTAAACCGATTGGTATAAAAACAACCTTTAGCGTCACAATCCACACAGTATTTGTTATCTTCGTCTTTTAAAAGATTTGATAACACAGCCTGAAACTTTTCTTGTTGGGCCTTGGCTTTCTCTTTCTCTAACCGAGTCGACATTCTCCACCAGACAAATCTTCACTCAAAAAATATTGATGACAACAAACAGGAAGTCAACAAAGGAAGATAACTCATAACTTATTTTTTAACCGGAAAGAATCTTTTAATAGGTTGTAAAAAGTTCTTAAAAGCACATATGTAGATAAGTATTAATACATCATTTTTCTATCTAACAACTCTAAATCTTTCTCTGTTTAGCCATTTGATAATAATTTCTTGAGAAAAAACTTGCAAAGGGAAATAACTCAATTACCGGAAGTGGGTGGTTTTGAAATCTGACGTCATTACTGATTGTGGCGGATTCAAAGTAGGGTGGATCCATAATTAATTATCATAATCTAATTGTGTACCGAAGTTATTTTGACGATTTAGACCCTTTCCTAAGAATGAATAATGAATGAAGAACTGGGGGGGGGGGGGACTGGGGAAAACGAGACTAGTGCCCATGGGCCACATGTTTTAAAAAAATAATATAAATTTTATTTGTCACATTTTTAATTTTGGTAATATCGCTTCATTCGCGAAATCGTGTGCATACAAATAACAGGTGAGCATGATAACCCATTATTCACAATAATCGACTAAAATAAGAACGACTTAATGAAAATATTCTGCATATATCTTAATCTTGTCTACGCTTTAGGTGAAGCATGAAATCACTTCAATTTAGAAAATGATTATGAAGTCGATTTATTTTTGCACATGTGAATTATCAAAATACTGAAGTTTTAATCAAGAAAATTGCCTTTGACAGTCATTTGACGGTACGTTTAATCCCTTTTTCCAGTTCCTATCTATTTTTCAAAAGCTTCTGTATTTAAAATCCAATAAATATTTCGATTTTAACAATTATTGAACTGAAATTGTTGTTCACTTGACAACTTGATTGAGCAAATGTAGGCTAATTAATCGCTCTGTAAGCAAAATTTTTAAGAATTACATCGAAGAATTTTCTGGCATATAGACAGTCTGTTTGAATGTAAGCTGTACAGTAAATGGGATACTAGGAAATGAATAAGGGAAAGAGAATGAACAGCGAATCTGTGAACAGGGCTTCTGGAAATTCAGGGGGCATATTAATTTTATTTTAATACAGTATTCGTCTTGAACAGTGAAATTTTCACATTTTTGTGTCGTCTGCGGAGCAGACCGGCACTAATGAATCACTTCACCTGAAGTCTGTCAGTCTGTCCGTCCGTCATGGTACCTCTAGATCTGTCACACCTTGTATCTCAAGAATTATCTCTTACACTTATCCACTTATTACGTTCTTTCAAATGACACCAAGGTCAATGACCTTGTGACATTTACAGTGACTTATATACTAAAAATAGCTTTTTTGTATTTTGTTTCATAGTGATTCACAAACACATCTTTAGTGGAATTTTTCACACAAAATTGTACATACCTATACATCTGTATATACTGTTATTTAATGTATATGAGACAGTATGTGGCCATAAAATGTATAATAATATTATGATGAGCAACTTAGGGTTAACACTGAATTGTTTGTGTCATGAATACCTTCAGTTAAGAAAATCTTCTATCCCCTTAGATTTCACTGAAATATTGTAAACATTTGTGTTTTTATGAAAACGAAAACTTGTTTTTATTATTATTATTCCCCGCTCTGTAAAGGAGAGGAGGGGTATACTGTTTTACTCTTGTGTGTATGTCTGTGTGTGTAACTGTCCGTCAATCTGTCTTTAACAAATTTTTATATCAGTTTTCCCACCAACTACTCTTTGCAGATGCTTATGAAATTTTAACACACTCTGTTTCAGCATGCCATATGATGGGATTCATTTTTGTACAAATCCAATGAATTGCCTTGCTTAATTCATGTGGCATCTGTTTATTAACTTCATATAATCATTATTGAAAACAAAGATGTTTATATCAATAAAAAGCAATTATAGTACAAATCTGATATACTAATTAAGCTTTTCTCTGCATGAACATGATCAGATGAAGAAAATATTTTTCAATTCCTCTCTGATTTTGGTTAAAATTCAGTAAGGATAGATGCAGTCTGAAAAACAAATGTTCTTTTAAGTACATGTAATACCTTTCATTGCAATCTAACTAAAATAAGATGTAAAATTAGATGCGATAGCAATAGCAAATTCAGAAGATCTTATTTTAATTTGCTTGTCGTCTTTGTAGATGTAGTAGAAATGGAAGCAAATGTACCAAGGCATGTCTTGAAGGGTGTTAGCTTTAATTCCTACAACTCGAATGATATTTTGGAACTGAGTGTTAAGGAAATCACTAATCCTCAGACATTCGACAGCCTTCTTCATCCAACTTCTGGAGGCTTGTATGATCCAAAGCTAGGTAAGTTACTGTGGTTTCATCAATTTTCGTTGGCATCAATTTTCGTGGATTTTGTAAAACAGACGTTTTCGAGGATACGTAATTTCGTGGACAAAAGCACTGCCAGCATACTTCTTTCAGCATTTAAATATGAAAAGTTGGGGGAAAAATCCAAAATATATAACTCTTCTACATTCAAACCTCGTTATCATGAACTCAATGTGGCTAAGTAAATTTTTTTAGACATCTAAGTATTTGAGGGATTGAGGGTTTAAATACTTAAAGAATATATTGATAAAAGACTTCAAATTTATATCAACATATCGATGGAATTCAACGTATCAGTGTTCCAGGTATCTAGGTTCAACTCTACATGAGACAATATAGTTGTATAAGTTCATAGAAAACTTTAGCCTGAATATGATATTTGACTATCGAATCTTTTAAAGAATGGAGAGACAGATGTGAATCTGTTCCAAGACTCCACTACAGAAAAACCTCAGGACAAATCTACAAAGGACTCCATCATGGCTCTGTTTGGTAGTTCCTCATCTCAGCAGCCTCAACAACAACAGTTTGGAGTGCCAGGTACAAAGTTAAACATGCATTATAAGGAAACTAACCTTGAAAGAATCTTCACGGCATTAATTTGAACTTAAAAATTTATATCTTTGTGCAGTTGAACATTTGCACCAGTTGTATTCAGTATAATCAAGAAAATAGACTAAACTTTATCTGCACACTAACATGTGTGATTGCCTACTTATATGAATAAAATTGATTATTGCAGTAAGGGGTGAGTGATGTTTATTAAGATATCAGCTTAATGCAAGGGAAATTAGATAATTAATAATTTCTAATTTCACAGATAGACAGCCAGCAATCATAATTAACACAGCATGTTGTATGGCTAATAATATTGCTAGGAATTAAGGTTATTTCATTGTCAAAGTTCTGGTATACTAAAATAAAATGTCAAATGTCCACATTTTTAATATCATTCATTTGATGCATTGTTTGAACCGCTTTCTCTTCAAAACTAAAAATGTTCCCTGCTTTATAAAACATATGTTCAAATGTAAGAGGATTAGGTGCTATTTTGCTGTTAAATTAACATTACATATATGTCTGAATTTCATGTACATGTACCAGGGTGTGTGTGCCCAGTCTATGCCTTAAATCAAATCTTTGTCTGTGTATCTCAGGTAATCAGGCACATAAAAAGCAAGTTCAGTTTGAAAAGGGGATGGGAGAGCATATTAAACATTTTAAATTTGATTAGGTACTATCAAGTACAAATTATTTGATTAGCCCCCCCCCATTGTTTGAAAGTTGTTACACAATACTCAGGTGACCTATAAGGCCCATGGGCCTCTTGTTAATGTATTTGAATGGAAATAAAAGTAATTGTTTGATATATAATTGCAGCAACAAGGAATGTATAACATGATGGGCATGCCACCAGTTAGCCAGGCAGGGTATGGGAACCAGCAACAGATGCAGCAAATGCAATATCAACAGGTAAAGGGTATTCTTTGTATTTTTCTAATAAACTGGCATGTTTGCCATAATTTTAGGACATTGATTAAGTGAAAATTTCTGCTATCACTTCCAATCTGTTTTCATTATTTCTATGGTCAGGCATTAATCAGCCCTTACCATTTGAACATTTTCAGCTTTTTCTTTAAATCCCTTGACCAATTTCAACATATTTTGGTTATCGTATCTGGGGCTGAAGGGAACAAGAAGTGTTCATTTTATGGTTCAACATTCCTTTTGATCTAAGGGATTTGGCATAATCCATCAAAATTAAGACAAACATCAAAAATCTTCTTAACTCCGAACATCAAGCAGTTAAACTGTTTTTAGCATGATATAATGAGCATTGAACCCTCTAGCAAAATTTTGGAGTTCATGACCCCTGGGTCAGGCTGTTGTAACACAATGTATATTACAATGAGAAGATTAAAAAAAATATGTTGATGATTATCAAGGAGTTAAATAATTCAAAAATATTAATGATAATAATAATAAATCTACCAACTTACTCCTCTTGAAAAAGGGGAACTGGAGTACAATTTTTTTTTAAACCTTAAAATATGCATGTATTTGAATACTTTCAGTAATTAGTATAATAGTACTTTTTTCAACTGTGTTTTTAGCTCTACTGGTCAGAGACCAGAAGAGCTTATGCGATAGTAATGCGTCCGGCGTCCGTCCGTCTGTCTGTCTAGCTGTCCGTCTGTCTGTAAACAATTTTTCAAAACGCTACTCCTCCTACAATTTTAGTCTGATTTCAATATTACTTGGCACACAAGTAGACTACACTAAGATACATAGAATAGTGCATCGTTTTTTTTTTTTGATGAACGGTGTTACCATGGTTACTAAAAATAAAATTTTCTGTGAAATTCCTTTAAAACGCTACTCCTTCTACAGTTTTAGTTTGATTTCAAAATAAGTTGGCACACAAGTAGACTACACAAAGATACATAAAATAGTGCAATGGTTTTTGATAAGTACAAACCACAGAGCTACAGTCTCGTCAGAGACTTCTGGTTTTAATAGTAAACTGTATGTGTATTTACAGATGCAGCAACAAATGGCACAGATGCGCTTGGGAAGTGGAAACACAGGAATGATGGGGGTCCCAATGGGGAACCAGGGAGCCATGAATTGGGGAGCACCTGCAAACAATGGACAGACTCTCTCTACAAATTTATGGAAATGATGATACTGAAATATTAGTGTGATAAATTAACATTCCATGCGTAATGCTGGAAAATGTGTAGGCATGTTCGTCTCAATTTAATCTCTTTAGTTAACTTACGAGAGAGTAGGGAACAGACAGGGTCTTGTTCTTCTTTTAATAAAACAAAGTTAAAACCAGTTTTAAATTAATTTTAACTAGCTCAAATATTTTATCATTAATTAGCTATGAAAGGAAATTTTTAAAGAAATATTTCAAAATAAAATTGCTTTATTTAAATTTGAGACAACTAAGACTACTAAACAGAATTTATTTTTGAAAAAAAATTATCGTTTTTTTAAATGCCATTATTTTTACATCATTAATTATACCTTTCAATCATTGTTATGTTTTAACACTTGTGCAATCTACAAAATTATCATCTGACATGTGTATCAATTTTATACTTGAAAGTTCAGGGATATTTGCACACAACATGTAAAGAACGTTTAAACTTTAACATCAACCTTCTGATTTAGCATACATAAGTTTACTAGCCTCGTATGTTGTGGACTCTTAGAAGTATTGTTGGTGCAGTAAAAATGTAGCCTCCTTAGAAAATATTAAAATCATTATTACATACATGTACATGTACCAGTTCTCATGACAGAGGTGAACAGTAGGGTGGTAAAAGTTGGGATATACTGGAAATTCTGCTTAAAATTGGAGGAAAAGTATGTAGTGAAGCATGAATCTATCTTTTAACAAATTGCTTTAAATTTGAGGAGTATTTAAATCGCACAAGCTTTTGTACAAATATGAGTGAACGTATAGGTGTGACATTATTCATTTTCTCTGTAGACCATTAAACAATTTACTTGAATGTTGTGCTTATAGGAATATACCTTATTGGTTCTGTATCTTAAAAAACAGTATTTCATATATGAAAATGAAATTGTATTGCAATGTAAGATTTTTTTTATTTTTTGGTTTTGGCATATGATGTCAGTATTACATTTTTTAAATAAGGACAAATCTGTGAAATGTGAAATTTTCTGCTCCTTTTTCAACAAGATACTTTTTGAGAGAAGGAGTTTAGTCTATAGGGGGAGGGTTTCAATCTGTTATTGGACATTTTTCATTGCCAAATTGTTGATGTAGATATAATTATTATTTTATTTGTTTTATTTTTTGTGCATCAATAAATTTCATTATAATAATAATCTTCGGTGTTGATTTTTTTAATTACATATACATACAGTCAAACCTCAGTCATTATCTCAGATTTAATTGGACTGAGAAATAATTTTGAGATATCAGAGGATTCAAAATATTGATGGTAAAATACTTAAGTGGTTGGGACCTTCAAATCATTTCTCCATACAAATGGTTTATAACATTTCAGAGTTGGGATATTAATTACCTTGAATTACATTACTGACAAGCTTTTTATGACAGATCATTATGCTAAAAAATGTGCTGTATAAGGATAACAGTCATGTCAATGTAATATGCCAACAAGCACCTGCTACAGTCACTTTTGCTTAAAGAACTTTATTCGGTAATAACCATTATTTGCCCCCCAAATCAAACTTTGATGGAGATATATATGCTCAACGAATATTAATGAAACCACAGTATTAATTAACGAAACATAAATTTATATAAAAGCAATATCTTTGCTCTAAAGTTGCATATTCAGTTTGGATCCATTTTTGTTTAAAACAACTGCCATTCATAAATTAAGTTATTACTTTGTGATTAATATATCCAGTTTACATACATTTTTTTTGAAAGTAATATATTAATAATAAAGAAGTGCTCCTTGTACATATTGTATTTTGATGTGGTATATATGGGATATACTTTATGCACACAGGTCCTACTGATAGAGATGAAAGATGTCAGACCTGCGGCCTGGGGCAGGCCAAATGTCCGGGACACATGGGTCACATCACTCTACCTCTACCCATGTACAACCCTGTCTTCTTCAATGTCCTGTATCAGGTAAGGGGGTTATACTGTAAAAGTGGAATTTTTGTGGAAATATTGACAAAACAAATTATCCATAATTTCTTGTTTTATAATTTCACTATGTTAAAGAGTACTGTTAATTGCTGCACTATAGTAGATGGCAAATTTTTCATTTTTATGATATACTGAAATTGCCAAACTTTCAATCCTTTTATGTGACTTATTTACATTGATTAAAATTTATTAACATGTATAATTTTTTTTTTTCATCCTGTATGTTTGACTATTATTGATCGACATACATTGAATTTCCCCAGGTTTTGAAAGGAACATGCTTTGAGTGTCACAGACTGGCAGTCCATTCCTTGAAGTCCTCTGTGCTGGTTCAGAAGTTCCGTCTTTTGGATCATGGAATTCTGTCAGAAGTGGCAGATGTTGATGAATACATGACACATCTGATCTCAGAATATGATGTTTCTGCCGAGGAGAAGATACTGGAGCTACTGAATCAAATGGTGCTAAACAAACTCAACAGTAAGTTTTCTTCAGGGGATGTAGGAAAGTTTTATACAGTCAAATTTTTATTATCTCAAACTCAGAAAAGAAAAAGCTTGGAGATTCCCTAAGATTTGAGATATCTTGGTAAAATGCTTAAAGAATTAGGGATTGGAACTCCAGAATCACTTCAAGATATCTATTGTATTTGAGATATTGGTGTTCAAGAGACCAAAGTTCAACAGTGGATACAGCAGTGATTTTTCATCATCATCCACATAGAATACTTCACTCTTTAATGTACATGTATTTGAACAGGTACAGCAAAGCAAGACAACAATGTGAAGAATGTTGAGGCTTGTAAAAATGCTGCAAGAAAGGATTTTCTCAGTGAACATTTTACAGTGAAAGGTAAATGTGTCCACTGTAAAGCCAAGAGACTGCCACTGAGGAAAACACAGAATGCCAAGATAATGCTGTCCACCATCATTCCAAATAAGACAAAGTAAGTACTGTTCTGGACATTTTATAACATAAACCATAACAATTTAAAGGCTGGTCAGTTTTATGCTCTTTAATTGAAACATTTTTGTTAGACACAAGATCAAAAATCCAAGAGCATGTTGTTTAACTTGTTTTGGTCGTGTATAAAAATTTGGAATTCTGTATTTCTGTTAAAAAAACCTTTACCTTTCCTTATAACTTTTGAATCAGGAAACATTACAATGAGCTAGGTACATTCATATTTTGAATGTAAGGCACACATGGCATATTTCTCTTAGTATGAGGAAAACTGTCCAACAACATTATTCAGTAGGCCTATCCTATTGACAGATACTGGTTATTATTTTTAAATTTACTAATTTGAAAAACCCCTTAAATTCATTATGTTTAATTAAAAATGGGCACTCTTGGAATATTTTTGATTATCAAACACATTTATGATGTGTGCGAACCTGAAAGTACTAACTTATCATTACGGTCACCTTTCAGAACACCTTCAGGGCCCAAAAAGGTCACCCAGACAGAGGAAGATGACTATGGGGAGGAGGAGGGTGATGAGGAGGATCTGGTGACAGGTAAACAGGTGTACGTGACCTCGGCCGACGTCAGGGATCACCTCAGACAGGTGTGGCAGAAGGACGGACAGGTCCTCAGGTGTTTATTTCACTTCCTGTCCAATGCAGGGGCAGATTATCCAACAGACGCATTCTTCATTGAAATTATTCCAGTGCCACCTTCCAGATTTAGACCAGTAAGATACTTTGCTTTGTTGGTATACTGTGTTTACATTTTATGCCAGATTTAGGCCAGTAAGCTCTTCATTTTTTTGGTATAATAGTCTTTGTTAGGGATAACTTTTTTCAATTTCAATTGCATGTGTGTCAGTGATTTTGAGAAAAGGTCTTGTCCTCTAGGTATCATCTCTGAGAGACAAGAAATTTGAGAATCCCCAGACCATGAACTTGTGCAATGTTTTGAAAGGTTCAGCTTTGATTCGTAAAATTCTGTCCTTGAAATCAGTTGAGGAGGATGGAAAGGAAATGACAGAAATAGAACCAGTAAGATAAGAGATAGTATTCAATTACATTAAGGAACAAGTTGACATAAATTCCTTTTATTTGTTTATTTGTATTCACCATTAAGCTCCAAAAAAAGAATCTGTGAACAAATGAGATTGTCTTAAGTGAACTTGAAAAAAAGCTTTACAACTGCTTCTAAACCTGTTTAATTCCCTGTGTGTGTATGTACAACTACATAAGATTTTACCTTTGACAGACACTTGTAACTGAGATCCCAGGAGCCACTCTGAATGAGAAGTTACAGAATGCCTGGGTCAAACTCCAGACCGTGGTCAACTGTATTCTAGATGGAGACGCAGACAAATTGGCCCAAGACAAACTTATAGGAGTCAAACAGGTCAGTACTGAATACTGTCTTAAAGTGGGAGAAATTAGCTGAAAAGTTCATTGAAAGCTGCATTGCTCCCATGAAGAACTTTAAACTGTAATTGTGAAGCAATAAAAATCAGTATCAGTCATTGGCATTAATATAATGAGTGATTTGATATGATATCAAGTACAAATATTTTCCATTGGACAGATATTAGAGAAGAAAGAAGGTTTGTTCAGGAAGAACATGATGGGGAAGAGAGTGAACTTCGCTGCACGTTCCGTTATATCACCAGATCCCTGTATCAGTACGAATGAAATCGGAGTCCCTGAAGTGTTTGCCAAGAAGCTGACATTTCCACAACCAGTCACACCATGGAATGTTCACGAGTTACGACAAGCTGTCATTAATGGCCCCAACAGCTACCCAGGGTATGAATTTTAGATACTAATTCACATACTGTGGATCCTTATAGAAATTGGGTTTTATTCAGACAAAAGTTAGGTATATATCTTTAAAGACCTTAATGTATAGATTATTGTTTCTAAAATTCATGACTGTTTGTGTAGAAAATGAAAAAAAATATGGATTTGAAAAGTTATTTTCCCTTTGAAGAGTTTCATTCTTGTTAGGTGCAGAAAAAATACCTCACAATTCCATTTTTAGCTACTGTATAGGGGGAAAATAACTCGCGGTGTTAATATTCGCTATATTAACGGTGTTAATAAATCCGTGAATTTAAGAAACAGTGAATAATTTCAATAATCTCCATGTTTTATTTGGAAATTTGAGAATAGACTACGATAGGTTGATATACATGTGCATGCAGTACATGGCCATTTCAGTAATTACGAGAAGCACTTCTCATCAATTATCACGCTTTACTGTAATTCAAATCAGCAGATAGTAACACGTGTTTGTTCAAAAGCTGTTTTAATAGCCAACGCTAGATATTTCATCATTCAAAACACTATTGCCAAGGGTTTTGATTACCTGTACGTAACTAATGTTACCACGTGTATTTGTTACCTGCTTTATCATGCATATTTATGGCACGCCAAATTCACAAAAATGAGCTAAACATAGTTTCACAGTCGATAAACTAGGTTTATCGGTTGTAAACTATAGTTTACGGACTGTAAACTATAGTTAACAACGTTAATCTATATTTTACATCCGTAAACCATAGTTAACGCGATAATCTATGTTTCACAACCGTAAACTATACTTAACACTGAAAACAATCATTTGCGATTGCAAAACATAGATTATCTGATAAATACAGTTTCACGATTTGTAAACTATAGTTTACAAACCGTTAACTATAGTTAACGATCTGATAAATATAGTTTCACGATTTGTGAAACTATGATTAACAACTCTTAACTATAGTTTACGATTGTAAACTATAGTTTACAAACGTGAATCTATGTTTATCAACAAAAACTTTGTTAACACTTATTACAGACAGATAAACTTAGATTATCATTCGTAAACTATAGTTAACAACCGTTAAATATAGTTTTACAGATGAAAACTATACTTAACGAATCGTTAACTATACTTAACGAATCGTTAACTATAGTTTACGGTTTGTAAACTATAGTTTACAGTCGATAAACCTAGTTTATCAAATGTGAAACTAGGTTTCTCTCATTTTTGTGAATTTGGCGTGCCATACATATTAGTTTTTATCGACATTTTGGTTTTAAATAATCATTCAAATAAATATCGAACTTACTGAAGATGTGGAAGGATATTATTTTGTCGAACTACATAAACATACTTGTATTTATCACCGTCGAGTTTTTTTTTTGCCGCGTAAATTGTATTGAAGAGCTAGGGCGCACATGCACTCATCGTAATGGCATCTATAGGAAAGTCATTTGACCTTTAGAGTGAAGGACTTTTATTAACTTCAATTGTTTTAATTAATTATTTATTAAATTTAACAATTTTATATTAACTTACCCTGTTCGTGAAATAAAGACATAACGCTGAAAAATGTCGTTTACATGTAGGCTAGCTATGGTTTGGATTAAAGGGATATTGAAAAGGGAGGTAACTTTTATTATATATACGAATTCCGCGAATTCAAGAAACCGCGATCGTGTCAGAAGAGAGAAAAACGTGAAAATTACAACCCGTGAATTTAATCCCCTATACAGTATTCTATATTTTATGTATCAGGGCCTCATTGATAGAAATGCCAGATGGAAGCAAAATGATTTTAAATCACAAAGAGAAAGTTCAAAGAGAGGCGATTGCTAAGCAACTGTTGACCCCATTAACTGATCCTCAGCAGCAAAATGGCTGCAAAGTGGTAAGTTGATAAAATTAAAATTTATATTTTGTCATTGTTTGTCTCTTAATCTTGAGCAAAATGCAAGTGTTGATACTTTTGAAGGTGCACCGTCATTTAAAGAATGGAGATGTATTGCTAATAAACAGACAGCCAACTCTTCATAGACCCAGTATACAGGCCCACAAAGTAAGAGACTGCCTATAGAGACAATAGAATGCTACTTATAATGATTATAATGTGCAAAAAAGAAAAGCAACATAATAGTCAGTTCTTTAAAAATGAACCCTTGTACTCTCTATGTAGGCAAGAGTTCTGCCAGGGGAGAAGACTCTGCGTTTACACTATGCCAACTGTAAGGCTTACAATGCGGACTTTGATGGAGATGAGATGAATGCCCACTTTCCTCAAACACAGCTTGGAAGGGCAGAGGCTTATACCATTGGTAAATTGTTTTACATTTGCAAAACTACCGGTAGTACAATGACTGTCCAAGTTGATTTTTTAAAAAAAAGGTCCAAATTTGTCTATTTCATGTATTTTATGGGAAATTTAAATTATTATTTAGCCATAAAGGAAAATTTTCTAGTTTTGAGAAAGACTTGTTAATGCTGCCTATTTTCCATTTTCATTGTTTATTTTTCAGCCTGCACAGACTATCAGTATCTGGTACCAAAGGATGGTACACCTCTGGCTGGATTGATTCAGGATCACATGGTCTCAGGTGTTTCTCTGACCATTAGGGGGAGATTCTTCAACAGGTGAGTTAATTAAGATTCTATCCTATTTATTTACCTTAAAATTATGTATATGTATTATACGAATATTTATACTAGTATTCATGCTATATGTCAGTATGTGCTTTTCCAAAGTCAAAATTTATTTGTTATGCCGACGTATGGAAATGTGCTTAAGTATGTGTCTAAATAAATGATTGCTCTAAATTTAGAAATGAATACTGTCAGCTAGTGTATATGGCATTGGTAGACAAGCAAGGGTCGATCAAATTGTTACCCCCAGCCATGATCAAACCATGTCCTCTGTGGTCAGGAAAACAGGTTAGTGGTCAAGCATGAATCTTTTCTTATATTCTCATTATGAAGTAGTCTTGTATAAACATGTATGAAAAATAAAGTTTTCAGACAAAAACTACTGTATTATTTTCTCTTTTATATGCAGGTTTTATCCACTCTGCTTCACAACATTATTCCAAAACAAAGAGAAAAGCTTAACCTGACAGGGAAATCTAAAATACCTGAAAAGGTAAATTTATTTTTACCACACCCATTTATTGGGTAGAATGCTCTTTTATACAAAATGAATATGAACTTAAAAGTTTTGTGTTTCCTTAATCATGTTGTAAACACCATGTTTAACTTAAGACTAAAGAGCCAGTTTACAAATCCAAATTTTAGAATACACAATGCTAGCAATGGCAATACGGTTGTTATATACATGTATTTCTAAGGAAAAAAAATAATTTAAAAAAGATATGAATTGGTTTAACAATAAACTGATATCTTTAAGTTTTGTGTTTTGTAACATTATTGACATGGCTATTTTTTTTTTTTTTTGCAGAGCTGGTTACACCATCGACAGCGACACGAGAGCATAGACAACATGGGGGAGAGTCATGTGATCATCAGAGGCTCCGAGCTTCTCTGTGGTGTCCTGGACAAGGGTCACTATGGCAACACTCCCTATGGTCTAGTCCATTGCTGTTACGAGGTCTGTATTTTACTGCAATAAAAGACTCGGAAAAATTCCAGCATGAAATTTCTCTTATACATGTATTCATTCTGTTCAGTTTACTTTTCATGCAGTTTTAATGAAGTACTCAGTTTATAATTGCTGTTCTAGATTTGATCTTTTTATCTGTTGATTGTAGCTTTATGGGGGAGAGGTGGCGGGGAGCCTTCTTTCCTGTTTGGGAAGACTCTTCATGAACTTCTTGCAGCAACACAGGAGTTTTTCATTGGGAGTAGAAGATATCCTGGTCACACATAAAGTGAGTTCAATTTACTTTCTACAATTGATATTGAAATTACAGTTGTAAATGGTGAAATGGAAAGACAAGACTAACAGCTTAATTTTTTTAAAAGGAGGGGGTGGGGGATATCAACTCAAATATAATTTGTTATCAAATTTTGCATCACAGCTAAAAAAAACACAGCATAAAATTAACTCATGAATTTCATGTATACAGGCGGACCAAAAAAGAAGGAAAGCAATACAGAAGTCTGGAAAATGTGGGCCAGAGGTCGCGACCCAGGCCCTGGGACTGGATGAGGGGCAGGAGGAGGAGACAATCAGAGAGGCCATGATGGACGCTCAGTTTGACAAGAATGACAGAAGACTGAGGGAGCTGGACCTGTGTATGAAAGGCAAAACAGATAACACACAGAATGCTATAGTGGGGTAAGTAACACATAGAATGTCATTGTTGTGTAAGTTAACAACACACAGAATGCTATTATGAGATAAGTTAACTACACACAAAATCCTGTTATTGGGCAAGTTTACAGACAACACACAGAATGCTATTTTGGGGGTAAACTTACAGACAACACACAAAATTCTTTTCTGGGATACATTTATAGAACTTTTGAGAATGTGGTTATTCTCACCTGCTGAATGTAATTGTTGTTACCTAGCTGTGTTGATGTGCAATGTTGCCATCAAAGTTGGTTTAGATGCTATCATAGAGTGTTTTAATTTTTTTTTACCATTTATAAAATGGTGGTCTAATATTTTACTTAACAGAGCCTGCATGCCAAAGGGCCTGGAGAAGCTTTTCCCAGCAAACAATCTACAGTTGATGGTACAGTCTGGAGCTAAAGGGTCATCTGTAAGTCAAACAAACATTTCTTCATTTCATTCTTTTTCAAGAGATCTTGCGTGTACAATGAACCCATATGGTTACTATTGATTTGTGAATTAATGTTGCAACAAATTCAGAGGGCATTAAATAGTTTTACACTTTTACAGAATGCAATGAACAGTCTTCTTAAAGTTTAAAAAAAAAAGATGGCTAAGCAGTCACTGAAAGAAACAAATCTTAGAAAGAAAAAAAGCATGTTTCTTTCATTCCATGGAAACAGTCATTATTTTTTTTTTTATTTCGTATGTAAATGACAAATGGAATTGGTGATTATTATTTCTATCAAGTTTCATTAAAATTCTCCCAGAAAACTCCAATATTTTTTTAAATCATGGATCAAATTTGAGGTCATGCAATAATGTTTTGTACATGTACCCAAACTTTGATCGGGCAAAATAATCAATTACTACACATACTGTATATTCCAAAGTTCTAGTCAAGATGTAGCTCTGTGCTATTTTAGTTCTTCAAAAAAACCCTCTTTAGCCTTAGGCTAATACTAAAGAAACCATGAAGTAAAAAGTCTTCCAGTTTTCCTAAGTTTTCCAGTTTACTGTTCATGCATTATGATGATATTTAGTAAGCATTTACATGATAAGAAAAATAAGATCATATCTACTACATATTTTACTCTTTTTTTCAGAATATATACAAATAGAATTTCAAGTTATGCTTTAGATTTTATCCAGCATTGTTTTGAAATTTTTAGTTGCCCTCATAAAAGCTGTGTCAAAATCACTGAATACTGATTCCCATTAAAACTTGACCACATTTTCAATCATTTTGTCCCTTTCTGTCTGAATCTCAATCTTCAATTTTGCTGTATAAGATGAAAAAGCATTTCATTATATACATCTGATTTAATGAAAGGATCAAATATATAGAACAAACTTTAGAAGAGATAAGATCTTAGATAAAAACTTTTGATTTGTCTGTCATATCATCAGTTTCTGGTATGTGTATTTTCAATACATTTAAAGGGTAAGATATTACATAACACAAGACTGAAGTATGCAAAAATTCTTGAGTATATACAAAAGTTCTTTTATCCACTTTGTGGAATTTTATGAAACAGAGATATAGATATAGAAAAGTGTTGTAATATGATCACAAGAACATTGTAATATGATAGCAAAACAATCTTCCTGGTTCACTAATCAGGTCTGGCATGGTTACTGAATGTATTTTGTATATTGAACGACTTTTATGTCTCCGTTGTTCTGAGAACCCACCCAGAGGCGCCCTCTAGTGTCCAGGCTGAGTCCAGTGGGTTTGGTCAGACCGGGAATCATAATGCACTTCAGGAATTGACCGTTCTGGTTGATGACGTGTAGACAGTCGTTGCCTTCGTCTGCCAGAATAATGTGACCCATGGAATCGGTGACGATGTCGTTGGTGTTGAGAGATTTTGGAAGCTTTGCCGCTTTCCCGTCGTACCTGAATCGGAGTTTGCCTTTTTGGCCTACGGCTGTAACTGTATTGCTGTTGTGGTCAACGACACAGACATCTCCATTGATGTTCTCCCTCGGAAAAAGCATGTACTCTCCATTTTGGTAGAGTTTCTTGCCATTTTCATCAAATTGGAATTCTTTGCTGATAGTTTTGTTCTTGTACACTACGACCTTGTGTTCTTTTTGTTTATTTATCAGACAGACAAATAGATTCCCTGTTTTGGAACAAAACACACCCATGGCCTCCCATCCTTCAGGCATTTCAAGTAAAGTATTGACCTCCTCATTTTGAAAGACCATGACATTGTTGAACTCTGAGTAGAGTAATCTTCCGTGGGGGTCTATGGTAAGACCATTACAAAATGAACCGACAGTCACAGACTCAAGCTTATCACCACAAATGTCCAACAGTGATATTGCTGTATCTTCATAGTCGCCCATGGCGTTCACCCAGACTTTGTTGAACCCTGCACAGGCTAAATCTCTGATAGTGTGGTAAGGGGTTTTCACAGTGGCAATCACGACAACTTGGTCAACCAATACTTTATTAGAAATTGGGGAAATTTGGAGGGAGGTGAGATACGTAGGTGGTACGAGGAATGAATGAAGGTCATCCAGCTGAACTTGCCAGACGTTTTCTTTTGCAGAACTTGAAAGGAATGTCGGGAGACTGGGCTCCAAATCCAGATGAGGCAGCTCTTTGAATTTTTCTAGATTCGATGTGTAGGCCATTATCTCTGACACTCTACCCATCTTCAAAATGCCTCGGTTCTTTTCCAGGGTCTTGCGCATTTCTTGGATCCCTGTTTTGATTTTGTCTTCATGGCAGTACAGGGGTGCCATGTCCTCCTCCTTAAAGCTGTGCATTTCTTTGGCAAGTCTGGTGAAGACTTTGGTAGCTTCTTCCACCCATTTCCTCTTGAAAATTTCTACTTTTTTTTCAATAGCTGTATAGCTGTAGGTAAGATTGGCTGTTTTAGATTTTGTGATGATTTCTTCTTGATTATATTGTGGAAGAAGAGACTCTTCTAGAGCATGGGTATCTTCTAGAATTTGTGTTTTCCTGGAATGAAATGACTCTGGGAGCTCCTCTGTAGCATGCTTTTCATGAGCCCCGGTTTGACATTCAGAGCAAATGGGGATATCACAGTCTTTGCAGAATACATCACAGTGACTCTTGGAGTGGGCAAAACAGAATGGATGAGAAGTGTGTGCATGTCTTTCAGCATATTTCACAATTTTATGGGCATGCGGTGATTCAATCAAGGAATGACTTCCCACACACTCTTTGCATAATTTATGTTCACAGCTTATGCAGTGAAGCTGTACCTCTTTCTTTGTGCAGTGGTCACAAACTTTTGACGCCATCGGGTAATCTGTCAGTCAACCTGAAAAATATAATTGTCACCTGATGAAGATTTAGAATAGATTGTAAATTTACCTGAAAAAATATATTATAAACATCTGCTTAAACTCCAAAAGAAATGGTAAAAAATATTAACTATGTTGTCATCTGTTCTTGTTGTGTTTTTTTTTTAAAAGAAAATACCTGTCAGTGCAGCAATCTCCTAAAACAGTAAATGAAGTAATTCAGGTGGCCCCCTTTTATCTATTTTCATTTTTTGTGTGAGAACTTATCACCACTCTGATTTAAATGGTCTGAATGATTTATTGTCAAGACATGCTTGAGTGTCCCTTTGGATTCTGATAGCTTTACCTATATTTTTTCATTGACTATCACTGTCAGTAAACAGACAAGCAGAAACGTGTTGTCAAATAATCTTGTTTATCTGTAATCACTAACTAGGTCATACAGAATCTTTAAGGTGTCCTTAAAATAGGGGTCAATACAAATACTTGAAAATTTCTTCCTTTATTGATGCCTCAAATTGCAGTCTGAATTCACATGTTATTTTCTACTTTGTCATAAACTATTAAGATTTCATGTAAAGTGTAAATTAAATACCTTGGTCATATTTTTGAAAGTGTTAGAGACTATGACCCATTTTTCATCAGGATAAAGACTGAGGGCTCATTGTATATCAGAGGTACATATAGATTAAAGGTCATTGACCAACTAAAGTATGCCTCTGTAGGAAAGTTCAGATGATAGAAGGTTGGGGGGGGGTTAGAATCACAAATAAATAAAGTGCAGGGAAATTTATGAGGTACATGTATATATGCTGTGCAGTTTTTACAGCTTGTCAAAAAAAACTAGCAACAGTTCAAAAACATATGTTGAACAACTTTGCAAATGAATTTTTTTAAAAATACTATTACAGATATGTATGAAGTGGCTACCTGTTTCTGATAAATCACAAATGTTTACTAATTAACTATCTGTCAATAAGTTTTGTTTTCTTCACATCTGTGGTGTTAAATGACATAGCTGACTTTTGCCTAAAAGTAATATAATCATACCTTGCTCTTTGAAGAAATGTAAGAATCTCTGTCTCTGATGATGTGTATATACATCTATTTAGTTACAGGTAATGCACAATAGATAAAACATTCTACATTGAACTGATCCTAGCCAGTGTGGCTCCAAATTGACTTTTTTTTCACATTCTCCTTTTAACGCTTTTCAATGCTTTAAATGTTCAATTGCAATTCATGAGTAGTCAGGAGTTGTGAAATCAATAATTGTATGCATTAATATTAGAACAGTTTAGAAAAAACATCTTCATTTTGTGCACTTGCACCTAGAGTTAATTTATTTCTGGATGTTCTTATGACTTGTTGATTCCATTGTTTTTGTAAAATAAATATTTTTTATGTGTAGAATCAGGATGTTTTCTGTAAAAGGGATGTCAAAATGAGCCTATTTCATTACCTCCAGATAATTGATTATTGGATGGTATTAATCAGCTAATCAATGATTATTTTGTGGTCTATTTGTGCAATATTAGATGTTAACTAAGTAAACTTCAAATACAGCAGCTAGCAAGTCTATGTAAAGTTAAAGATGAAAACTACAGGTGACTCTTTATGAATGAATAACTGTAAGTCCGTTAGAATTGAAGCAGGAGGGAACTATAGATTTTCTCTTCTTCTATTTGTCCATCCATGTGTAAGCTAGTCTGTCCCACTTTGAGTAGTTCTATGAACTTTCATGTTTACTCGCAAATACTAAGTGGAATTTTAATATGAGAATATACTAGTACCTTGGCCAGTTGCAGATCAAGTTTGAATTCCTGTGAAATCACTAATTTTGTGGGGGTTTAATTTTTGTTGATTGGGAGGTATGGAGAGACCCACAAATTAATGTCCACCACAAAATGTAAAAAGTTTTATGCATTATTACTCATTTTCATCAACGAAATGAAATCCCTACAAACCAATATTTTTTCCTCAAGTTTTTAAAGATTTGACTCCATGCAAGAAAATAATGTGATTTTACAGTATTAACTGTATTTTCTTCTGAATCAAAGATATTAATGGAATTATTTCCTTGTTATTTTTAAGGGAAGTAAACTATACATCTTGGTAGGGGACTAGAAATGCTTATGCAACACTCTGGGAATGCTTGATAATAACACATGTACAAGTGAAGAGTTGACTTTAGCAAACTACGATCATATTCAATTATTGGTTTTTAGTTGTCCCAACATACATAATCTCCTATTTACAGAGTGTCAGATTCTGTTCATGTAACTGGTTTTGTTGAAGACTTTTAATAGATTACATAAGAATGCAAATTCTTAAGCATTTTGCAGCAGTTTTTGCCTCTCTCATTTAGATATGTACATTGATAATAGATTTAGCCTTGTCAAGGTTTAAACTTTGAATTGGCTGTCACGCTCATACCAGAGTTTGATTGCTGTAATACAAGAACCTTTAAACTAAAATTATTTTGTGTTGGAAGCCTGTGTTAAATAAACTTATTGTGTCTTTTAGAAATTGTAAGCTACTGTGAAAACTTAATTGATTGCATGCACTTTACAAGAAGTTTGGGGGGAAAAATTCAAAAATGTTGGGCTTTAAACAATGATAAAAACTAGAGAGTAAAAATGTTTCACAGGTTTGTAAAATGACTTTTTTTGGATTTTAAGCCAGCTAGGCCCTAGGATCATGAATCAAGAATTATGTTAAATTTAAAACCACTTGTTAGATGTTTATTCATTTTCAACTTAATCTATTAATTTGCAGATAACAGCATTTTGTGATAAAATATTGATAAATATTTTTGTTTTCTACTATTTGACATAAAAAATTTCAGCACAACATTGAGATTTTGATTTAATGCTTAAAAAGTTTATAATCCCAGGGCTGGGTTCAGAAATATATATATATATTGAAGCATACTTTCATTTCTATGTAAGTAAAAATCAAGTCAGTAATAAAATACATACCAAAGAATTTTATGACACCAGGTATGAAAAATTTCTATCTGTTTCCCTCTATGTCAAACTGCAATCTCTGAAAATGTTGATAACAGCATGGTGTTTTAAAGTAAACAATGCACAAGTGGCTAGTTGTACGTCCCTTTTTAAATGATATAACAGGTAGAGATTTAAAGAATTCCTTATGGAATACAATTAAGCATTTGTTTTGGTAAATATGAAGTTAGAAGTGTAATTTTAACTTCTTTTTACGTTTTTGAGGCAGACACATCAATTATTATTAGTACCTAAAAGTGATTTTGGGAAACGAGTGAGAATCTCTACACAATTTTAAATGGACTCCGAGAAGCAAATATTCAACTGAAAAGAAATTTCAAATTGTTTTTCTCTAGGCCCAAAGATATTTTGAGACTCGTAGATGTGTTACATGTATTACCTTGAACCAAAAAAATCATGTTGCGCTTGGAAATATTTTAAAGGTCTTGTCATGTTCATATCTTATAGTTTAGAAATATTATCAAATTACCAGGTATATAAAATTAGTATATAGAAGATATGTCTTGACTCTGACTTAGGGTTTATTTTTTGAAAAGTTCAATGTGAAATTTGACTTATTTTTTTATCCATTGTACATGATTTACTGGCAGACATTTTTTAGTTTTCACATTTATTATCTTTTTGATTGAGGTAAGATGGTTAGAAAAAAAGCACATTTAAAATTTAAGGTCAGTTGATCAAAGGTCAAGGTCAGAGTTAAAATTAGCACAGAGCATTTTCTAACTTAAATTATATACTGATTTGATAAGTTAAAATCATGTATAACTTTGTCATTACAGGTCAACTGCATGCAGATTTCAGGTTTACTTGGACAAATTGAGTTGGAAGGGAGACGCCCCCCTCTGATGCTTAGTGGAAAGACTCTCCCCTCTTTCTTACCCTATGATACCTCTCCTAGGGCTGGGGGATTTGTGGCTGGTAGATTTTTGACTGGAATAAGGCCTCAGGAATACTTTTTCCATTGTATGGCAGGAAGAGAGGTAAAGAATTTGTTGTTTGTTTGCTTCGTTTATCTACATCAGATTGGTATTAGTAATTCCTCATTGTTAGAAATGATTTTTTGATATTATGAAAAATAATTAATTTCAAAACAATTTTTGGTAACAATAAATTTTTAAGAACTGTTTGGTTTTTGTAGAAGAATTAGATTCTTCATGGCATTTTTTAGGGATTGATAGACACAGCTGTAAAGACCAGTAGAAGTGGTTATCTCCAGAGGTGTCTCATTAAACACTTGGAGGGAGTAATGGTGAACTACGACATGACAGTGAGGGACAGTGATGGCAGTGTTATACAGGTAGGGAGGGGGAGAGAGGAACAGTTACAGAAGGGGAAGACGAACAGGTAGAGAGGGAGGGGATATGCAGGAAGGGAGGGGGAGAGGAACAGTTACAGAAGGGGAAGATGAACAGGTAGAGCGGGAGGGGATATGCAGGAAGGGAGGCTAGAGAGAAACAGGTACAGAAGGGGAGAGATATACATGTAGGATGGGGGAGAAAAGTACAGATGAAGGGGAGGGAGGGAGAGGTAGAGAGGGGAGAGACTATCTATATCTGTACTGACAAAGTCTTTAAAATAAATTTTTAGTGTCATCCTAACAAAGATTTGGATATTATTACTCACCTGTTGATATTCTTTAGTTTTACTATGGTGAGGATGGGTTGGATGTGTCCAAGTGTGGTTTCTTGTCTCCAAAACAGTTTCCTTTCCTTATCGACAACAGTAAAGTCAGCAACAGTGATCAGGCCTGTGATAAGAAGATCACCAAGAGGATGAAAAAGGTAACTTTCTCCCAGAAGGATTAAAAGAGAGTGGAACAAATTCCGATTCCTTGGTTGTCCAGAAATTTTGGAATTTTGAATGCTGCATCTCAGTGGATAAGATTGTAAATGTTTCAAAACATATAAATTTGTTGTTCTGCAAGTTTACTCTCTTTGTATGTGTATTTGTTTCAAAAACTGGAAATTTTAAGATAAGGGAGTCATGTTTTTGACCATTGTTTGTCCCCCATAAAAGTTTGAACATTCTCAACCTCTCTGTCAAAAGTTGTGGATCATTTCAACTGCTTTTCAAGCCTGTGTCATTTTTGTTCTGAAGTGACATGCAAAGAAAAAAAAATGGAAACACTGGGAGGTGATATTTAAAATGTTCTCTAGAACCATTTACCAAGCCATAAATTACAAATTTACTTTGACAGTGTTTCTTTATATAGTAAAATTCAAGCTTGTTCAAACTATGATTCCCCTAAATCACTAAGAAAGGTTTTAAACTATGTGTAAAATGTTCTGGAAAATTCTTTTTAAAAAAATTCCTCTACCTGTGAGCTAGAAGTCTGCAAAATGTAACATTAAGATTGCAAGCATAAGCATATTCTCAGGTATGGAAGAGGGGATAAACAGTACAAGACAGCTCTGATTGGTCCCAAAAATAGGGTAATAATAAACTTGTCATAGGGTTCAAGGCTTTAGAGAGCTACTGATTTATTACATTGAGTGTAGTAGGATGTTTATTACAAAAACAAATGTCCATGATACCCAAGTATTCGTAAAGATTCTTGGCCAGTCACCTTTTGTTTATGTCCAAGTTCATAGATAGAACAAATGCACAAGATTTGATGTATTTTTAGAATCAGTATTTCATGTAAAGAAATTAATTGTCTTTGTTGATGTAAACCAGATAAAGAAGTGGAAGAAATCAAACAGCAAGAGAAGCAGAAGACATTCGGCCTTTCTGGAATTTTCTAAAGATGTGGCTGCTGAAGAGATTTTGGATCACAAAACATTAGACAAGAATGGGAGGAGCAAAGCGGCCTTAGAGGTCATCACCAGGTGGCGCAGTCTGGATGAGGCAGAGAAAGAGAGGTATTGGTGGGAAGATCTGTCCCCCTCCTAAATGTGAAAATGGTAGCAATGTTACAAGGCTCTGTCCAGCTCTCTACCATGTTTGTATATGTTTGCCTCTCTTTATAATCACCTGTGCCACCAAAGTTTCAAGTGAACTAACTGATATCCATCCTTTGGAAGCTTTCTATTTTATCTTTATGTACAAAATCAAACATGTCATTGTAGGTGCATAGATATGCCCCAAGGCCTCCTTGAGTAATGTGTAATTTGTCAAGACCCTTGGTCCCTTTTTAGGGGATATCATTAAGAAAAATTGAAAGCTGAGATTGTCATTAAAAATCTTTGAAAAAAAACCTGTAAACAGTAAGAGTACACAAATTGATAAACATTATGAATTAACAATGAGGCAGAGAAAGAGAGGTATTGGTGGGAAGATCTGTCCCCCTCCTAAATGTGAAAATGGTAGCAATGTTACAAGGCTCTGTCCAGCTCTCTACCATGTTTGTATATGTTTGCCTCTCTTTATAATCACCTGTGCCACCAAAGTTTCAAGTGAACTAACTGATATCCATCCTTTGGAAGCTTTCTATTTTATCTTTATGTACAAAATCAAACATGTCATTGTAGGTGCATAGATATGCCCCAAGGCCTCCTTGAGTAATGTGTAATTTGTCAAGACCCTTGGTCCCTTTTTAGGGGATATCATTAAGAAAAATTGAAAGCTGAGATTGTCATTAAAAATCTTTGAAAAAAAACCTGTAAACAGTAAGAGTACACAAATTGATAAACATTATGAATTAACACCCCCCCCCTTGCACATTCAGTGTGATAAAGTTAAAGTTATTTAACATTTTGTAGGTACATGAAGTATGATGAAAAAGCCCCTGAACCAGTCACAAGTATGTACAGACCTTTCCAGTACAATGGTGTACTTCCAGAGAGCTTCCTTCAGAAAATTCAGGACTACGGCAAAAATGAACTTCCAAATGTAGGAATGAGTTGATCTGTGTTATATATATAATGTTATAAATGGTGTTTGCACTATAATCCACTAATTCTCTTGTGGACTTGCTTTGAAATTGCGTGTATCTACTCTAATTTTTATGTACCTTAATCATATTAAGAGTATCTCCTTGTTCTTCAGCTAACCACCACACTAACAGAGAAGAACTTTATGAGGCTGTTGTGTGATAAAGCAAAGAAGTCCTTCTGTCAGCCCGGGGAAGCTGTGGGACTCCTGTGTGCTCAGGTAAAGAGTGATTTAAAAGGAGATGTATATAAACAGTTATACAGGTTGTGTCTGATTTGTTTAACACCAGATGACTTTAAACAGATTTTATATCTGATAAGTCTAAATCTGTTTACCATTGATGTGCCATAGGCTTTCCGAATCCATCCATCTGCTTTTCTGTTTAGAAATGTACTCTTTTAAACAAAACATAATGTTCTTGTTTACCTTCTATTTTTTATGACTTAGATTTTCTGTTGACCTTAACTTGAAAAATATGCAATATGAACATTTATATCATTTTAAGTTAATACTGCATGTTTTACAGTCTATTGGAGAACCCTCCACTCAGATGACCTTGAACACGTTTCACTTTGCGGGTCGAGGTGAAATGAATGTAACCCTGGGTATTCCTCGGTTAGTGGAGATATTAATGGTGGCTTCAGAGAAAATCAAAACCCCCTCCATGGAGGTGCCAATCCTTGCCCAATGTCAGGATAAAGCCAAAAGTCTGCAGACAAAGTTCAATAAAGTTGTCTTGTCAGAGGTAAGGGGTGATACATATCTTTAAGTATCATTCAGATAAATTTGGATTATTTGTCAAAATAGAGAAAGAAAAATTGATACAAAATACTTTTCCGTTAACTATGAACAATCAAGGTTAGAAATACCAGAGTTACCTCCCTAATAACAAATTTTACTGTATTTGACATAAAGATTGAGAAATGGTGCTGTATTTAATGAAGATAAGACAAATTTAACATTTTACATGTTATTGATGTATTTATAGAGACCAAGAGAAGACAAAAAAAACAGCAAAAACTGAATTCATGAAATGCAAGATTTCTATACACTTGAACTATGATATCCCAAAACTGACAATTATTGATTCTATTTCTCAAGGTTTTGGAAAAAGTAACAGTGAATGAGTACCTTGCTATTTGTGAATTAAGCAAAAGGTAATATATTGATTATACCATTAGTGGAGAAATTGATTTACAAAACACATATCTATTCAAACAGAAAATTTATCAATAAAATCTGTAAACTATTTTTAAATTTATATGAAAGGAGCAGGATAAAAGTTGAGCATTTGCTGGCTGTTTAGTTTTCATTTTCCTTAGATTTACACAGTTATCTCTTCTTGTTAGTACATGTATCTTTTTTTGTATTTCAGTCAGAGATCTAGAGTTTTCAGGGTCCGGTTTAATTTCCTTCAGCCTGAGTTTTATAAACAGAGACTTCATGTTACCCCTTCATCTATTCTAAATTTTATGGAGAATACTTACATTAGGAACTTGCTGAACAAAATAAAAAAGAAAATAAGTGATTTACAGAAAGCAAGGCAAGTGGAGGAAGCAGTGTGATTACTCTGCATGTTTTGATATCCCATGCTAGAACAAACTTTTATTTACAGTATTTGACAAAAAAGAAGCTGTATACTATGTGATATAAATGCAGTGTTACTACAATTTAGTGTTACACAATTCTTACTTGTTTGTAAAATACATTGAAATACATTGAAAAATGATGTAATTGTTTAGAAAATAAAGCTCTCTAGATTACCGTGTATTCAAATTTGAAATCTCTTCTCTAGTTTCTTATTACAGCCTCTGCAAATTTTTCAATAGAGTTGTATTTCTGTCTTATTATTCATATACATAAAACCCTTCTTTCTCAGGTTGGTGAGTAGTGGCCACATCAGAACTCATCACCATCCTCATCACACTCGACCTCCAGCCTCGGATGATGAGGATGTGTCAGATGTGGAGGAGAACGACAACACGGCCTCCGACGTCAAAGAGAGGCAGAAAAAACAGGAGGAGCAGGAATACGAGGAGGAGGAAAAGGAGGCAGAGGAAAACGAGGAAGGTAAAAAAAATTTATGTTGAGTTTGTTTAGCAAAGAGTACTCGCAGAATACAGCTTGTTTGCAGGCAGCTGCTGTATGACTCCATGGGAGCTGTTCCCAGTCACCGGTTGTCACTGCTGCGATCTAGCTTGTAGCACCATGACCAGTTTCCATAGGGTTAGGGTTAGGCTTCAAGGGTTAAGGTAAGCATTAGGTTAGAGTTAGGGTTAAAATGGAAAAGTGAGGGTTATGTTAGGCTGCAAGGGTTAGGGTTAGTATTAGATGGGCGAATTGCAAGGGTTAGGGTTAGAATAAGAGTTAAGAATATGTTGTAAGGTTTAGGGTTAGAGCTAGGGTTAGGACTGGGGTAAGAGCTAGAGCAAGGGTTAGCGTTATCATTAGGGTAAGCTTAGGGTCAGGGTTAGCTAAGGGTTAGAGTAAGAATAAGAGTTAGGGATAAGCTGCAAGGGTTAAATGTTAGGCTTTTGCTTAGGGGTAGAGCTAGGGTTATCATTATTAGGGTTAGCATAGGGCAGGACTAGAATTAGAGTTAGGGATAAGCTACAAGGGTTTGGTTTAAAGTTAGGGTTAGGGGTTAGAGTTATAGCTAGAGTAAGAGTTGAAGCTAGGGTCAGTGTTAAAGCTAGGGTTAGTGTTATTACTAGGCTAAGTGCTGTAGCTATGCTTAAAGTTATAGCTAGGGTTAGAGTTATAGCTAGGGTAAGTGTTATTGCTAAGGCTAGAGTAATAGCTTGTGCTAGAGTTATGGCTAGCTTAGAGTTAATTCTATGGTTAGAGTTATAGCAAGGGTTAGAGTTAAAACTAGGTTTAGAATTATAGCTAGGGTTAGAGTTATAGCTAAGGTGAGAGATATTCCTAGGGTTAGAGTTATAGCTAGGGTAAAAATTATAGTAAGGTCTAGAGTTATAGCAAGGGTTGTGTTATAGCTAGGAATAGTGTTATAGTGAGGTTTAGTGTTATACCTAGGGTTAGAGATATAGCTAGGGTTAGTATTATAGCTAGGGTTAGAGTTATAGTTAGGGTTAGTAATAGCTAAGGTAAGAGTGATATCTAGGGTTGGTATTATAGCTAGGGCAAGAATTATAGCTAGGGTTAGCATTGTAGCTAGGTTTAGTGTTATAGCTAGGACTAGAGTTATAGCTAGGATTAGTGTTATAGGTAGGGTTAATGTTATAGCTAGCTATAGAGTTATAGATAGTTTTACAGTTATAAATAGAGTTACAGTAAAATCTTATATAACAGTAATACCTAGGGTTAAAGTTATAGCTAGGGTAAGTGTTATAGCTAGGATAAGAGTTATAGCTAGGGCAAGAGTAATAGCTAGGGTTAGAGTTATAGCTAGGGTTTGAGTTATATCTAGGGTTAGAGTTACAGCTAGGATTAGAATTATAGCTAGGGTTAGAGTTATAGTAAGACCAAGAGTTATAGCCAGAATTAGTGTTATAGCTAGAATTAGTGTTATAGCTAAAACTAGTGTTAAAGCTAGGGTAAGAGTTATAGCTTGTGTTAAAGTTATAGCTAGGGTTACAGTTATAGCTAGGGTTGGAGTTATAACTAGAGGTAAGAGTTATAGCTAAGGTTAGTGTTATACCTAGGGATAGAGTTATAGCTAAGGCTACAGTTATAGCTAGGGTTAGAGTTATAGCAAGGGTTAGAATTATAGTTAGGCCTAGAGTTATAGCTCATGTATGTGTTATAGATATTGGTAGTGTTATAGCGAGGGTAAGAGTTAAAGCCAGGGCTAGAGTTATAACTAAGGTTAGAGTTATAGCTAGGATTAGTGTTATAGCTAGGGTTAATGTCAAGCTTAGGTTAGAGTAATAGCTAGGGCAAGAGTTGCAGCAAGGGTTAGAGTTATATCTTTAACTGGATTTATAGCTAGATTTAGAGTTATAATTAGGGTTAAAATTATAGCTAGGGTTAGAGTTATAGCAAGGGTTAGAAGTAAAGGTAGCTTTAAGGTTATAGTTATGGTTAGTGTTATAAAAAGGGTTAGTGTTATAGCGAGGGTAAGAGTTATAGCTAGGGCTTGAGTTATATCTTGGGTTGGTGATATATTTAGGGTAGGAATAATAGCTAAGTTAGAGTTATAGCTAGGATTAGCATTGTAGCTAGGGTAAGTGTAATAGCAAGGGCGAGAGTTATAGCTAAGATTAGTGTTTAGCTAGGGTTAGTGTTATAGCTAGGGTTAGAGTTATAGCAAAGGTTAGAGTTATAGCTAGGGTTGGTGTTATAGAAAGGGTTAGAGTTATAACTTGGGCAAGAGTTATAGCTAAGGTTAGCATTGTAGCTAGGGATAGTGTTATATATTGGGTTATAAAATTATCACTAGGGTTAGAGTTATAGTTAGGCCTAGAGTTATAGCTAGGGTTAGAGTTATAGCTAGAATTAGTGTTATACCTAGGGTTAGTGTTACAGTCAGGGTTAGAGTTATAGCTTGTGTTGAGTTTATAGGTAGGGTTACAGTTATATCTAGGGTAACAGTTATAGCTAGGGTTAGAGTTATGGCTTAGGTCAGTGTTATAGCTAAAGTTAGAGTTATAGCTAGGGTTAGAGTTATAGCAAGGGTTAGAATTATAGTTAAGCCTAGAGTTAAAGCTTGGGTTAGTGTGAAAGCTAGGGGAAGTGTTATAGCGAGGGTTAGTGTTATAGCTAGGGTTAGAGTTAGAGTTATAGCTAGGTATACAGTTATAGTTAGGATTACAGTTATTTCAAGGGTAACATTTATAGCTATGGTTAGAGTTATAGCTTAGGTTAGAGTTAAAGCTAAGTTAGTATTATAGCTAGGGTTACAGTTATAGCTAGGGTCAGTGTTATAGCTAAGGTATGTTGCAGTTCAGGGGTTTTCTCCCTTGAGACAACTTGTGGGTCTCCCAATTCTGTATATTGGACAAAAGAACTATTAGTCAGGATTTAAGTTTATAAAAATTTATTATTGCTTGTTGTATTTAATTTGCAGGATCTCTTTGAATGTTTATCCCTATTTCTTACTCCCGTAGAAATATTATTTCTCTCCCAGAATGGGAATAAAATATTCTTAAATGGGAGAATTATGTTTTAGGGAATTTTATATAAATTTACAAAAGCATAAAATTATTTATCTTTTCCCAAAATATTGGGAGTTCTTTGCAATACAATTATATTATGATAAGATATAGTTATGGGAGAGTTATTTTACCTCCCACTAATTTTCTCCCACAGGCTAATTCAATATAAATAGTAAAAAGTAATAATAAAATATGATACAAAATTCATCAGCTCCCAAAAATTAATTAATTAATTAAGTAATGATAATTACCCAACGACTATCGCTCCCAGCCATGCTGGCGATACGATGATAGCAGTCGTACTACCTAACCTATTCTGACTGTCAGTCGATTTGCCCTGGCTTATATTGGCAATGGGCTCGATTGTCGTGATGTCATGACAAAGTGAAAATACCCATCATGCTTGTTAGTTGATATGCTGCCATGCCGATCGAACCAACGAAAGGAAACACGCACCCTAGGGCGCGGATAATTATTGTGGGAAACATTCATTATACTTATCGCTGATGGACTTTGTAAGCATTAACAAAACAATCATCAACAGTTCAAGCGTGACTTGGGAATGTAAGATGTCGAGGAAATTAGGGCGTCACTAATTACCGACCTCGTCCCAATTTTACACTTGGTAAATATACAATTGTTAATGGAATTAAACAAATAATTAACAAAACATAATTTGTCGTTTTGTAGTCCGGTATATTGCAGGGAGGTTTTGTTTAACTTGTACTGTGTATTTCCACAGAAAATGTTACTCATAGTTACAGGAATTATTACGGAACCGTAACAGGTAGAGTTATATCTTGGGTTAGAGTCATATCTTAGGTTAGAGTTATAGCGAGGGTTAGAATTATAGCTAGAGTTGGAGTTATAGTTAGGCCAAGAGTTATAGCCAGAATAAGTGTTATAGCTAGAATTAGTGTTATAGCTAAGGCTAGTGTTAAAGCTAGGGTTAGAGTTATATCTTGTGTTAAAGTTATAGCTAGGGTTACAGTTATATCTAAGGTAACAGTTATAGCTAGGGTTGGTGTTATAACTAGGGGTTAGAGTTATAGCTAGGGTTAGTGTTATACCTAGGGTTAGTGTAATAGCTAAGGTTAGAGTTATAGCTAGGGTTAGAGTTATAGCAAGGGTAAGAATTATAGTTAGGCCTAGAGTTATAGGTTGGGTTAGTGTTATAGCTAGGGTTAGAGTTATAGCAAGGCCTAGAGTTACAGCTTGGCCTAGAGTTATAGCTTGGGTTAGTGTTATAGCGAGGGTTAGTGTTATTGCTAGGGTAAGAGTTAAAGCCAGGGCTAGAGTTATAGCTAGGGTTAGAGTTATAGCTAGGGTTAGTGTTATAGCTTGGGTTAGAGTTATAACTAGGGTTTACGTCAAGCTTAGGTAAGGGTTAGGGTTAGGGCAAGAGTTGCAGCAAGGGTTAGAGTTATATCTTTAGCAGGAGTTATAGCTAGATTAAGAGTTATAGTTAGAGTTAAAATTATAGCTACGGTTAGAGTTATAGCAAGGGTTAGAAGTAAAGTTAGGCTTAAGGTTACAGCTATGGTTAGTGTTATAACAAGGGTAAGTGTTATAGTGAGGGTAAGAGTTATAGCTATGGCTAGAGTTATACCTTGGGTTGGTGTTATAGTTAGGGTAGGAATAATAGCTAGGGTTAGAGTTATAGCTAGGATTAGCATTGTAGCTAGGGTAAGTGTTATAGCAAGGGCGAGAGTTATAGCTAGGGTGAGAGTTGTAGCTAGGATTAGTGTTGTAGCTAGGGTTAGTGTTATACCAAGAGTTATAGCTAAGGTTAGTATTGTAGCTAGGGTTAGTGTTGTAGCAAGGTTTAGAGTTTTATTAAAGGTTAGAGTTATACCTAGGGTGCAAGTTATAGCTAGGGTTAGAGATAAAGCTAGGGTTAGAGTTATAGCTAAGGTTAGTATTGTAGCTAGGGTTAGAGTTGTAGCTAAGGTTAGTGTTATAGTATGAGTTAGAGTTATTACTAAGGCTAGTGTTATAACTAGGGCTAGAATTGTTGCAAGGGTTAGAGTTATAGCTAGGATTAGAGTTATAGTTAGGGTAAGAGTTATAGCTAGGGTTAGAGTTATAGCTAGGGTTAGTGTTATAGCTAGGGTTAGTATTGTAGCTAGGGTTAGAGTTGTAGCTAGGGTTAGAGTTGTAGCTAAGGTTAGAGTTATAGCTAGGGTTAGAGTTATAGCTAGGGCAAGATTTATAGCTAGCATTAGAGTTATAGCTAGGGGTAGTGTTATAGCTAGGTTTAGTGTTGTAGCTAAGTAAGAGTTATAGCTAGGATTAGAGCTATAGTTAGGGTTAGTGTTATAGCTAGGGTTAGTGTTGTAGCTAAGGTTAGAGTCATAGCTAGGGTTAGAGTTATAGCTACGGTTAGACTTATAGCTAGGGCAAGAGTTATAGCTAGGTTTAGAGTTGTAGCTAAAGTTAAAATTGTAGCTAGGGTTATTGTTATAGCTAGGGTAAGTGTTATAGCTAGGTTTAAAGTTATAGCTAGTATTAGTGTTAAAGCTAGGGTTAGAGTTATAGCTAAGGTTAGAGTTCTAACTAGAGTTAGAGTCATATCTAGGGTAAGCGTTATCATTAGGGTTAGGGTTAGAATAAGACTTAGGGATAAGCTGCAAGGGCTAGAGTAAGGGTTAGGGCAAGGGTAAGAGTGAGAGCTACGGTTGGCATTATCATAAGGGTTTGAATTAGAGTAAGGGTTTAGCTGCAAAGGTTAGGTTAAGAATGATGCTTAGGCTTAGGGTAAGGCTGCCAGGGCAAGGGTTTGGGTTAGGCTGCTAGGGTTAAGGTTAGCATTTGGGTTAGAGTAAGAATAAGAGCAAGAGTTAGGCTACTAGGATTAGGTCAAAATTAGGATAAGGAACTGGGTTAGGGTTAAGCTGGTAGGGTTAGAGTTAGGGTTGGGAACTGCTAATTAGAGGCAAAAAAAAAGTTCCCAACACAGGCGGACAGGTAGCAGAGGCATCAAGTTGTACAAAAAAAAATTATAAGAAAAAAGCCATATTCAAGGAACAACTTGAGCATAATTTATTTGATTACTGTAATAAACTCAGGAGAAACTAAAGAAAGATGGGAAATTTTCTGACATATTTGAGTAAAGTCCAACTAAATTTTTAAATTAGAATCCATCATAACATGAAGGAAAATTCATAACTTCAGAAAGTTATAAATGATCCATTATATTTGTGTATTTAAAATTTTTTTTTTGATGTTTCTTTGCAGAAGAGGAAGATGTAGAGATGGATGGTAGTAAAAATGATGAAGAGGAAGAAGATGTGGGAGAGGATGACAGTTTTATGTCATCTGTAAAGAAAGAGTCCAAAGAAAATAGGATACAAGTATGTTATTTATCATAGTATTATTATTTATATATGTAGGCCTACATGTAAATCTGTATACAATGTAATAAGGTGTAAATCAGTATAACATGCTGTCAATGAACTGATGCATAGAACAAGTAGATTTCCATTTCCTATGGTTTAAAAATATATTGTGAACCAAAAGATAAAATGAAATACATTTGTAATGGGAGAGGAGAAAAAAATGCAGCAGACCAGACCCGGATTCGAACTCAGGCCCCCTGAATCCCTGGTTGTGTGCTCTACCAACTTAGCTATCCGGCCAGTGGCGATCAAACCCAGCTGACCCCCTCACATTTATAATAAAACAAAATTGTCTGCCCCTTGCACTTTATTGAAAGCATATGCATGATTTCTTTAAAACTGTAATGTAACTTTTTGTAGTGAATATAACACACATATTAATTTAATCTTTACACTTTATCTCTGTTTTTCACTTTAGTTTGTACTACAATCCAGCTCCAACATTTCTGATTATAGATATGATGTGAAGAAAGAGCTGTGGTGTGAATTTACCCTTGAGGTAGGGACAATCTTCCATTCACTCTAGCACATTGTAGAAATAATCTCATGAAATAGATACAGGTGTACAGTTTTTGAGATTCTTTTTAATTTTACAGTTTGGCTTGCTGAACAGTAAGATAGATCTCACATCCTTAGTTGAGGAACATGCAAAGGAAACAGTTATCCACTGTGTCCCAGGAATAAACAGGTGTCTGCTGAAAGAGGTTAAAGGTCAAGGTCATCCAGAACTCCACATCTGTACAGAGGGAATCAACATCCTGGTAAATTCTGACAAATTTTGTTCTCTAGAATATAGCAAAGCCATGACTGGTGGTATTAACTGGTATCAAGGTATACGGATGCACCTTAAGAGGTTTAGACTCAATTTTGTTCAAACCATGACCCCACCCCTTTTATGAACCATTTTACTTATACTTTAACTTTTGCAAAAATGATTTCTGCTTTTTCCTTGCCAAAGTGGTTAGGGCAGCAGGACTCATGTTTTGTTTTTTATGAAAAGTCTGATCAAGTTGTATGCCACCAGAATTTGCGTAAATTAGTTTTAAATAAATGATAATACATGTATTCATGTACAAGTCTTTTTTCTGTTACAATATGTAAAAGTTCCTGAAAACTTTCATTTTATTTGCAGGAAATGTATACTTATACGAACATACTGGATTTAAATCGCTTGTACTCCAATGACATCCACGCTATAGCCGGAACATACGGAATAGAGGCTGCAAATAAAGTTATTATAAAGGTGAGTGTTACTGGAACTGTTTCAAGAACAGAGTCCCTAGAATTATTACAAATATTGAAGTAAAACTGTTCTTTAAAGTCCACAAGGAAGTGTAAGAAAACTACAGTAAACATAGTTATTTTAGCATCATCATATTTTATTCAATAGATGTCACAGATTTGATTGAATAATATATGCATTGAATGAAGCATTTAAAAAATTTCATCTATTTTATCTTTAACAGGAAATTAAGAATGTGTTTGCAGCTTATGGTATTGAAGTGGATTACAGACACCTGTCACTGCTGGCTGATTACATGACATTTGAGGGGACCTATAAGGCTTTTAATAGAAGAGCCTTAGAGACTTGTGCTTCATGCTTACAGCAAATGAGTTTTGAGACCACCTTGAGTTTCTTGGTGAAAGCCAGTATGCAGGGTGCTAATGACAGTTTAAAGTCACCGTCTGCTCAGATTGTTACTGGTAAACCAGTGTCATGCGGTTCTGGTACTTTTGATCTTCTCTACAGACTTATGTAGCTAGGGAGAAAATTCACAGAGTAAAATTTATGTAAAAAGTCATTACTGGCTTTACTTTTTATTGAGCGTTTTCTTAAATGTGAACTGAGGGGGCTGATGGATTTAACTTTGAATGATACAAAAGAAATTTGAAAGGGGCAATAATTTAAAATGCAAGAAAGAATGACTAAACATGCAATGGATCAGGCATGTTATGTTAAGAAAGCAAAACGTACTAATTTTGCATTCTTGCCTTGAAACATATATAAATGAACTTCTTTTAAACATGAATCAAAATTGCTCATCCCATGCACTTCATTACTGAAAGTATGTTTTACTGTACAATTTGATACTTTCCACATTTGCATGTGTTTTGGAAAGGGGGATGCACAACTTATGGTGATATAGAATCTACAGTAAAAGACCACTGTACAGTTACAGTCACATTCCACTTCATCCTATCCCCAAAAACTATAAGCCTCATGAACATGGTGAATTCTCACTGCATTTTCTAACATGAGGCTCATATGGATTAATAATAACCTGAGTATAAAGTTTTTTTTGGAAGGGGGGGAGGGGGTAAACTGGACAGGTGTATCAATAGACCAAGGGCTATCTTGGTCAATATGAAGGGTTATAGGGAACATCAGCAATAAAGCTTTGATGCAAGGACATATCTTATTTTGTTTTACAGATTCTAGGTATATATAGAAACAGCTTAATCCAAGGATTTATGTTATTGAACAAGAGATGAAATATTTTAATTATTAATTAATAAGCAATATTTGCCCCCAAAAATCAAACTTTGACGGAGAAATATTTAATTATGTTCTTAAACAGGGGACTATATGCTGACTTCGAAACACTTAATATTTTCATTAGCAATGACGTCATATGTTTGAAATGATGTCACGAAAATGGCGTAAATTTAAAATTTCCATGATTTGTATAGAAAAATGTATATTTTACATCGATATTTTGAGTAAAAGTCACAGAGCGCAGATCTGATCAGGCTTAATATTTTGATGAAAATATTTTAATTATTAATTAATAAGCAATATTTGCCCCCAAAAATCAAACTTTGACGGAGAAATATTTAATGATTATAGGGAACATCAGCAATAAAGCTTTGATGCAGGGACATATCTTATTTTGTTTTACATATTCAAGGTATAAATAGAAACAGTTTGATCCAAGGATTTATGTTATTGAACAAGAGATGAAATATTTTAATTATTAATTAATAAGCAATATTTGCCCCCAAAAATCAAACTTTGACGGAGAAATATTTAATTATGTTCTTAAACAGGGGAAAATATGCTGACTTCGAAACACTGAATATTTTCATTAGCAATGACGTCATATGTTTGAAATGATGTCACGAAAATGGCGTAAATTTAAAATTTCCATGATTTGTATAGAAAAATGTATATTTTACGTCGATATTTTGAGTAAAAGTCACCGAGCGCAGATCTGATCAGGCTTAATATTTTGATGTTTATGTGTAGAATGATAATATCAATGAAATATGTAAATATTGTTCCTGAGCAAACTTGCCCTCTATAAATTTTAAAGCTACAATTGTTGAAATTTTGTCCATTTTGTCCTCTTTCTAAATAGTGTTTGTCATGTCCGTCTTCCGTCCTTCCGTCCTTCTGTCCTTCCGTCCTTCCGTCTTCCGTCACACTTTGCGTTTAGCTCTGTTCAAAGCTAAGTTTCAAAGAAACTATCCAAGATATTTTCATCAAACTTCATATGCTGATAGATATTGATGAGAGCTATGCAACTGCATCAACATTTTTTGACCCTGACCTTTCCTTTGACCTTGACCTCAATTTTCTTGAATTAGTGTTTAGCTCAGATTTGAACATACTATTCAAGATGGTGTTATCAAACTTCACATGTTGATACAAACTTGCACAGATGATGCATCTAGGGATGAACGCTACCAGACTTGCTTCATATGCTAGATCTGAACTACATGTTCCAGATAAGTGACCAGGTTGAGGTATGTGACGTCATAAAAACAAAAATGGTCAATAAACTAATTTGCAACTATAATATGATCTGTTAATTCATATTTCTCATACAATTTATAAAATTCAACACATTTCAAGAATTTTCCAAAATTTGACTTTTGTGGGGACAAAGAAATGCAATATAACGCATCTAGTTCTTTAATGAGAAGGTGCATAGGATTTATGCAGCAATTTTTAGACTAAGTAATTTTTATCATATTTTTCTAAATATTACACAGTAATTATTTACAATTAAATAGGATATGCCCTTGTGCCGAGGTTTTTATGCCCCACCATGAATATGGCCGGGGCATATAGTGTTTGTCATGTCCGTCTTCCGTCCTTCCGTCTTCCGTCACACTTTGCGTTTAGCTCTGTTCAAAGCTAAGTTTCAAAGAAACTATCCAAGATATTTTCATCAAACTTCATATGCTGATAGATATTGATGAGAGCTATGCAACTGCATCAACATTTTTTGACCCTGACCTTTCCTTTGACCTTGACCTCACTTTTCTTAAATTAGTGTTTAGCTCAGATTTGAACATACTATTCAAGATGGTGTTATCAAACTTCACATGTTGAAACAAACTTGCACAGATGATGCATCTAGGGATAAACACTACCAGACTTGATTCATATGCTAGATCTGCACTACATGTTCCAGATAAGTGACCAGGTTGAGGTTTTTGGAGCAGGTCCATTTCCAAGGAACTATAAGCCCTACCCAATCCAAACTTTCATGGACGATGCATCTAGGGATGGACACTACCAGACTTGCTTCGGATGCTGAATCTGACCTATATTTTCATTCCCAAGTAACTCTAAGCCCTGCCTGAACCAAACTTGCATGGATGATGCATCTAGGGATAGATACTACCAGACTTGCTTGGGATGCTGGATCTGACCTATATTTTCATTCCCTAATAACTATAAGCCCTACCTGAAACAAACCTGCATGGATGATGCATCTAGGGATGGACACTACCAGACTTGCTTCAGATGCTGGAT
>PRKT01000700.1:151585-175473 GCA_003671525.1 Saccostrea glomerata
GGGCAAAGGGCGTGGTCTCAAGGTCACTTCAAAGTTGACCTAAATTTACAATTAATAAAAACGTGTATATTTTGCTTACTATAAGGACTAGGATCATCAAATCTTGTAAGTTGATGCATCTTACGACTTCACATCATGTCAACTCAAAAGTAGGTCACGGTGACCTACTTTTTATACGCCCGTCTTAAGACGGGACGTATTATGTTATAGGCTTCATGTCCGTCCGTCCGTCCGTCTGTCCATTCGTGTCCGGCTCATTACTTCAATACTATTAGGCCTAGGATTATCAAACTTTGTCAACTGATACTTCTTGGGTAGACGGTGTGTCGCGCACAAAAAGTAGGTCGCTCTGACCTTTAATAAAGATGCTATGGCCAAATATGGAAAAATCCTGTCCGGCTCATAACTAGAAAACTAAGAGCTAGAGCTATCAAACTTGGCAAAAGTATACATCTTAGGTAGAAGGTGTGTCACGACCTATTTCAAGGTCACTGTGACCTTTAATTTTAGTGAATTTTTTTTAAAAACTAAGTTTTTTAAATTTTAAATTTCATAATCCTAAAAATGTAAAAAATTGAGTTGTATCCTTATTCAAGTCAATAAAACTTATTTTTTTCATCATATACTTCACAGCAATCTTAAACAAATTTCAATGTTAATGAGAGGAATTCAGTTTATCCCATGGGCATAATTATCAAGCACTGGTCAAGAAGAATTTTGATAGCAGAAAGTTGCATGTCAAATTAGAGAGAAATTAATGAGTTTAGTGTGAGGAGGTAACTAGTAGAGCATTGCTGTTATCTATATCCCTCGGGTATTGGGCAAACGGACAGCCGATTATAAATAGCTCTTGTTGGCTAGCCTAAGTTTTAAAATGAATTTTATGAAAAGTAATTATAAAACTTATTTGATATTGCATAATAAACTAATAATCTGATATTATATAACATTAATTAATTAAAAACTAATTTTTTGGGGTGGGGTTGAATCAGCATGCCTACTTGTCCATATGTATTAAATATAAAACTTGTCTGGCATTACATCTAAAAAGAAATCATGGAGTATTTTATATGTTTTAAAAGTGTTTTAGGATAAAAAGTGCAGATCCATTAATATTAAGGGAGTAATGAGTAGACAAGCATCCAGTCAAAAATTAATTAATGAGTTCAATGTAGGAAGGCTATCTGATCAAGCGCTGCCTTATCTGTATCCTTTGGGGATTAGACAGAAGAACTGCTGGTAAGTTTATAGCATATATCATTTGATGGCCAGCCTTTCTTTTTAAAGTTGATTTGGCATAGATTAAGTTGTTAAGACTAATTTGATATTGTTTATTATGATGGCCGGCATTTGACAAAGTCTAACACAAATAGTATAGAAATCTATCAGTTATGTAATATTTGTTATGATTATGCCTACAGCACAGGGGATGGATAAAGAAATATTTTTTTAAAAAAATGGAAAAATCATTGAAATCTTAGAATCAAGGTTGACATGATTTTCTTGCACTCTAAACTGTTAAAGATAATTGTGTAATATTTTGACGGGCGTATCATGCTGTGGCGTGGCACTTTATTAAATTTTGCGGGGATTTGTTTTCAAATTGATTTTAAGGCATATTTTGGACACTTTAAGGCCTATGATCATCAAACTTTGTCAGTTGATGCATCTTGGGTCCTCAAACAATGTCAACTTAAAAGTAGGTCACAGTGACCTACTTTTTGAACTTTATGACTTATTATTTTAAAAACATTAAATCCCATTATTTCAGACACTGGGAGGTTTAGAATCATTAAATCTTGTACTTTGATGCATCTTGGGACCTTAAAACATATCTATGAAAATTTAGGTCACTGTGACCTACTTTTTGAATTTTGTTGACATTTGTTTTCAAATTGTTTAAAACGCATATTTTGATTACCTTCAGACCTACGATCAATTAACTTGGTCAGTAGATGCATCTTGGGTCTTTGAAAAATGTCGACCTAAATGTAGGTCACAATGACCTACTTTCGACATTTTATGGCTATATTTAAGTATCTTAGGTATTTGTTGGCTTAGAATCATCAAACTTTGCGAGTCGATGCATATTTGGTTTTCGGAGAGTAACGACCAAAAAGTAGGTCATGGTGACCTCATTTGACATTTTTTGGCTTTAATTAAGTATCTCCGGTACTTATAGGCTTAGAATCATCATACTTTGTGAGTTGATGCATCTTGGGTTTTCGGAACGTGACAACCAAAAAGTAGGTCAGGGTGACCTACTTTTGACATTTTGTGGCTATAATTAAGTATCTCTGGTACTTATTGACTTAAAATCATCAAACTTTGTCAGTTTAGGCATCTTAGGTTTTCGGAGATTGTCGACCAAGAAGTAGGTCACTGTGACCTACTTTCGACATTTTATGGCTATATTTAATTATATCTGGTACTTATTGGCTTGAAATCATCAAACTTTGCCAGTTGAAGCATCTTAGGGTTTCATTGAATGTCCAACAAGAAGTAGGTCACGGTGACCTACTTTTGAATATCTCTCAGGTACGTATTAGCTTAGAATCATCAAACTTTGTCAGTTTAGGCACCTTGGGTTTTTGGATAACGTCGACCAAAAAGTAGGTCACTGTGACCTACTTTTGACATTTTATGGTTATATTTAATTATATCTCTGGTACTAATAG
Source organism: Saccostrea glomerata (assembly GCA_003671525.1). Taxonomy (NCBI): domain Eukaryota; kingdom Metazoa; phylum Mollusca; class Bivalvia; order Ostreida; family Ostreidae; genus Saccostrea; species Saccostrea glomerata. Next base: position 154,264 of record PRKT01000700.1, read on the forward strand.
GCTTAGAATCATCAAACTTTGTCAGTTGAGGCATCTTAGGGTTTCATTGAATGTCCATCAAGAAGTAGGTCAAGGTGACCTACTTTTGAATATCTCAAGTACTTATTGGCTTAGAATCATCAAATTTTGTCAGTTTAGGCACCTTGGGTTTTTATAACGTCAACCAAATAATAGGTCACCCTGACCTACTTTTGACATTTGATGGCTATATTTAATTATCTCTGGTACTAATTGGCTTAGAATCGTCAAACTTTGTCAGATGATGCATCTTGGGTTTTCAGAGAATGTTGACCAAAAAGTAGGTCATGGTGACCTATTTTTGAATATCTCAGGTACTTATTTAATAAGAATCATCAACACACAAGTAGACTACACTTAGATACATAAAATAGTGCATCGGTTTTTGATTTTAATGAACAGTTTTGCCATGGTAATTAAAAATAGAATTTTCTGAGAAATTCCTTTAAAACGCTTCTCCTTCTACAGTTTTGGTCTGATTTCAATATAACTTGGTACACAAGTAGACTACACTAAGATACATAGAATAGTGCATTGGTTTTTGATTTCGATGAACATTGTTGCCATGGTTACTAAAAATAGAATTTTCTGTGAAATTTCTTTAAACGCTACTCCTTCTACAGTTTTGGTCTGATGGCAATAGTTTCTTTTCTCATCCTTTGTTATAAGTACAAACCAGTAGAGCTAACGTCTCGACAGAGACTTCTGGTTGCCATTTTGGACTTGGAAAATTCAAATTTGGGGGGAGGGGCATAAGTGTTTTACAAACATCTCTTGTTTAACTTTGAGTTGTAAAGAACAGTGAAGTCATTATGTGCACTGGCTATAACATATGGTGAATACGATGTATGTAAATATATCAAGTACCGGTAATAAAATTTAGGCTAAGCATTCATGTATAAAAGATATACATCTGATGCATTTTTATCAGCTCATTTACATAGAAACACCAATACCTAGCCTCAAGTCAATTGCATTTAATTATGTGTAGACTCAAAAGATGAATTTTTCTATGGACGAAATCATAAAATTGTTTTATTTTTAACTTTTCTAGAATAAATACTTTTATATCTTAAATTTATTTATAAATATAATTTAGTCTCACCCAAATCTGACAATTCTCACAGTTTGTGAGGTCTGAATACTGCAGTGACAATGAATCAGAAAGAGGACCAACTTCCCAATGTGATTATCAAGCAAACATTTTGCCAGTAACATGTACTGAATGACATTAAGTTAATTAGAGATTGCATTGAATTATGAGTTTTCAATTCTCTCCTTTCAATTTGACAAAGATGACAAATACCTTAATTGGCTCAGTCATTGCAGAGAATCTGAAAATGTATGACTTCTTTGAATTTATTGATAAAAATGCAACTACTAAGTGTGTTTTCAAAATTTTATTTCTCATATTGATTTTGTCAAAACTTAACCGAAACCAACACATCAAGAAAATAAAAACTTATAAACTATAAAGGCATCATAATCTACACACATGTACACATACATCTTAAGTCAATCAAAAAAAAAATCCTGATTACTAATGCGACTAACACTGACATGTGATGACAAATGAATTTACAACCAGATCTTTTGAAGGAGAAAAAATATGTTTTAATACTTAGCACTAATAATCAGTTGGCTTAAAAAATACAATTGTGGTACATTATGCATAATATCATACTGGTTCAAGACAATTTCAAATATGTTAAGATGTATCATGTTAGATGATGACAAATCAAAGGTCATTTTGATAAATTGTGCGATGTCCGTTGTATACTGAAATCAGATGCTGATTCATAAGTGTAAAGGACTTTTCCTGTGACTGCATAATCTCGAAATATAAAAAACAATCTCTCCTCCTACAAGTTTTGATTTCGTTTTCAATGAAAGGATAGATATTATGAGAATTTTGAGTCTACTGGGATATGTTATATATTCAAAGATTTAAAAGCAGAATTTGACAATAAATGAGTATTTGCAAAAGGAGTCAAAAAAGAAGTAAAATATGCATAGAAAATTGAGATAATCCAGAAAATAGTTGGATATTTCTACCAAATCTCACTGAAACCAAGACATATACATGTATGTATAAAACATTTGAGATTCTCATATCCCTCAAATCAAATCTCATGACATTTTACAAAATAGATATTCAGACAATATGGACAAATGACAAATATAGGAATGTCAGATGTTAATACACAGAAAGTGTCATTTGAGCTTATACAGCAAGAATTAGTCTACTGGAAATCTTCCAAATCTGTCTTTAAACAAACTGGGTCAAGTTTTAAACTGCCTCATAAAGAAAAAAATATGTGCATATTGTAATGTCTCAATGTAAATAATGTAGCTGACAAAAGAAATTGTTTTTTTTGTGTCCTTGATATACGTTGTATTAACAATAATCAGATTTAAACCATCAAATAAAAAATTAATTAATGCAATAATTTGATTTGTGGTGTTGAGAAAAAGGGTTTTTTTTAATTTATGACTTTAAAAAAAAGTGATGATTTAATTTGATGTATTTTGGCAACCTTACAAAAGAATTCGAAGTCAGTTGAAAGTGGCACGTTGAAGGCCATGTGCAAAACTAGAAGCCTGAATTTATTACAGATGATGGTGTTCAAGAAAAGTCATTATTTTCACATAACCTTGCTAAGTACATATCAAGCACACTTTCACACAAACCACCCTTACTGATATGAAAAAAGAACGCTTATAGTCATGGTCAATAGACATTAATGAAAAGACAAAAAAAATGTGAAAAAAGAGACAATGATAAACAAAATACAGAAGACTGTTAGACAGATGCCCTATATTACTGTGTATAAAACACTTACACCATTTTTTTCAAAATAAATAACAGTTCATAAAGTATTTTTAAAATTCAAAATGAGGAATGTTGAGAAATTTTCCATTTACACTGATCAATGTGTGTGTAACGATCTTATATTCACAGGCCTTTTGACGAGTGTTGACTATCCCGAAAAAATGTTCTCTATTACGTTTACAACTTGAACTTTTGTCGGCAGCTAAGGCTTATCTGTTTACTAAAAGTACTTTAACATGCAGCACACCAGGAGATTAAAATAGAGTTGCACAAATGTATCACTTTGAAAGTTATTGCATCCAGCATACCTTTCACATGTAAAATTTCATCCTGCTCTACAGTGTATGCTGTTACATATATATTTTGAGCACTCCGCAAGGTTTCATAACAAATTTTACCCTTGACCTACTCATCCTGCTGTGTGACTAGAAATGTTTACATAATCAAATAAAATTTCAGAAACTGAACAGTCATTTACATTAAAAAAACTTTGATATGTTTACCATAATTGATGCAGAAAATTCACTCATTCTATCATTTAAAAAAAGTACAAAAAAGTTCAAAAGCATATTTTTGTTGTGAAAACAAGTTTTTTCGGGGAGAAATGATAAGCAGTAAAGCTTTTTGAAACTCTATATAAAGCATCTAATCATATGTACGATTTTTAGGTTAAACATGTTAAAATGATAATACATCATTCCATGTATGTATATATGTACTGTCAAAATGAAAGCAGCTCTATACATGTATTAACTTAAATTTTTTCAGTAGTGGTACATATGTATTTAAAAAAACATTAATTTTGCATCTTTTTTACGAGAACCAATCTACATGTAGGTATATGAATTTCTCAAACAATAAATCAATCGTGATTGGTAGATAATGCCAGAGTAGAAATTGTCATTTGATGAGAATCAAACTTAATTTCAAAATGCAACATGAAGGGAAATTCAGATCTTAAATGATAACTGAACACATTGGTAACAAACATGCTGTCTCTCAGAGAGTGTGCATGCCAAACTAATTCCAGGTGTACATTTCTCCCTGAGACTGCCCCTCCAAACACTTTTCTGTGGCCTGCACAGATTTCTGGGTCAGCCCCTCCTGCTCTTTATACTTCACCCCATGAATGACCACTAAATAGGCATAATTACATAGAGTCCAGCCATTGCTCATCAAAACAAATCTCCCTGAGTTGGAAGGAATGATATTTTTAGCCTCTGCTAGGATCCCCACATAGGCATCCTCAACAGGAATGGGTTTGATATATGGACTGACAGACACAAGTTTTTTAACAGTGTCCCAGGACATTAGATACCCAGCTCCACTTGCATAAGGCGGATAGTAATCTCCTTTGTAATCAGATTCTAAAACATGCCACCGATTTTCAACATTACGAATCACCTTTCTCTTCTCCAAGTCATTTGTCACTTTGCCTATATAGAGACTGCTTACATCTTGATGGTGTAAAACTAAATCATACAGTAACTGAGTATTCACAAAGCAATCATCATCAGTCTTTAAAACAAAATTTGAATGACAATGAGCATTTGCCCATGCAAATCCATGCATCACTTTGTATGTAAGATTTCTGTATGTATCTGTATAGCTGCCCTGCAAAATGTCCCTATACTTGTCTTTTTCCTTCTTTAATTTTTGTGTCAGTTCTAAGTAATTGCCACTTTCTTCTGGCTCTCCAAGAAGGAATACACAATGCCATGAATATTTCTTGTTTGAGTTTGTTTTACACCAAGAGTTCCTTATTGCATTTCTCTGTTGAAAATTTTGCACAGAGGAACAAATAAGAATTAATATCACAAGTTTGCTCTCACATCTAGGTTTTGGTAAATGTATATTAACCGTGTTGGACACATTCCACATCGCTGACTTGGAAATTTGGTCATTTTGTCTCTGGCTTCCATTTCCGGATTTTATCTTGGCAATCAATTTCAATCGATGGCGTCCCCTCCATTCATTATAATCCATTGGCACACTTGGGGTGAAGAATATGAGAACGATGGTGTAAAAGGTCAGAAATAATAAACATATCAGAAGGACGGTTGTGACACTGGTCTTAAGCAAAACTCTTGAAGACAACTGACGCTTACGCATCACGGTCTCAACTTCAAGTTTCACTAAATATCTGGACCATTTCACACCTTCTTGTGAATTGTTCAAGAGGATATTTTCCTCGGATTCCTTTGGGTTGTGTTGACCTTTTGACAGGAGTTGATGCAAGCGAGACAAACTCATGTTTAACCACGTCTTCAATCAACAGCAAGCCATTCATGTTTTCCAGGAAAAATTTCTAAATAGATGAAAAATGTTCATTGTTTACATTTCCTCATCAAACATTACACTTACATTTTTTTCTAACATAGAAAAATATTATTCATATCCGCAAATAATTTATTCAAATTAAAAGCTAAGTTATCTATACAGGGTTAGGATACACTAAAATACATATGCTGGCTGAACAAAGCATCATCCTCCGGTTATCGACTTATGGTGAATGGAAAAACCTTATTTTACTCATTAATTTTCTTCTAAAATTACAAAATACCTTATCAATGTTGAAGCCAACTCCTTGAGCTGGGGGACTATTTCATCTTCGAGTTATTCCCCAACTTCCCATACGTAGTGGATATGGGTCATTTGTAAGACCACGTCGCCATTTTAAGAGAATGTGTCCCTAGTAAAGGTCAAGGATGACTCGCCTTCATCATTGAACGTTTTTCATTGGCTCAGAAAGTTCTTGGATAACTTCCATACTCGAGGTAGGCAGACTGGCGAGGAGCTCCGATTGTAGAAGTTTTTTGATAGGTCTTTCTCAAAAGATTCTTAATCGAAAATAGCTCACCTGTTCGGGAGGGTCGGGAATTGATTATTGTCTGACGCCAGATTTACTAGGGTGCGTCTCTCTTATTTGATTAACCAAAGTATTCATTTCTAATTATATAAACATTTTCTTTATTTAAAGTTATTTCACCTCAAAGTATAGAACAAGTAAAATTAATTAAAGATATCGCTAACAAATTAATGGATTAGGATTTAAACGAATGTAGTCCTATGCTGCATGGACATTAGGGACCAGGCAAAATTAGTCAAATGATGGGACCGGTACAAACAGGCATGGGGCAGTAATTTTTACCCAAGAGAAATATTCATTATATTTAAAATTTATATAATTTTTTTTTCTTCAAAAAAGTCATATCCTTGACACTCAAATGAAGGATGCAAATGGCAACTTAAAATCATATAAATCTTCGAATTAATGGCAAGTATTGCACTGTATGAAAATAAACAAAAAAAAAAATTATCAATTGAAATATCTGTAAATATCTGAGACTCCTAATTTTTATTCCAATAATCTGACTAATTTATACCAAGATCGATGTAACCATGGGACAGTGACTTTTTTTAATAAGTCTTGGGGCATGGGACAGACATTTTTTAAAAGTATGAATGCCATGGGACACATACTTTTTTAAAGTGAGAATTTTGTTTTGTACTGGTCCCATCATTGTTATAAATTTTGCCCAGTCCCTTAACACAGAAAATTTCTTAAGTCACTTTTTAAAAAATCGGAATTTTAATTAACAAAAGACTAAGTATGTATTTAAGTTTACAGATAAATCTTAGCGTTTTACAGGCAAGTAGTAAGTAGTATCAGAGCATGATTTCCCCAAATATTACTTTTTACTATTGATAAGGGTCATTGAAAAGCTGGATTCCCCTTTTTGTTACAATATCAAGTCAGTTTAATGTGGAAATTTATTAAGAGAATTTTGTTCTGATAGAAATTGTACCCATACAGTATACAAAAAGTAATTTTCGAGTTTTTAAAAATAAAAATTGGCATGGGTATATTTCTTCCTATCTCAACCAATCATGTGGCATTATGTTTTTTAGTCTTCAGGAATATCATTTGAGCTTCATTTTCACAACTTTTCTGCAATTTATAGCTCATATACACTATTTTCAAACAGACTCGGTGCAATATTTTCCACCCTTCTTTCAACTGAACTAGTGACACAGGTACAGTATTTACAATTTACAGTACTATAGATGCGATTTTTCTGTTGATTTACATTTATCATATTATAAATTTTGAATTTACTAGGACTAATGTGGATGTAAATGCAGAATCCACGACAAGAAAGTTTATGTTTTTGATGTCTAAAGCTTACAATCTGCGATGTATCCAAAAATCGCAATCGAATATTAAAATATTAAGGAAAAAATACATGTAGAAGACCGGTCGAAAGAAAGGTTCTAAGAAAACGACAAATTGATAAATTTAACATGATAGATCTATTAAGAACAAGAACTATATAGTTCAAGAAAATTAACTTCTCCTGAGTAGAAATCTAAATAATTGTTAATATAATGGCGCTCTGCAATAATGCATGTAAACTGACTGTCAACAGAATATGAATCTGCTACAACTGCACATGTGGTTTACGCTAAGCTCTCACTTATGTACATGTAAATATTTATATATCAGATACTTAAAACCTTGTATTATTTAACGAACAATGAATGATAAAATACTTTTTTTTGCTTTACAATACAAAAAAAAAGTGAAATGCGACTTTTTCGACTAAATAATTATAAATCATTGCTATTAATCTATGTGTGTACTGTTTTTAATAATAACAAAAGATAGATTTAAGTCGGCAAATGAATTATTAAACCCTGAAAATTATTTTAGACTTACCCGGTAATCTCATATGAGGCATATTCGAAGGGCGGGATGTTTAAAGTCCGTAACCAATCTAAAATTAGATAAACAAGATCTAACCAAATAGCCAAAAATAAAAATGACTTCTTAAATAAAGTTATATACGTATGGAATGAAATCGATTATTACTATAAATTGATTCGGTGAATTTACTTGTCTTGCATGGTCACGGCGGAATTAGACGACTTCTTTTGTTTTATTATTATAGTAAAATACTGTAAAAATATAATGCAAGCTAATTTTCATAGTTTAGAATGTAGGAACTATTTCATCCGTTTCTACGATCAATGAAATTGTTTCCTAAAATTAATTCTGTCCGTATTACGCAGAAAACCCGATTATCCGAAAGTTCATGTACCATAAGTACATTATTATTATTTTTTTTAAGTTTATTAAAAGACTTATTTACACATAAACATAATGGAAACATTGTACAAATGAAATAAATCAGCGGATTGAGTTTAGGGATTTCATTTCATTAAATTGATTTATTTGATTTTTTATATAAAGTTCAATCAATGAGATGATTTTTAATCCATAAATTGTACTATTATTTAATAAATAATTATGAATAAAATCTTTGATAAATGTTGTTCACACAAGTGAGGAACAAAATCCTGAAAATAAGAAGATGCGTTTCATTAGAAAAAGGTAGTATTCGAGGTTACTAACTGATCCCAGGTGAGAGAGCAGTACAGGTACGTTGACGCGGTGAACACACACGGGCCGAGACGCATTAAGGGGAGAAGGGGGAGGGGGTGTTGACCGCACAGGAAGGCAGTGTGCTGATTAGAGAGGTACACATACGTGTCAGTTTTCTGGTAAGGAAAGGTCTTCGATTTGACACCCCGATGCATTATGTTTTCAGTTTATTTCCACGCCGAAAAGGAAAGCTGTTAAAAAACATACACCGTAGCTTACCAAAAATCTTTCTCCAGTAACTCTGATTCATTTGAGAAAATCATATTAATAATATTTAATTTTGACAAAATAAATCACACAATTAATAAATTATTTAAAAAAAAAAAAACAAGACCAGGCGATCGATTATAATTTCATTTCCGAAAATAGAGTTACTGTTTAAATTTTGATAATCACTCTCTGCTTGAGCATGATAAAATTAGTTTATCTATTTATTTTATTAGTAATTAATTAATTAAAATATTAATTTATGAATTACGTTATTTATTCATTCTTTTCCATCTACGCTATTTCTTTTAATGATGAAAAACAAAGGGATAAAACTTTCTTTTCTCTAATCTTACATGTATTTTAGTTAACAAAACGAAAAAGAAACTTGGAGTAGCTCAGTAGTTTCTTTCTATAGTAAAGATGAAAGGCGTTTCCGAATATACACGATAAACGCAAATCACGATACACGATAGAACCTGATAAACGATCTACACGATAAACGCAAAACACGATAGAAAACGCAAAACCTGATAAACGGAAAACACGATACGATAGGATACACGCACGATACGATAAGATACACGCACGATAGGACACGATAGAATTGTAAAGAATAACGATGAGGGTACTGTATAAACATGAGCGTTTGTACCGTGCAAGTTCTTTTCAGGATTACGGGACTAGTATACAGAAGAAACTGAAACTTGTGCTGAGAAGCTTGAATTTACACACCTTCATTTCACTTTATGGATTTCAGCCGGTATCTCTTTTGACATATAATTCGTACATTTAACGTTAAATTTTTCAGAGAATAGAAAAAAAATGCTTTATTTGCAAATGAAAAAAAAAAATGGTTCGTGTTAGGCTCCTCCTTCTAACAATATGCATAAGATTTTAAAATTAAACAGATTTTTTGGCTAGATATTGCATAGTCAAAGTCTCAAAGACTTATTTATAAAACCATAGCGCAACAATTGTAGGCTTTCATTTTGATCGGGTTCGGTATTCATTCATCCATCTACCGGCGTGATCAGCGGCACTATACTTATTTATCCGTCTAACTAAAGAATCTCAAACACAGAACTAAAGTAAAGGTAAACTGTTTCTTTTGCAAGTTAAATCTTAAGTAATCTTATGTTAATTTATCGTATTTAGCTGAAGGAAGACAAATTTGAACCAGTGCATAGTAACGCAAAGCCAAGGGCAATAATTCTGTTACACAACACACCATGCTCGTTCGCCCTAAAAATTGTTCGCCCGATTTTCCGTTCACCCAGAGTCCGCTCGCTTTAAAACTTCTTCGCACAGGGTCCGTTCGCGCGATTAACGAATTTCTTTCCAAATTTTTTATACATTCGAAATAAAATGGAGATTCTTCAAAGGTAAAACCTTCAATATCCACTGTTCAGTTCTATTAACGTCTATAACGACCCTTAAAGGTCTCAGTCCTTTAATTGTTTTCAAAACATAGCCCCCTAATTAACATTTATATTAATCATATCAATCAACTAAATTTAATTAACTATAGTGCAAACACCAAGTCATTCAAAAACATTAGAATCAAATCAAAAATTAAATAAGACTAAATAAACATTGTTCCTCGTATCAGAATTTGAGAAAAAATCTCAAGTTTGTAATGGAAATAAATAGAAAAATATGATATACAGTGTATGCAATTTTTAAATTCATATGAGTTTATATAAACAAGTATAATATAAGCATTGGGCGAACTAGTCCGAAAAATCTGACGTTATCCTGGCTTTTTTACGATTTTGATATTTTACATGCCAGGAAAACGTCAGAACCGGCGCCATTACGAACACTTGCTTAGTTCTCACCACTGCAGTCAGTTTGATCCATGGCTATGAACTGCTTATATGTGTTTAACAGAGTATTAAAGCTACCCAAAGCAGAAAAGGCTAATGGAAAAGTAAAGTCTTTATATAGTGTCGATTTTGATCCCGATTGAATAATAACGAAACACCGGACTGATCCCGATTTGAAGTCAAAATGATGCTACGCATTGTATATTATTTTATTTCCAGGTCCAAATCAGAAAAAAATTATACCGTAGTAAAAATTTTGATCTTTTAATTATATAATTAAAATTAATTGATTGTCATTACCCTGTTTACTAAGTAAATACCTTGATTAAAGGTAATGACTGAGTGATACGCACGAGTGAAATTAAACAAGCATGTTTTATTAAATAATTACATCACACGTCTACTAGATGGCAAAATTAATCGTTAGCTATAGAAATAAATAAAACAGTTAAAAAGCTTTAAAAACAGCAACAACTACGTGTATGTAATTGATCCCGACACTCGCATAATTATATAGACAGTCTACATCTAATCACAGAAAATAATAAAATTTCAATTTATCCTTATAAAACTTTTTAAGAATTATCCACTGTATATTGAATTCGCAGAATTTCTTTTTCCGCGAATATAGCGAAAATTAACCCCGCGAGTTAATTTCCTGCTGTACAGTACTGGTATTCAATATCTATTGGACAATTACTGTTACATTATATTTCACCAATATTTTATCAATTTGCCCTAGCTGCAAAAGAACATTATTGTGAAGAAGTCTTTTTGAATTAGCTTTCTTGTCTTAATTATCTTTAAATTACAAATGCTATTATATGATGGCAAGACTAAAGTAAAAAAGAAAGTATAGTAAAAACAATTGTAAATTTGTGTATATGAAGTACTAAGCTATTCAATTCAAAATACATATGTAATACATGTACTATATATCACACATCCATGGCATCCACATACACTTATATTTATAATGAAATAAAAAGGTAATGTTCACGTGTGAAGTCATTCATTTATTTTAAATTTAAGTAGCAATAATGTCTATATATGTGAAAGAATGAAAATAATAAAGGGATTTTGTCAATAAAAGATTTCAGATGCCCAGATTTTGACCTTCCTTAGTCTGTAAACTACTTTTTCTAAAACTATACACATGCCATCAGTTTTTATTTGATTTCAATAAGACTTGGAACATGAATAGGTAAGGTGTTAATATTGGTTATTGATTTAAAACATGTTGCCATGGTTATTACACATAGAAAGTTCTTTGAAATTCTTTCAAAATGCTTGACTGTCATTATTTCTTGGCATTAAAATTTGTGTACATATTTAGTTGCAATAAAATGACATCACAATCACATTTGTTCATTCACAGCTTGGAATTTCACAAAAATGATGGAGTTGGGTAGTGATGGATTAAGCTAATAAGGGGTTTAGGAAATACATGTATGAAATCTCTCATAATGCTACAGTTATATTTTAATTTACCAAAACTTGGTTTTATGTTCATAAAAAGAAAATGATTGAATGTATAGATAAAAAAAAATGTAAAAATTAAATATATTTGCCCTTCTTTTTATTTAGTCCAAGTGCAAACAGTAGAGCTACAGTCTCTTTTAAGACTTTGTTTGATTCATGAAATGTTTTTTGAAAATGTGAAGGCTACTTGGTATATGTGTATAAAGCAAATTAGCAAATACAGATAAATCTAGGTTCAGCATGCAGATTCAGTACTGATTATTTTCCAATCTCGTTAAACAATGCCGTTCTCATTTGCATCTGGGTATAAATTGCAATAAACAAGGATGTTGCTTCTTAATGCCATGGAAACTCAATATGTCACCATTAGAGGCTTTACATTGACATTTATGTAAGATGTACCGAGCTTTCAGACAGAGACAAGAACAGGCAGTACACCAGGTAGACACCAAACAGGTAAAGTCAAAATACCCCGAGGTGTTTATGTGAACTTGGATGCTATTTAATTAAAGTGAATTGTGTATGGTTGATGTGATCTTGTTGAATTATGACTATTTTGTGGAGAGTGCTTACATTAGTGTAATGTATTTTAAATTGTCATATATCAGTGATGCCTTCTTCCATTGGTTCTAGGATCTCTCGAGAAGTTGGAGAAAATAGGAATGTACATCGTCAGTTATTGGGTGATGTTCAGAATTGTTTAGATTAGTTACAAAATTAAGAATTGATAGACTGAAGTGTATTTTAGTAAGGGTTTTGTTTAAAATGGATGTATAAGAGCCAGAGGCAAAGCTTTTATTTGAGACTGAGTTTATAAGACATTAAACAGATGTTTCAGTGTGTACAAGGTATTACCTGAGTCATTTCCCAGTTAAGCTATTGATTTGTTTAAGTTTTCTGAAGATAATCAATACATCAAATGTTAATTAGCGCATTCTCCTTTTAACAGATTCCAAGCAATAACATGGCAGAACTGAAATTGACAAAGCCAGCACCAGAGTTCAAAGGTCAAGCTGTGGTGGATGGAGAGTTTCAGGATATAGCGCTGTCAAACTACAAGGGAAAATACCTAGTGTTATTCTTCTACCCTCTAGATTTGTAAGTTGTCCATAAGGTGTTTAATATATATATACTGTAATTACCGTAACACCATCAGTCTTAGGAATGACAATCTCTCATTACTTTTTTCATTATCTAAATTAGGAGTATTGATGGAGTATTGATTCTGTCCCTAGGAACAAACGATTAGGAGTTTACTCTCCAGCTAACCACATTATGTTCTTTAGTTACTGTATTATTGAGAGTGTGATGGCTGAAGACTATTTAGGGATCTACAAAACACATTGAACTTGCCATTATTTGCATTTGCTTTCTTTGTCAGGAATTTTAATACTGTATACTAATTCTTTTAGTACATGTATCATTATTTATCTTGATTATAATCCTGACAATGAATGATCCACAATATTAAATTTTAGATTTTTTTCAGCAAATAGATGAAGAAATAAATTGAGCTTGTATTTTTTTTCAGCACATTTGTATGCCCTACAGAAATCATCGCCTTCAGTGATAGGGTAGAAGAATTCCGATCCATCAACTGTGAAGTAGTAGCCTGCTCTACAGATAGTGTATTCTCCCATTTAGCATGGTGAGTTCATTTCTACCAGGTTTTGGGAAATAGTTCTGGGTAATTAGTCAGGTGGGTTCTTAAAATTGCCATATATTCCCATACTAATGACCCCCTTTGCTCCACACTTGTTTTAAGGCCAGGATACAAGATTACTAATGCTGGGGTCTTGTACAACTCTTGTTCAATTCAATTTTTCATTTAGTACATGTAAAGCTATGTCAAGTGTCAAGAATGTTAAAAATTCATGATTGTAATTGAACTGTGACAAAATTAATACTCAATTTAGATATATTATCTTATGTAAATATATTATCAATTTTTGACAATGCAGAATTATAAGAAAAATAGGTAGTATCTGCAATCATAAGTATGTGTATCATCTCTTTCTCTTTATTTGCTTTATTAAAGTGTACATTATTATAACTAGAGTCTCTCATATTTATACAGTGTCCTTGCTGTGTGCCATTATGATATTTTTTCCTATTTTTGCAACACATCTTCTCTGTAATACCATACTTGCTATCTTCTGTGTTCTGTATGAGATGAAATGTTCTCTACAACAGATAATTAAATTAGCACAAAAATCTGATAGGATCGGTTATAAAATTAGTTGATAATGAATTAACTAATATTATTGATTATTACAACTTATATTGAAAGTTGGAGAAATTCAGAATAATTGTTAATTGATATAGTCAGAATTAAGAGTTAAAATTCAATATAAAAAACTCAAAACTCAGAATTTTTTCTAATTTGGTGTTATTAGTTGTGCTATATGTGTTAAATGTAATATATATATAGTTTTATAAAGTTCGTTTAAATTATTTTTTATTTCGTAGGATCAATACTCCAAGGAAGCAGGGTGGATTAGGAGAGATGAAGATTCCATTACTAGCTGACAAAACTATGGAGATTAGCAAAGCTTATGGTGTGCTCAAGGAAGATGATGGAATCGCATTTAGGTATGCTACCCATGCTTATATTATCACACCTGCCTAAATGTAAATTTTCTGAAAGCTAAAAATGTAATGCAGACTGAAAATTTCCTATTGCTTTTCATTAACAAGATTCCATTTATGATGGAATATAATGATACAATTTGAAATATTTTAGAGTGTTCTTTACATTTTATCGGACAAAAATGAAAAAAAAATTCTAAGACAACTGGAGACTTAGAACCAGTTTTAGAGATTTAAAACTTACAAATCTAAAGAGATGAAACATTCATTACTTATGTAGACTTAATTATTTTTTCAGGGGGTTATTCATTATTGATGGTAAAGGAAATTTACGTCAGTACACGATGAATGATTTACCTGTAGGAAGATCTGTGGATGAGACATTGAGACTCGTACAAGCCTTCCAGTTCACTGATAAACATGGAGAAGGTATACATACAGGCTCAAAATATCTAATGATAAGAATTAATACTTATTAACCTTCATTTGATGCAACTGTACAAGTTCTGTTGTTCTGTTATTTGAAAAATGAAAATTTCAAAGTGTAAAATATGCATATTAAGGTTCATAAAATCTCTGCTCAGTCATACAAAATTTTTCTTATACTTTATAATTTTCCAAAGGAAATATAAATGCTATGTAAAATTCAAACAATTATAGCAGTGCTTGCGTCACAAAATTTGACAAAAAAGACACGTCAACTTGACAAAGAACTTTATTCGGTAAAAACCAATATTTGCCCCCCAAATCAAACTTTGATGGAGAAATATTTAATTATGTTCTTAAATAGAGGGGTTATATGCTGACTTCAAAGCACTGAATATTTTCATAAGTAATGGCATCATATGTACTGAATGACGTCACAAAAATGACGTAAATTTCAGTTTTTTATGAATTCTACGGAAAAATGTACATATTTTGTTGATTTTTTTTTTAGTTAAAGTCACTGAGCGCATGTGTGTTCAGGCTCAATATTTCGATATAATGTGTAGAATGATAATATCAATGAAATATGTAAGTATTGTTCCTGAACAAACGTGCGCTCTATAAATTTTAAAGCTAAAATTGTTGAAATTTTGTTCTCTTTCTGAAAAAGGATATAAAACAAAAGTTGTGAATAAACTACTCTGAAATTATAATATGTATATTTCTCAAACAATTAATTGAATTCAGCACATTTCAAGAAGTTTTCAAAATTTGACTTTTGTGGGGGCAAATATATGCAATATACCGCATATAGTTCTTTATAATGGGATTATGGACATTTTCATAATTAAGAGTTAGATCTACCTCTCTTATCAGAGTATCGAAGTACCTAAATTTTGACCTATGCATGTACATAAAGTATATTAATATTCTCTACTTTGTCTTTGTCTGAGTAAGTGGAGAACAAAAACAAAAATAAAATGAAATGAACAGAACAAATTAGAGATATACATGTATCAGTGTTTGAGATACCAAAATTCAACTGATCCTTGACTTTAGCTTTAAATGAAATGCTAAGCTTATAGACTATGTAAATGCTATTGTTTATGATTTTCAGTGTGCCCTGCTGGATGGAAGCCTGGAGCTGATACAATAAAGCCCAATGTCAAGGATAGCCAAAAATTCTTCCAGAAAAACAAATAAGAATGACACACTGACTGAGCATCAATCCTAGTCAAGTCAGTTCTCTTCCCAGGAAAAGTTTCTGCTACACATTTACATTTATGTCCATTCATTTTGTCCTAATGCTGCAATCAGATCTAGAATTAACAGAGAAGTTAATACTTTTTATGAGATTTTTTGTATTTACATTTGTTTTAGTGGCATATAAATGTAGTACTTTTGTTTCTGAGTATTTCTTTTTAACAGAATAAAAGCCAAGTTGAAGGCTTTGTAAAATGTTTTTGATACATAGCCGCATCTTTGCAATAAATTAGTCTGAGCAATGTACTAGTGTTTCTTTTTCTCTTTAAAAAGGACAGCTTTCTAAAAAGAGGCCCACTCTATACATATTGTATGCTCTTCAACAAACATGAATTTTCCTACATGACCATGATTGTGTAATTGAAGGTCACCTCTTACCATGATTTCTTCAACCCCCCTTCATGCAAGGTCACTGATCCTTCAAAAAAAGGCCACTGATCCTTCTAACAAGGTCAATGATCCTCAAAAAAAAGGCCACTAATCCTTCAAATAAGATCACTGATCCTTCAAATAAGATCACTGATCCTTCAAATAAGATCACTGATCCTTCAAACAAGGTCACTGATCCTTCAAACAAG
The DNA here is from genome assembly GCA_003671525.1 of Saccostrea glomerata. NCBI lineage: Eukaryota > Metazoa > Mollusca > Bivalvia > Ostreida > Ostreidae > Saccostrea > Saccostrea glomerata. Next base: position 170,935 of record PRKT01000700.1, read on the forward strand.
GTCACTGATCCTTCAGTAACGAGGTTATGGACAAATATGAATCCAATCAAAAAATACTTCCATATAAGACTCTGGGTTGTAGATGTTACTCCTGATGATGTTCCATACGATGGGGTCGGAATCCTCAGTAATCTGTCAATTGAAGGCAGAGAGGTCAAACCCTGATGTAGATAACCTTGTATAAACTAGTCAGCAAAAAAGTCAAAACGGTGCAAGAAAAAGAGATTAAATCTTACCCTGCTTACTATTGTTGGTTGCAGTTGAATGGAAGTCTGACTCCACTGGGATTTGGATTCCTGTTGTTTTTAATTCTTCTCAAACTACCAAAGAAAAAGAAAAACTTTAAAGTAGGACCACTTACCTCTTATTGGAAAGAGACATGATAAGACAGTTTGTTACCTTACCCCTTTGCCTAATCTCAGCTGCTGTGCATAGCTGGGCAATGATGGTTAATGATATTAGACTAGGGATAAGAGATAAAAGAGAGGAAAAGAATCCAAACGAAAATACTTCCATATGACTCTGGACTCTTGATGTGGTTCTGGATGGTGTTCTGTAGGATGGGGATGGCATTCTCTGCATTAAATCTGTCAATTGAGGGTCAAAAGGTCAAAGCCTAATGCAGTACCAAAAAGTAGGAAATGGTCACGATTGATCCTTACCTTGTATTCTGTTGTTGGTTGCAGTTGAATGGGGACAGACTCCTCTAGGTGAGCTTTGGGATGCTGATCCTGTTAAATCTCTAACTATAACAAAGGAAATCGGAAAGAGTAATAAAAAGCAGTTTGTTACTTACCCCATTGGTTAACGCTGGCTCCTGTAATAGATGGGCAATGACATCCTCTCCTTCTGTTGGACTGCCTTGGTCCTCCTGTGTCCTTCCTCGGTCCTCTTGTGTCCTCTCTTGACGGAGTTCCTGAAAATAGACAACTGACAGAAAATTAGTAGGAATTCAAAACAATGCAACAAATCTTAGAAATTCAAGAAAAAATAATCAATACATTAGTTGAAAAATTTCGTTGAGAAAAGGGTAGTAAACAAGGCTGTTAGGATAGGAAAAGGCATAAGCAGGTAAAAGAGAGGGGGTTGGTTAATGATGTTAAAGTAGGAAGGGATAGGAGATAGAAAAGGAATGAAAAAAATCCAAACGAAAACACCTCTATATAAGACTCTGAAGTGTTGGTGTGGCCCCTGATGATATTCCCCCAGAGAGAGAGTGTGTATGTAATTAATTATACATTATAATGAAAGAATTAAAATTTACCAATACATCACATTTATTAGATTAAAAAATAAAATTTTCGCGTTATAACGCGAAACTTTTGCGAATAAACGCATAACTTTCGCGTTAGAACACAAAACTTTCGCGATATAACGCGTAACTTTCGCATTATAACGCGAAACTTTTGCGAAAAAAAGGCTTAACTGTCGCGCTATAACGCGAAACTTCGCGAACTAGTTAATTAAAGAATCAATCATGTTGGACTAAAAATCATACCCTGTATAGAAACATAACTTAAAAGTGAATGAATAATGTATCATTTCATGAGTTTAACGTGTCATAATTATGATGCTTTTTAAATACTGGTAATTAATATAAATGGATATTTATGGCACGCCAAATTCACAAAAATGAGCAAAACATCGTTTCACAGTCGATAAACTAGGTTTATCGGTTGTAAACTATAGTTTACGGACTGTAAACTATAGTTAACAACGTTAATCTATATTTTACATCTGTAAACTAGAGTTAACGCGATAATCTATGTTTCACAACCGTAAACTGTACTTAACACAGAAAACAATCATTTGCGATTGCAAAACATAGTTTCACGATTTGTAAACTATGGTTTACAATTAACTCTTAACTATAGTTAACGATCGTAAAATATAGTTTACAGACGTGAATCTTAGGGCGAATTTGTGCACATAAACTGGTTCAGGTTTTGGTTTAAATCTAGTTTTCAAACTGGTTTAAATTTCAATCCGGTTTACCTCGGTAAAACAAATGAACAGTTTATACAAGATGGCGTCAAAAAGATGCAGAACAACATACATGTATTAACCAAATTTCACATCCTAATCTTTCTTAAAATAAGTATCTAAGAAATTATAAGGTATTTATCATGTTTATATTCTTTGATTATCTTACTGGTGGTTTATTCGGTTTACAAAAGAGCGGGAAAGGTGTCGAGTGGTTACGACCCGATTCCGTGTTCGACCCGCGTGGTAACCCAAGTTTGTTCAATAGTAATGAACAGAATATGTTAAATGTTCCTTTTCAAAAATAAGTTTTGAATCATTTAGACAAACTTCAATATGTATGGTAAATTGTAGAACATACTGTAAAGACAGCTTAGCATTGGAAATCTAAAGAGTAATTATTTATACCCGAGTGTTTATCTTTCCATGTGTTTAAATGTGGATATTGTTCAATTTGATTAATCTTTGAGGCATTAAAAATATAAATTCTGCACTTTAACAATAAGTAAGATAATCAAAGAATATAAACATGGTAAGTACTTTATAATTTCTTAGATACTTATATTTAGAAAAAGATTAGGATGTGTATTTTGGTTATTATTAATACATGTATGTTGTTCTGCATCTTTATGATGCCATTTTGTATAAACTGTTCATTTGTTTTACCGAGGTAAACCGGATTGAAATTTAAACCAGTTTGAAAAACTAGATTTAAACCTTAAACCAAAACCTGAACCAGTTTATTTGCAACAAATTCGCCCCTAGTTTATCAATTGTGAAACTATGTTTAGCACACCAAATTCACAAAAATGAGCTAATCATAGTTTCACAGTCGATAAACTAGGTTTATTTATGGCACGCCAAATTCACAAAAATGAGCTAAACATAGTTTCACAGTCGATAAACTAGGTTTATCGGTTGTAAACTATAGTTTACGGACTGTAAACTATAGTTAACAACGTTAATCTATGGGTTTAAATTAGTTTAAAACTAGTTTGTGGAACAAATGAACAGTTTACAAAACTGGTTCAAAACTAAACCCAGTTTTTGAGAAACAAATACGCCCTATATTTTACATCCGTAAACCATAGTTAACGCGATAATCTATGTTTCACAACCGTAAACTATACTTAACACTGAAAACAATCATTTGCGATTGCAAAACATAGATTATCTGATAAATACAGTTTCACGATTTGTAAACTATAGTTTACAAACCGTTAACTATAGTTAACGATCTGATAAATATAGTTTCACGATTTGTGAAACTATGATTGACAACTCTTAACTATAGATTACGATTGTAAACTATAGTTTACAAACGTGAATCTATGTTTATCAACAAAATCTATTGTTAACGCTTATTACAGATAAATAAACTTAGATTATCATTTGTAAACTATAGTTAACAACCGTTAAATATAGTTTTACAGATGAAAACTATACTTGACGAATCGTTACCTATACTTAACGAATCGTTAACTATAGTTTACGGTTTGTAAACTATAGTTTACAGTCGATAAACCTAGTTTATCAATTGTGAAACTAAGTTTATCTCATTTTTGTGAATTTGGCGTGCCATATTTATTGGTTGTAAACTATAGTTTACGAACTGTTAACTATACAACGTTTATCTTTATTTTACATTTTTAACGATTTATTACAGATGCAGATAAACTTAGATTAGCATTCGTAAACTATAGTTAACAAACGTTAAATATAGTTTCACAGATGAAAACTATACTTAACGAATCGTTAACTATAGTATACGGTTTGTAAACTATAGTTTACAGTCGATAAACCTAGTTTATCAATTGTGAATCTAGGTTTATCGCATTTTTGTGAATTTGGCGTGCCATAGATATTGTTAATTACAAATTTATCGAGGAGTAAAGATTTACTGTTCTTAATTTTTCTCCAATATTTATATATTTGAGGGGTTATAGAGAAGTTCGTGGACTAGCGCCAAAAATCAAAACTGTTAAGGTTTGCAGAAGAGTTTGTACATTTTGAATTTCAAAATTTTCAATATTTTCGTAAGCAATGGAATGACCACGTGGCGTAATCTCAAAATACGATATCGTATTTCTACAGTGAATCCAACAGACAAATGAAAATCTGCTATCCAATTTACACAAATATAGTGGGACACAAAAGACAAATTTATCTCATTTTGTCAATGATCATCTGAGATCTTGATCTTTATAAAATAATTTTATATGTGTATAAAAAGACATCGAAAAGGGGTGATCTTCATAATTCATAATCTCGAAGTTTAACATTTGGAAAACATTTGGAAAACTCTCATAAACTTTGAAATGTTTGAACAGCGGTGAGAAAAACAAAATATGATGGTAAAATGGATTCAATAGCGAAAAAAAAAATTAAAAGTTATATAAACTTGATCACGTAATCAAAAGAAAGTTACGTGTTTATTCACGCAAGTTTTGCGTTATAACGCGAAAGTTACGCGTTTATTCGCGAAATTTTGCGTGATAACGCGAATTTTTTTTTTATCTACGAAAATGAGCTCAATGGGCTTTTGTAGGTTTGCCC
>PRKT01000700.1:175896-194147 GCA_003671525.1 Saccostrea glomerata
TATCTATTATTTATTGGTTTATTTCAATTTATTTTCCAGGCTACGATTTCCCGTTAGAACTTGAACCCGATTGAAATTAACCAGTTAATTAAAATAAAAGATCCAACATTTAGTTCCAATGAACCTTGTTTTATTTTTCTTATTTGTTTGAAAAACAAATATTTACATACTTTATATAATAAATATGATTATTACATGTAGACTGAAATTAGTTTATAAGTTCCGGGAAGGCAAAATAATAATAGTCGGGATCGGGATACAATAATTGAATTTCTATGTTTTGTGGAGAAAAATCAACTTTAACACAAATATTTGCGAAAATTTTTATAATTTTATTTTATATTTTCATTTCTTAATGTAAGATATGAATAAATAACCCAAGTAATTGCCTTAAAAATGACACTACACCACTGTATTCTATGAAGTTATATGTAAATTTTCTTTATTATTTATAACAATTCTTCAACCCACCCACCCCTTAGAGAAAAAAAGTCCAGATCCTTCTTGGCAGTGAATGAACTAATTTTGATTGTAAATACGCGAGACATATTGGTAAAAATTAATCACAATGCAATCCAACTCGAGGACAAAAGATGAGAAAAAATCGAATCATGCCATACAAGCGGAGAACTGACGAGAAAAAACTTAAGATCCCCAGGAAGGTGGACTGAGGTTTAATACGAGTTTATAAGAATAATTTTTTATATAATTTTTAAACTCATAGGCCTATTAACCAGTATCAATATGCAGGCCAAACCTTTTTGGGGGCGTTTGACATTTCACTTGAAATCACTCCCGCGCCATGAAATATTTGATCCGCACATATGCTATAGTCATTAAAATTACAAATTTATTAATTATTATAAAGACAGAACAAATCTAAGAATTATTTTTTTGTTAAAAATCGTTAATGCAACGTATATAAAGGAGTGGACCTGTGGAAAGTTATGATTGTATATGAACATGCGTCCAACTTTCAATTTTGACGACAAAGTGAAAGTACAATGTTGATAAATTAGATGCTAACAGCTGTTTCCATGAGCCGGTAATATTATCAGTATAACAGTGATAAGGTTTTGCATAATATGATAAGCCATAATCATGTAGTATTTTCGATAACACCATACTTTTTATAAACACCATGCAGTTAGGTAAATATAGTTTTTTTTACAGGTATACACTTTCTTTGATACATTGTAAGCTTTCAGCAGAGGCATTCTATTGTGGTTCAAAAGTTCTTTGTTGCTTTTAATTTTTTCGCTGATTTCTTATTGGAATAAATAACCTTTTAGTGTTCAGTGCAGATGGGAAGGGTATTAAGGTATGATGGCAGGCTGTAAAAAGAACTTGAATATACAAACTATGTAAATTCTTCTTCTTCTTCCATACGAGTATACTCTAGCTAGAGCGTTGTACTCTATCAAACAAAGTGAGGGTGGTGTAACAACATTTTTGTACATTTTCTCAAAATTCTTTGAATAAAGACTTCATTTAATTAAATTAGATCCAAGCATCTTTGAGCAGACTGTTGAATTTTTTTGTTATTGATAATTTCTGTATGGTTTAAAAACTATTAAAATAATATTTAATGAATATATATACATGTATTAAAATCTTTAATTGATATAATTGTATTAACAATTTCTGCAGAAATGGGACCTCAGGAATCTGTCCAGAAGTCAAGTGGAGGATGGAAAGTGTGGAGGATCATTAATCTAGTGCTGGGAGTGTTCTTCACTTTAGCAGCTCTTGTAAATGTAAGAAGTCTGCTTGCTTTTAAAGAGAGAACAGGAAAGAGATCAGAGAGAGAGGCGGAGGAAGAGGAGGAGAAAGATAAACGATAATTGGATTGGATACTGAAAAATCAATGGAAAAATTTCACATGATTGTGGTGTACATCATTAATTAAAACTTATGATAATTGGACAACCATTTAGTAAAATTTGAATTTCCACCAATACATATTAATTTAAATATTATCCTTTTTTTTTTAGCTGAATGATGGTGACTGGTACCTGTGGGTGGTGAGTACAAATTTTAATCGCTATAACGGTGAATAATGTGTGAAAGTTAATGAAGTAAATCACCTGAAATAATGGAATGCATGACACAAAAATTTTTACTAAATATTCTAAATGGCTGTATATACACATTTATTGGAGAGATGTAACAACTAGTTTTCAGCTAGGCTTTGTAGATTTATGATTACCAGTAGTTTTTTTGTGTGTTTTTTAGCCAATTTATGGAGTTTCTGCCCTGTTGTGTTTGCCATTAGTAATTAAACCACAGTGGTCAGGTATGTAAAACCAAACAGATGAGAGAGGCCATGAGTTGGCATAAAACACTTTCCTATGCAAAATAGTACAATGTATTTTGTATATGATCTTTTTATATGTGTTCTTTTTTAATCCGCATAATAAAAGATTCAGTAAGTGTTAGAATTTTTGAATTTATTGTGATAAAATCTGTTTTTTTCTTGTACCTAAATTGTCAATCTTATGACCTTTTCCTGAAAATTTTACCTTCTTTAAAAAAAAGCTTTATCCAACCTTTACCCCTGGCTATAGTTATTGTACATTTGGTCTTAGGGCTTGCATATTTCGAAAGTACCAGTACATTAATTCCTAGTGATAAGATCTTTCTTTGGGTATCAACACTTTTTACTCATCCTTGGCATTTGACATATACCCTTTGAAATTTTCAAACTAAAGTCATGATTTCTGAACCGTTGATGCTAGGCCCAGAGGTTTCACATTTCATAGGTGAAAGTTATATAGAGAGGGTATTTATAGGCTTTAAGCCTGTTGCCCAATCTATTCAGTTTATACTGAATAAAATATTGTTTAAATTAACTTTTAAAGGGTTAGGGCTAGTGCTTTCATACTTTACATATTTAATCCTTGTGACAAGACCTTTCATTTGATTTCAAGAACTTTGACCCTTTGACCTTGGAGTTTGACCTACATTAAAAAAATTTAAATGGACGGTAAGGACTGGGCTTTATACTCTACACATGTATTGTTGCAAGATCTTTCATTGGATACCGATTACTTTAATTGACCTTTTGACCTTGAACTTTTTATTAGATTTTTGTACTTATGGAAAAAACTTTAACCTTGACCTACTTTCATATTTCACAATTGTTTTTCTAGTGAGAATACACTACTTTTGGAACCAATATAATAAATTTGCATATAAGAAAAGTTTAATCTTTGCTATGTTGCCATACAGGGGCACCAGTGTTTCACAAACACATCTTGTTGTTTTTAGTATCAACAGTTTTGACCATGTCACCATTTAATCTTCTTTTGGCAGACATTAACCTTTTTCATAAGCTTCCATACATGGCAACAATGTTTCACAGGTGCATGTCTTTTTTTTAATTCAGTTAGTAAGGTTTGGAACACAGTTGTGACAATTCACTTCACTTTGTGTGTGGCCTATGCTGTGTATCAGGTTGTATTGTTGTTTGGGGCCATCAAAGGGGAAAGGCACAACCCTCTGGAGCATGAGGAGGGCAGGTAAGGGAGAACTGAAAGTCATTAAAATGCAATCAAACTAAACCTGACCTACTACAGTAAAACACGCTTATATTGAGGTGCCAGGGATGGACAATTTTACTTTCTTATTAATGAAATTTGTTATATCCATTAGCTTCACAATATGTTAAAAGTCCATTGTGAATAAATATCACTCCACTATAAGCGTTAATTCATTATAAGTGTGTCAGCTAAAAAGCGTGTTTCACTGTATATTCATGCAATGTACATTTTTAAGAGATTTTGTTTAATTTGTTTTATAACAATGTTAGTAAATTTTAGTTTGATTGAAACTACATAAAGATTTTGTTTTATTCTAATTAAATGATGATGTTTTAATAGATAATTAAAAGTAAAATATAATATTTCAGAGAAACTGGTGGATTGCTGATCATAATTGCATGGACATCTATTGCCAGATTTACTACTATAGGAAGGTAGTCAATGACTTAAATAGAATTAAACTCAGTGTTTACAAGATGTAATGCTTACACATATTGCATGTACCGGGGTATCTTACATCATAAAAGATTTTATGCTGACACATATTTAATACTAGTATCTTGCTATGTCATAATGATGATATGTACTTATAATTAATGATAACCATAAACTAGAGGTACTGTGAGCAATAAGCTCACGAAATGATACCCCTGCCTCCCATATGAATGTAATGGCATTGTCAATGTTTTGCCATGGAAAACCCAAAATATGTGTTGGATCAAAAACTAAAATAGGAGGTGCACAATGGCAATATGTAATAAAGATTCTGTGAAAGTCTCATCAAATTTTATTCAGTGGTATGAGAGGAGGATAAGAGATGGGTTCCCTAAAGCGTAAGAGACAGACGGACGGACTGACGCACAGATAGACGGATGGACGGACTGACGTACAGACAGACGGACGGACATCCCGATTACTATGTACCCTCCTGCTTTTCAAGCTGGGGTATTAAAAAAAAAACATGTACAATCCTGCATTTAATTAGTATAAACATATTAAAATAAACATGAAGTACACTGCATTTTCCCTTCATGCATGTAATGTAGCTTTTGTTTTCATCTATGCATAATTAATCTCTTTTGAAAGAATAGTTAACCTTTATAGAAAGAAATAATGGCTATATAATGCTTTTTCATTTGATTTCAGACCAGTTCATGCCAGTAACAAACAAATGATGAATGCTTTGCTGCTGATAACTGTGACCTTGACCTTTATTCCCCTGTTGACCTGGTCTCTCTGTTATGTGGGAGATTGGCACACCAAGCTGGGACACTGTAAAGGAATGTTTTGAGAGAAATATTTTTTGGACTAAGAGGTGAAATATGTGCAATGCTGATGTGTAATGCATTTTTCTTGATCTCATTTTTCACGCATTCCATAATTTTCAACAATGTGCCATATAAAGCTGTCGATCATTACCTCCTGATGAATGTCAACTTCTCTAAGTAAAATTTATTACCTTTATGTTAACTATTTTTATTAAAATTTCCTTTGTGTAGTGTAGCTTGACTAAGCATGTAATACATATTCTTGTATACATTTATTTAATTCTCATCTTATTATAGAGTAAAAGAATTTCTTATAACTTAGGTAAAGACTGTCTGAAATCCTTACTTTTTCTGAAATCCTTATTTTATTTTCTGAAATCCCTAGATATCTACCTCTTCAAGGATTAAGTATAAAAACAGAAATGTATATATAGACCTTCTTAATTGCTTTGTACTTGAAATGTATATGTGAAGAACCCATTTTGAAAAATCTATTAAGCTTATATTACACATGATGCTTATATAGTCAGAGGATATTTTTGCTTACTTGATGTTCAGCAATTATTTATTTTTTCTTTTTTAAGTAAATAAAATAGAATTGCAATGTTAAAAAGAATTATGTTTTACTTGTCGTTGGGTCATTGACTCATTGCTATTGTAATGGGTTGAGCCATGGATATCAACCTGGGTAGCTCAGTCAGTAGAGCACCTCACTGGTGATAAAGGGGTCACAGGTTTGATTTCCGGTCCAGCCATACATCTCCTTTCTTTTTACATTTTCTCAGTCTTAAGGTAGAAATGTTGGTCTCAAAGCACGGTTCTATTATACATGTACCTCATTGTAATAGAAGTGCATTTAGCTAACAAATCTCTTACAATTACATTAAGCATTCAACCTACTTCTCAAACTGAAAAATCCTGAAAAAACTGCCCCCTGGGCCCTGATATCCTTTGCTAGAGTAAGCTAGGCAAGTCTGAGTTTTTTTTGTACATCTAGAATGAAACTTTTTTTTTTGCATCATGCATACAGTACCTGGCAAGTTGCAATGAGCCCTCTTTTTCACAACTGAGGCAAAAATAACCCTGTATACAGTACATGTACTCAGAAGCTCCTTTCATGGCGATGCAATTGCCTCTTCATTTGTTCCAAGATGACAAAAATCACAAAATGGAAAGAAATTCAAAATGTGGCTACATATATACAACAAAGACTTTATGGATACAGTGTACACATTTTTAATCAGATTTTTATATTCATTGAAATAAAATGAAATACATGTACAATGTTAATTTCATGTTTACTCTGTGAATAAAATGTTTGAAAAAATGTAGCACCAAAAATGAGCATGAGTGATCAAGGTGATAGATGAATACCATTCACAATGCACTGAGTACCCTCTAAAGTGGAAAAAAAAAAGTTTTACATTTACAAGTTTTACACACCAAACATCTTTCATTGCTTCTTTCACTTCATCACAGAGATTATAGGAATTTTTCTCTGCCAACACGATTGCACTCGTCTTTCAAATTGAGAACATTTGTGTCACCCATCATCTCTCAAACAAGCTTTCCTATATAACGTGTCCTGGGAAATTTGGTCTGTAGAGAAGGCCACTGAACTAACATTTCATCCACCAAGTAATAAAGCATCCAGGCCGACAAAGAGAGAGTCTCAACTCGACAGATACTTTCCACATACACTATCTGAGGTTTACCCAACCTAACTATCTGTAAAATACAAAGAAGTCAAAACAAGGAGTTAACACTGTATGAAGTTAAGATAAAAATTCCAAATCTTTAAAAGAAGGAAAATATTACCTTTAATACCAGTCCTGCAAGACATATTGGTACACATGTACCTGGACCATTACACAGTATCTGGAAAAAAATCAAGATTTGTGAAGGATACATGTATGTACTTTTGATTGCCTGATTTATTGAATGGAATTAAGAAATGAATATAAACCATGTTTACTGAAAAAAAACCTATCAAACATGTACCTTCAAAATCAAAGAATTTGTTAAAATAACTTACAAGATCAGGATTATTTTGGAAAACTACAGGAAATGACTTCCACAATGCGATTAATGTTGACAGAACAGAGCTTGTCCAAGACTGTGCAACTTCTCTGCTTCTGGGAATCAGGACTATTGAATACTGTGCAGAATAAAGAAAGTATAGTAAGAGCAAACTGCAATGAAAATTTCTATAGTAACGAACTTAATTGCCCCCTCCACCTATAACCAAGAAACAACAAGTTTGCAATAGATACATTCAATGATATGAAACTTTTTAATGATTGCCAGGGTTATTAAGACATAAACTCTTCTATGTGAGAATTTGGTACAATTGGTCTAATATATAATACCATGTACTCATTTAGATTTTGACCTTTCAGACCAGGTAGTATATCGCAAATGCATTGTGCAAGAATTCAAAGTATTCAGGTCTTTGGAATACTCACTTCTGACTTGTTTTTATCTGTTCTTTGCTTTTCAAACTGTTCCACTTTCTGTTGACTCATGGTGTCAGTGTTGGCAATGACATAATATCTGGGATGATAATGAGGACCCAAGCCTGACAGCAAACTCAGCATTTCTTTGGTGTGTCCTCCTTCAATTGTACAATGAAATATATTAAATATATATGTTGTTATTTATCATATGCATATGATCTAGTCTTCTAGGTGAGACAATTAAGAGACACACTTCTTTAAACAAAAACATTATTATGCTGTAACTTGTCTTCTTTAACTAAGAATCTTTTATTAATTATACAAATGTGAAATAACTATACTAATCGAACAACTTCATTCACCAGTGTTTCACAAGCATATTTTGTTCATGCATTCACAAATTTCGCACTGGTTTGTTATACATTAGTAAGACTAACTTACAAATACAATGCCAGAGAATCAGGGCCGGGGTCATTTTTAGTTTTATATTGTCAGCTAACTAATACTTAAATCAATAACCTGAACCCATTACAGCCAGAACGGAAACTGTGGATTTCCTTCTGTGATAAAGAGCTCTTGTGACAATAACAGCAAAACAAACAGCAAGGAAAATTATACATGTTGCAACTATCAGAATCAGCATGTTCTGTTTACCAATTTTGTTTTATGACTGTCGTAAATACCTAGAGAACTCGTACTGTATCTGATCGATCTAAAAACAAAATTGTCGAAATATTTAAAGGGATATTGGCTGATATTATTAAAATCTTCTTTTGCACAACCTTTTACTTCTGGAATAAGAATCAACGCAAAAAAAAAAAAAAATCATGTTTACGACATTAGTCTACTGACCAGTTTGTGGTATTTATTTACAAGGTTCGGGATTACGTGTCTTCATATGGTTATTTAAGGTAAATGTACACAGAAAGTTATGTTAATTCATATCAATTTTCAATGAATAATGCTTATCGATCATTTTTGCATTCATTCACTTGCTTGTAGAACTTTGCAAATTCACATGGCTTTGAAAAGCTTAGTTCGAATTTCCTCTTGTAATTGGCATTCCATGTGTTGCTGGCACTTTCCATTATTTTGTAGTACAGTATTAGTATTTGATACGTTCCATGTTCGTGTGTTAAGGGAATGTGAACTTCCTTGATATGGAAATCATTTACAGTGCTAGCCAATTCTTTAAAAACAATAAAAACACAGGTGTCTGGGTTTTTATAAAGAAATTCTGTATGATACCATCACAAACACATGGTCATTATAGAATACAGATATTTCATAATCTCAGCAATAATTCATATTCTTTGACCTCTTTTGTGTGAGGCAGTTTTCAAGTTGATGTCACCTTAAGCTTCAATCAGAGTTTGTTACAATGGGTATGCAGAGGCACTATAAACAGACTGGATGCCACTGTAGAGGGCATGTAATTTATAAGACTCAAGAAAGTGCTAGGGATTAGAACAGTTCTCTTTAGGATGCCCGAAGAAACTGGTATGGCGGTGAATGGATCTGTAATTGACTGGTCAGTGGTGCACTCTGACTCAATTAATACTTTTGTTAACTTGCTTTTAATGAAGCTTCTCAGCTACTTTGTCCTGTGGCATTTATGACAATATGTTGAACATATTGTTTTTAATGCTCCTTCATCTCCTGAATGTAAACTGCATTCCTCAGCTTTTTGAAGATAATATGATGTGCTGTTGTGTGTGACTGTCAGTATCTGTATTCCAATGTGAGCTTCTTCCTCCTAGACAGATGTTTTATGTTTCAGTGTAATCCAAGGCTGGAGAAAGGGCCGTGAAGTCATCTTTGAGGTCTTTCCATCACATCAAGAAATCTTTCTTTTAATGTCTTCCATATTGTGTCATATATTGACTTAATTCTGTCGCAGATAGTAGTTATTGGGCATTGCTGAAAGAGGAAATGCATTCCAGTAAGCTTTCATAGCCAGCCTTGGTCCAGAGGTAGATCTTGTGACTAGTAGGTCTCTACAGTCTGATCTATAGAATAATGTTTATTCACCAATCAAGGGCCCTCAAGGGGCATAAACAATTGTTACAATATAATTACAATACCATGTGGTGGTTTATGAGATCTCATGCCTTTTTTGGGAGTGTCATTGTACACAATAATGCTCTCCTGAATCTAGCAAACCTTAGATTTCATACAAAACACATTGTTTCTATTTGTGTGATTGGACATCTCAATAGGGAAATTAAGGGGACGAAGGATGTATGGTCACATGACTCAGTTTAATTACGTCATATTTAATCTCTGATAAAATATGTACAAAACGATATTGAAACCACAGTACTTGTGTAATTTTTTGACTGTCTGTTTGCATTCACCATCTAGTATAAAATATCTGAAAACATTTAGTTTTCTTGCAAATATTATCAAATTACGGAATAGATAAATCCATTCTTCTGTTTCCCTACACTGCACGTCCAGCGCGTTGTTGATGTCATAGTGGATCTCTCAGTACAGTAAAATCATACAGGGTAAAAATGGGTAGTATTAGATCATAAAAACGGGATCTGTACATTGTGGGGTATTTTGTGAATTACAGAACGCAAAAAATATTTTTACATGGTTGTTGAAGGAAATGTTCTGGGTATATCTTATTTCGCTTATTTCAGAAATGTGTGACATCATAGTTGGGTTTTCCCGTACTCGAGAAATGTAAACATGACACGTTTTTCTCCTGATCATGTCTCGTTGAACAATGCCCCGTGCAATATTGAGCTCAGCTTCACCAATCGATATTTTTACAGTTAATCAGTGCCATGATGAACTTGCATTTCAACTTAAATATTCAAATATTGAATGATAGCATTTTTTTCCAAATTAATTTTTTTATTGTTCAAGTTGGCTTAAAAAGTACGTAATTTTCCGTCTCCAGATACGGTGTGACAAAAGAATCTTGCTTTTTCGAATTTTTAACCATATTCATACTCTGAAATATTTTAAAAGACACATGTTCGCTGACATATTTTTTATTTCTGTTGAAAAAATTCCGTTATGGACCGAGTGATGGGCCCCAAATCATGGAGCCATTAGCAATTCCACAGAAACACCACTTATTGCATCCCTTGATGACACAGTTAAAAGTCTGGAAAATTGATAGGTGACTGATGATCACAATGATAGTTAACTGTGTATTTTGAAGCTTTTTTTTTTTAAACTGGATCATTACTGACTAAAATAAATATTTTAATTTGCAGTGATAATGTCTCATCCCTTTCCTTATTTGTTACAAAAGTGGCTTGTTTTCTTGTGAACACTATGGCTTATGAAATATTCTTCTACAAAATAGTTTAATTTGTCAAAGACCAAAGTACATACTCTTGATACACAGAGAACATGAGCGTTGTACATGTACATATAAAAATGACATTTTGGCTCAATGGATTCAAGAGGGAACAAATTAAAATATGCAGCATAATTAAAGATTTGTAAACTTAATAAGGCATTAAACCACTGTAGTATGAGATACAAAGATGGTGTTATGTTTCCTCAGTGCATCAGTTATGTTAATTTTACTGATTTATGTTATTGTCTAGACAAATTTTTATGACAATTTAGGCATTTACAAGCTGCTGTTGTGTTTTTTCAGTTCAGATGAAATGTTTTTGCATGAACATTGCACAATTTTTTTTTCTTTTAAGTGTGATATGAATATAAGGTTACGATTTAATGATCAATACTTCTTTAAACAATCATAGAGTGAAGAGATAATTATGTTGTTTAATACCTGGAAACACAACATTTTTCAGATCATCAGAGACTAACTTGAGAAAAAAATTCGTTTAAAATTTTAAATGCTAGTAAATAAGATATGTTCAGTTCTAGCTGGAAGAACATATTAAACTGTAAACATTTCACATAGGTATATTGTTCCTGCCAGGGAAGAGCCTGGGTTGGTGTCTTCAGGAGCAAAGGTAAGGGGAAAGAATATGGTAATCAGCCATGTTTGCATGTTTACCAGTGCACAGTTGTTAAAACATCTGTACAACGAATGAGGACATGGATTCAGATGCTGGCCTGGTCTCTTGCTTCCAATGTCTCCTAATATGACATTTCTTCTAGGGCTGTCAATTTTGCTAAAAAAAAAAATAGCAAAGTCTCCCCCAAAAATTTACTTATTTTGTTTGAGGACCAAATCAAAATGCTACTTATAGTACTTTAAAGTTTTGTTATCACATGCATAATCATCCATTTTAAGCAAATCACTGTCACTCTATTGCTTATCTAGATATAGTTCTTATATAATTATTTCCCTATCATGTAAAAAAAATCTGCAATCAGTGCTTTTTTAGTATGGAGCTTATATGCTAGTATAGCATGAATATTTTAAGGTTTTGGAGCAGATTTACTTCCTCTTTACGCTTTACCATATACTGAGCAACCGCACAAGCCATGCATCATTAATGGTTTCATTATACCAGTCGATGAGGATGTAAGTAATAAAATATAATTTTTTTAGTAGTGTACATTGTGTTTCCTCCTGTAATGGATACAATTGAATTTTGCAGTAGCCAGATCAATAAGTGTCTGGTTATGAATTATAATACATACATCAATAAGCAGATGCTGCTTCATGTGGTATTTTTACTAATTTTATTATTTTACCACATCAAGTAATTACAAATTGATAACAGATGAAGCCTTTTTAACTAAATTGTTAAACCTCCCACAATGGAAGTTTGGGGGTTTGTAGGGTCACCCTGTCTGTGTGTCTGTCTTTCTGTGCAATTATGTCTGGGCAAAAACTTTGTAAAGGAGAAATATCTAGAAAGTTAATTTTTGACATAATGAAGTCTTATGACTAGGATATGGCATGACCTTGACCCAATTCTCCCAGAAACTTCAAGGTAGATGAAGTATAAAATTTGTGTCTGGTCTATATTGAAATAGGAAACATGAAATATTCATGTCAAGTGTACATCTTCTGAAAAATATTGGAAGCTCAATCTTGACACAAAGACTGCTTATGACCCAGGATATAATATAAGCTTAACCTTGCAAGGTCATTTAGCTGGAGAGAAGTGAAAATCTTTATTAAGAGTTTAAAAGACCAAAATGTCCAGTCTATAACTCTCTAATGCTGAAAAATTGGATGTTTATTCAAAGATTGATTATGATTTAAAAGAGTCATGCTCTTGAACCAGGCTTATACTTTACCTTTATATTGACAAGTCCATGATAACTGCAAAGAAAAGTGACAAAAATATGTCTAGTCTATAGCTTTTTAATATAAAAACATTGCAAGTTCATTTTCCCCCCAAAAAGTTTGGGCATGTGTTATGTCCTTGACCCAAGGTCATTTCGGCAAGTCTCTGGTCACTTTCAGACAGAAGTCTAAAATTCCTATCAGGTCTTAAAAAAACATTAAAATGAAGAAATGCTTACATGTATGACCAGCATATGTGTCATATTCTTGAATTAACTTTAGAGGTCATTTTTTAAAATTAAAGACCTTTTTTTTTTTTGCAAAACACTTTAAATCTGTCAGCTTGCTCACAGAAACTGTACTTTTAGTTATCATTCAAGATGGTCCCCAATTGTTGGTTATATGGTGAGGTCATAAACAATAACTATGTTGGTGTGAACTTGAAAGCTATTTTCATTATTTAATGATTTAGTATCTTAATAACATAAAACTTTTAGATCCTCAGATAAGTAAAAAGAGAATATTTCAACTCATTGACCTTTAGATTTAATCTCTGTCCCCTCTCATGTAGATTGTACTTAGGTTGCTGACTGATTCGTTATCACATGATAACAAAATTGTAAGAACATTGACATGTTATCATATGATAATTTACTCCATGTAAAACACAGTTATCAATCAAAGGTTCATTATGATTATTTATGTTTTTCCTCTATTTTAGGCCCGGGTTGTAATGTCAGTCAGTCTTCAACATGCCCAGCATCCAATCCATGGAATTTGATAGTAGATACCTGCCAGCAGCATGCATCAGTTTTTTCTTCTTTCTGTTCCTGTTCAAGTTTGTCAACCCAAACTTGTCCAAGAAAATGTTCAGCAAGTACAACACCTTACCTATTGCCAACAAGATTGACTGGGACACAAGGTACGTGTGAGCATAATTTTTTACAGAGGGCTAGGTGCCATTAGCATTTATATGTATACCTGTCGGTTGTGATAATAACAATGACATGTCCATATGTTTGCTTGTGCAGATTGTAGAATTAGCAGAATTGGAGATCAGTTAGTATATTTGAATATCATATAGTTACAAGTAGATGTTGTGTGGTTATGGAGATGCAAAATTGAAAACTAGTAGATTCACTCGAATTAGAACTGAAAATCACTTGGTATCTTTGAATACTGTGAAATCACTAATTTTCGTGGTTTTATTTTCATGGTTTTCGAGGTATGAAGAGACCCACAATTTTATATCCACAACAAAATGCAATTTTATACATATATATTACTACTGAACAATTTGTCAACCACCAAATCAAATCCCCATGAACCAATATATTTTCATCAAACCATGAAAATTTGACCCCTCGAAAAGTAGTGATTTTACAGTATTTCTTAATGACTACAGTGGTTATGGGAATTCAAAATTTTTAGTGTCTGGCCTAACAAAAATTATGCACTGATGTTGATTAAAAGAAAAGATTTGACTGTTTTACAAATATATTGTTTGTAACATACATGTAATGCAGTTTGGTACATATAAAGGTATAAATATCATTTGTATAATGATTTTTTTTTTCAGAATCAATTCAAGTGTTCATGCTGTGATTGTTAGTTCAATTTGTCTTTATGCATTTTTGTATGATGAGGAACTCAGCTCAGATCCTATCTGGTAAGTACCTACTTTTGAATTTTGCATAATTCATTTCAAGTCTAATATACATTTATTGACCTTGGATGATGTCTCCTCTTGACTTATAGACCTTACCAGGTCCAAACAGTCACAAGTAGAATGAATTAAAAAGTTAATTACCATTTTATTAAAATGTAAATAACCAATTTTAATTATTAAATGATCAGGAATTTTACTTTATTTTGACACTTTAATTTTTGTCTCAAACAAATGTAAACACTCATAATATAATGTGTAGTGTAACACATTGTAATTACAACTTATGATTATTATAAATAAAACATTATAATTCTAACATACTATGTTATAGGCATGACAGTCCAATTGTAAGAACAGGATGTGCCATTGTAATAGGATATATGTTGTCTGGTAAGTAGCAGTATATATTATTGAAGACTTCTAATTTATTTTATTCTTTATCAAAATCATACTGTTTACCATCGTCGGAAACCCACGGGTGATTTCGTCTTTACTGATAAGTAAAGACGAGATCACCCGTGGGTTTCCGACGATGACTGTTTACAGACCAAAAACATACAAAAATGAAAATACCAGAATTCAATGCAATAATTTTGAATACTTAAAGGCATTACTTTATAATACAAGTGCATAATTCATTTAGTTTGAAAACTTTAAGCCCAAAAAATTTATTTAAAAGAAAGCAAAGACTAATTTGCAGGTCTGGAATTACTTTGACAATAATGATGAAATATACAAACAAAATGTTTTGTAGATGTAGTAGTCATGGCCATTCACTACAAGCACATTGGAGAAATCTTCTTCTTATTTCACCATGCAGCTTCAATTTATGCATACTATTATGTGATGGTAAGATTGTTTTAATACTATTAATAGCCATCTTTTTACATCGCTAGACATGTTACTAATTATCTTGCAGAAGATTCTCGCTAATGCCATCCTTTGATATTCCAGGTTTTCGGAGTTATGCCATATTTTGCCAATTACCGACTGCTGGCTGAAATTTCTACCCCGTTTGTAAACAACAGGTATGACTTCCTCCATAACTTTTTGATTGATCAATAATTTTTTTTATTGCTGAGTTGGAAATACTAGTATTTCAGCCATATTTTGACTGTGAAAATAGTTATAGAGTTATAAGTTTGAAAGATTTTTGGGGTTTCTCTATATAATTATACATACTTATTTATTTGTATACTGTACGAGTACTTTAAAAAGGGGGCTTCATATTTTAGCGTCTTTTGGCTTTGGTGCACACAACAATGAACCAATTCATGAATACGGCTAAGAATTAAGAAATCATTTACATATACAATACACTGAATGGACATGTGAAGCACTAATTCTTGATTATGCCAGCAACTCTATACTCAGTGATTTTGCTAAATTTTGAATATACTAAATTATGTACACATAGAGTATCTCAAAGTTTTCTTCAGTCCCATCTTGTATGAGATAATAAAGTTTGACTTTATGTATCTTATTCCTTTGTTTTGACAATTTATATACCTTTCAACAGTTCTAAATTACCCTAAGTTAGAAGCTTTGGAATATATAATATTCGTTCTATTTTGTTATGGTAAAAAGCATGTGTATTTTTAACTGGCATTTCTATTGTTCACTTTGTGATGATGAACTCTGATGGCCACTTCTCATCTTAATTGTTAAAAAGAATTACATCTACATGTACTAAACAATAGTAGTAGATGTAAAAAAAATATTAACAATTAAGATGGGGAGTGCCTTTGGAGAATATTAATGTTTATATCATTATCTGCTGTGAACTGATCCACTTTATGCTTATTTCAGGTACTTTTTTGACATGCTTGGAATAAAGAAAACAGACCCACTGGGATTTACTAATGGCATCCTAATGACTCTATCTTTTTTTGCTGTTCGAATTGTTGTAATGCCATTTTATTGGATGAGAGTGTACGAGGTGTATGGAACAGAGGCATTTACAAGATCGGGTCACATTCAAAATGTTCTTTTATATACCTGTCTTGTTCTCGATGTCATCAATTTATTTTGGTTTTACAGAATGTTAAAAGGTGTCCATAAAGTGTTAAAAGTCAATTTTGATAAGAACTCCAATGAAGCTTCTAAGAAAATCCAGTAGATTAGAGATATATTTTTGTTT
This sequence comes from Saccostrea glomerata, assembly GCA_003671525.1. NCBI lineage: Eukaryota > Metazoa > Mollusca > Bivalvia > Ostreida > Ostreidae > Saccostrea > Saccostrea glomerata. The sequence goes on from PRKT01000700.1 coordinate 192,154, forward strand.
GTTACAACAGTGTACATTTCCATGTTGAAGTTTATGTATGAAAAGTTTAATAGCTGAAGGTTGTTTGTTTTGTGTGTTTGATTATTTATTTTTTTTCTTGTCCTTTGTTTTGCTTGTTTGTTTTCTTCTTTGTTTGTTGTTGAGATAGAATTATGTATGGTAAGGATATTTTGTTCTTTTTGCTTTGTTCTTATTTTTTAAGGAACACAGTTGAAACTTGTTTTGTTGATATTGAGGGGAACAAGAAAAACTCATACCCATGGTATTCATGTTCCATGTTTGAGATAACAAAGTTCAACTTTATTTTTTCCCTTCAAAAATCACACATATTTTTCTGAGATACATGTAATGCACTTGAATTTTTTTTCCTTTTATTGCAATCTGCTGACAGAATACCAATTTAACTTTTTTTTTTACAAACTTTGAAACTGAGAAAAAAATGAAAGTACTTTTCCTACCCTCTAATTTAATAGTTTCAACTCTCACATTTATAAAATTTCTCACAGTTATTTAGGTAACAGCTGATACAACTGTAATACAATCATCTTAGTTCGCAAAGGGTGATAATCCACTCCTCTTTTCTTTTCAAGGAAGGAGAAGAAGAACTAATAATCACCCTTGGCTAGCAAAGTTGATGTTAACATATATTTTTTTTACTTCTTTGAAAATAAGTGTAAGTGCAAAGAAAAAAAAATAGATTCAAACTGAAATGGTATGAGAATACTGAGTTATAAAGATATTGTTTGTTACATGTGGATAGGTTAGAAGTTAAAGCAAAGGCATTTGGGAGCAGTATAGAAGTTTGTGTTTTTTGTGCAACAGAAAATACTGAAAACATAATTGTGAACATGTTGTGTTTGCTGTGTTTTATTTTGATACAGGTTAAATATGTCATACATTGTTGAATGTAACTTGGTTTAGAATTAAGATATTGAGTGTTGTAATGTTAAATTGTTTGGAAAGGGTATGTACAAGTCCGTATTGTTGGTGATATTTTCAGGAATTCCAGTATATTTCTTTTATACATTTAAAGTGTGCTCAGTCTACAAATACCTTCTTGTCAAATTGTGACATGTTTATTTTATGTCAAAACTTAACTGCCGATTTTTTTTGTTGAAGATAGTCAGAGTCATGATGGGAAATATTAATTTTCTGTTTAACAACATTCTACCTGAAGTTGATAGAATATGTCTCGGATATTGCAGTTTTTCTTTTTTAATTTGTGTTCCTAATTGTTAGCGAGTTTGTTGGATTTGCAAGATCATTCAATGTTAGTGAGTTTGTTATAGAATTACAACAGAGAAGTACTGTTATTGCTGAAGAATGCATGTTATTGCATTTAAAAATATTAATAGTTTGAAATTATATTTCTTGAATATACATAATTGTTACTTGATTTTTTTTTATTCTACACAATAAAACATAGTGAAAAATATGTATGGATGTTTTTATTACTTGTGAATAATAAATGCTGCTAGAAATGATTATACATTTTAAAGTGTCGGTTGATTACTAAAGTGTTATTTAACATTGGAGATAAAATTTAAATATGGGGAAAAAATACAGAATAACTTTATTTTATTCGGGATGGATGAAGAAAAAATAAAATTGCACAAAATTATAAGGTTAAAATACACATTCGATAAAAATAATAAAAAGGACATCCACTTTATTAGACATTATCTGCAGTATTTGATCAAGATAAGACATCCATGTTCAGCTATACCTTGAGGAACTTGAGTGTTAAAAATTCATCATAAATTCACAAGTCAACTAATCATTGAACATTATGATGCCGAAGATGAAATATACAGGGTACATACAGTTTAGCCAGAAAAAATTTAGCTCTCGTTAGAGTATATATAGAGATAACTTTTTCATGTCCCCTAGCTTAAACAAATGACTCAAGGCACCCAAGTAGACAGTTTACTATTCAATCATTCCCTTCAATATGCTTATGCTATAAAACTTCTCAGTTTTGTTGGATTTGTGTG
>PRKT01000700.1:194153-224052 GCA_003671525.1 Saccostrea glomerata
AGGAATTTCATAACGGGGGATGGGGGTAAAGTACTGTTATTTTACAATATGCTTTTGATTTGGTTCTAATTCATAAAATGGTTCAATTTATTTTCAATAAGGTCTATAAAGCAAATTAATTCATTACTCAGAGATAAGACTGTTTAAAACTTAAAATTTACTAAAAATAGATGGAATGAAGTACCTGTACGAATAATTATAAGTTCAACTTACCCTTCCTTGGTTTACCCATAATCCTATGCGTGAAATTCCATTTGCGTTTCCTGTCAACAGACAACATCGAGAATCATGTAAATATGATAATTTTTCTTATCTCAGCGGGAATTTATCGTTTTCAAGTCTTGTAGACTAGTTTTTGCTTAACTGTCAAGAAGTTCTAGGCCTATCCATTTACCTTCAAAGTTTCATCTATGCCATATTTCTGATATACAACACGAATTATTTATTTTTAAATAAATTCTACCCAACGTAAAGTAATGAGAAATTATAATGTTTATTTGGTCATGTTAGGATCAGCAATGTTAAGGATGATATAAAAATGGCACTGATATCTTTAAGTTTTAGCATCTAAATTTCAAGGATATTTACTTGTGAATTGACAGTGGCATTAATATGATAGAAAATGTTCCTTGAACGTAGCCATGACTGGTGATATTTGCTCCTGTGTGACTCAGTCTGGGAGAATAAAAACATGCATATTTCATTTGTTTCAAATAAATCTGTAATATATTTTTTACTCTCTGAAGGAGTGGAAGAGTACCAACAGCAAGTGGCAGTCGACCACGGACGGGGGCCAGGCTGGGTACAGCAGGTATCCTCACATTTGTAAACTTGTTTTTGAGAATTTTACAACAAATTACATAAACAGTAAGATCAAGACTCTGTATGCTGTATTTAATTTTTTTTGTTTCAACATATTTAAGATATTTTCATTTAAATTCATTTATTCTCTTTTTAGCTCCAGGACTGCAGCCTGGCACTGCCACACGATTAACAACAGCTATGGTACATTTGTAAATTGCATAAATATATTTTTATGAACTATTAAAAACTTTTTTGCTTATTTGAGTACTGTCCTGAATATCATCAATTTGTTCTTGATTGAAAAAGATTATGTCACAATGATTTACAACCAATTATAAGCACGTATATGTTTTATTTTCACAGAATCCTGGGACAGCCCGACCTGGAACTAGAGGGGGACAGACTGGGGGAGGTGTTGGTATGTGATCCTCTTTTTTTTTTTATATATTTAATCTCTTGAACCTCAGGCCATGTGGATATTATAAATCCTGAGTGATTCTTATTATTAATAAAGGTATTTTAAATTACTAAAAAGATTCAATTTTCATATTTTAGTCAATGCAGCCTTTTTTAAAATTCATTGACTCTAATAAAAATATAATTTGAAAATCATATGTTGTAGCACTTTCATCTCAAGTTACTGTGGTCGACAGACCCATGACGCAACAAGGACTAGGAGGAATGAAAACAGGAATAAAAGGAGGTCTGAATGTTTTCAATGAATAATTATTAAAGAAAAATGTTTGTATTTAATTTTATGGATGAATGTGTCTTGCTCTTTTTGTCTAATGTAATGTCCTTCTTTTAATGTTTTATATATTCATTTATACAGGCTCACAAAGAATGGTTCAAGATAAAACATATTTCCTAGGGCTTATTAGGTAAGATATATCTTGAGTATAGTAATTTAAACACAGGTTTTTGATTATATTACTTTGTACTTTGATGAATTTTATTTCATATCCACAGAGGGAAATTAAATGATTTAAATGCGGAGAATGGCAGATTGAAGCAGGAGATTGAGAATTCCTCAGAAGAAAATTCATCATTTCTCACTTATGAAAAGAGGTAGGATTCCTTCTGAAGAAAAGCTTTTGATGGACATTTTAATGTGTTTCCTTTTGTCAGACATGAAACAACCATATCTGTCCTATGGTCATTATGTATTTAATTTTTTCCAGGGCTGAATCACTTGCCAGTGAAATCAGAGATCTACAAGGAGAGTTGGGGGATTACAACACAGTAAGTTATTGAGAAATTTTATGTATTTAATGAAAATATTTGTTTTGTCTGAGATAAGACTATTACATTAGAAATAAATTCCAGTTGTTCTTGATTGGTATACAGTGTAATACTGTATAAGCAAAATTTTTAGCTAGGATTTAATTTCGGCATTATTAGTGAAGATGCTTAGATCGCTAAAATTGAATATTGCTAAAAATTAATTTTGTTTTTATTTGTAATAGTTTCTTTAGTGAGCTTTTTAAAATTGCTAAAATTACATCTCGCTAAAAATAAAATACCAAATTTTAAGGACAAATTGCTAAATTTGCGTCTTGCTAAAATTTCAACTAATACAGTACATGTAGTAGGGTATTATTAGAAAAAATTGTATTCTCATCAATTTTGAGAAAAAAGTAATTTTTTGCATATGTTTTGCATAAGTTTTTAGCTCACCTGAGCCGAAGGCTCAAGTGAGCTTTTCTGATCAAAATTTGTCCGTTGTCTGTCGTCGTCGGTGTCGTCGACGTCGTAAACTTTTCACATTTTCATCTTCTGCTCAAGAACCACTGGGCCAATTTCAACCAAACTTGGCACAAGGTATCCTTTGGTGAAGGGGATTCAAGTTTGTTCAAATTAAGGGCCATGCCGTTTTCCAAGGGGAGATAATCATGAATTTGTTAAAAATTAATGGCATTTTTAAAAAATCTTCTTCTCCAGAACCGCTGGGCCAGGAAAGATGAAACTCATGTGGAATCATCTTCAGGTAGTTTAGATTCAAGTTTGTTAAAATCATGACCCCCGGGGCAAGGGTGGGGCCAAAATGGCCGACCCAAGTTTTACATGGGAATACATAGGAAAAATCTTTAAAAATCTTCTTCTCCAGAACCACTTGGCCAGGAAAGACGAAACTCAAGTGGAATCATCCTCAGGTAGTGTAGATTCAAGTTTGTTCAAATCATGACCCCCGGGGACAGGGTGGGGCCAAAATGGCCGACCCTAGTTTTACATAGGAATATATAAGAAAAATCTTTAAAAATCTTCTTCTCAAGAACCACTAGGACAGGAAAGATGAAACTCATGTGGAATCATCCTCAGGTAGTGTAGATTCAAGTTTGTTCAAATCATGACCCCTGGGGCAAGGGTGGGGCAAAAAATGGCCGACCCAAGTTTTACATAGGAATACATAGGAAAAATCTTTAAAAATCTTCTTCTCCAGAGTCACTGGGCCAGGAAAGATGAAACTCAAGTGGAATCAACTTCAGGTAGTGTAGATTCAAGTTTGTTCAAATCATGACCCCCGGCCCTTGGGATAGGGTGGGACCAAAATGGCCGACCCAAGTTTTACATAGGGATATATAGGGAAACCTTTTAAAATCTTCTTTTCAAGTACTTCAAAGCTATGATTAGTGATATTTATATGGAATCATCCTCAGGTAGTGTAGATTCTAGTTTATTCAAATGATGAACGCCTGGAAGGGGGGGGGGGGTAGTAAATTCAAGCCCGCTGTGCTCAGGTGAGCGCTGTGGCCCTTGGGCCTCTTGTTTCCTATTCTAAGGACCGGACAGATCTTGTTGTGAAATATTAATAACTTAATATATTTCAGCTTGTTGACAAATTAACTACAGATGAAGATATTCAAGATGTGGAATTTGACTTAAATGATGTGAGTGATCGGTTACTAGGAATACACTTATTTTTCTTTATATGCTATAAATTTTCTGTTTATTAAGGGAAACTTTTCATTTATTACTTCTATGGTCATAAATATTGCAGCTGAGAGCCAATAATGAAAGAGAAGCAAAGAAAATTGAAGATTTATTTGAAGTTAAAAAAGAGTAAGTTTTAAGTACCATAGGATTTATAACATTTTAAGTTAAAAAAAAAAAAAAGAAATAAGACACCAAATATATGCTTTGCTTTAGATATGTGGAGATGGTACGTAAGAAATTTGATATTTTTCTAACAGTTATTTTGTTGTATTTCATAACTTGCCTTTTACTTTGGTAGAAAAGAAGAGAGGATTAGACAGCTGGAAACAGAACTTGACCAAGAAAAGCGCATGGCTGATAACTTGGTTAATGATATGGTATGGATATTTTGTCTTGGATAGTCCATGTACATGTATTGCTGGAATAATTAATAAGTGAATGAACAAATTTCTGAGATACTTGAAAACCAGTGCTAATTTTCTTTCATTTTATACCAGGAGCCAGATATGAAACAAAGATACTTTTCCCTCAAAGACATGAATGAACACATGTTAAGACAGCTAGAGAAGTCACAGCAAGAGTTAGATGTACTCAACTCTAAAACAGCAAACCTGCAAGAGGTATGATCTTTGTATACATCAGAAAGACATGTTCTGGGGTATTTTGTTTTGTATTCAAAAAGATGCAAGAGAGTAAATATCTTACACCTGCATTTGAAAGAATAATTACATTTTTATATTATATTTATATTTGATAAAATATTGAAAAATTGGTTATGATATACATGTGTATCAAGGAGATGTAGGTGCATTAACATGTACAGGTTTGATTATCTTTTCAGGAATTATCAATGTCACAAGTCAAACAAGAGGCGGGTATGTATATACAATGTATTTTGAAATGATAAAGAATGAAATTAAATACAGAATTTTATTTACTATTAACTACCGGTACATGATTTAAAATTTTAATGATTTGGATTTGTTTTCAGTGAGGCTGTATGATCAGATTAATGAATTAGAGATCCAGAGGGATAACTATTTGGAGGAAACTCGGAATAAGCAGTCCCCCGCTGAGGAGAGGGAGAGACTGCTGAAGCAGGTCAAGGACGACAACCAGGAGATTGCCAGCTTAGAGAGACAGTCAGTAGTCACTTAGATTGATCACTTAATATGAAAATAATATATTATTAATTGTATTATGCAAAAAATTAATTAGTATTTCATTTAATAAAATATTTTTTGGCCTCACCTGAAGTGTTTTGTATATCATGATGATTTTTTATGTTCTTGTAGGACTAATGAGCTGAAGGAGAAAATTGAAAACATTGAAGAAGAGATCCGACAACTTGACCTTGATATAGAGGAGAATCAGGGTAGGTAGAAAAGAAGAATAAAAAACAATGAAAAAATGAAGAGAAAATAATCTAGGAGAAAAATGATTTGTGGAGTTTAAATGTTTAAAATATTTTAAGAGAAAATTAATTGACTTTGACAGAGACGAGAATCAGGGTAGGTCGAGAAGAATCAAGAATGCAAAAAAAAAAAAAAAAAAAAAAACAGGAAATTAACTCGCGGGGTTAATTTTCGCTATATTCGCGGAAAAAGAAATTCTGCGAATTCAATATACAGTGGATAATTCTTAAAAAGTTTTATAAGGATAAATTGAAATTTTATTATTTTCTATGATTAGGTGTAGACTGTCTATATAATTATGCGAGTGTCGGGATCAATTACATACACGTAGTTGTTGCTGTTTTTAAAGCTTTTTAACTGTTTTATTTATTTCTATAGCTAACGATTAATTTTGCCATCTAGTAGACGTGTGATGTAATTATTTAATAAAACATGCTTGTTTAATTTCACTCGTGCGTATCACTCAGTCATTACCTTTAATCAAGGTATTTACTTAGTAAACAGGGTAATGACAATCAATTAATTTTAATTATATAATTAAAAGATCAAAATTTTTACTACGGTATAATTTTTTTCTGATTTGGACCTGGAAATAAAATAATATACAATGCGTAGCATCATTTTGACTTCAAATCGGGATCAGTCCGGTGTTTCGTTATTATTCAATCGGGATCAAAATCGACACTATATAAAGACTTTACTTTTCCATGTTTTCTGTCTGATATGCGCGATATACATTACAGACTTTAATATCATACTACACAGAGACGGGAAATAGCAGTACACACAATATATACCTACAGGAAAAAGGCTTGCAAGTACTGTTTAAGAAATTTATGTTTTTTCCTTTTCCGCGAATTCAAACGACCGCGATTTGCTGAAAACTGAACAAATCGCGATCTTTTCCGACTGCGATTTTAACCTGCTATACAGTAGTTAATCCAAGATTCCTCTGACTCTAACCCCTGCTTTTATATTATGACTTGTCCGCACAAGTCATAATATAAAAGTTGGGGTTAGAGTCTGAGGAATCTCAGATTAACCAGTAGTTATCTGTTATAAAAAAAAATTGCCCAATGTTATTCATTTATCAATATCAGTTATGGTGAAAGTGCTATAATTCCAAAACTATGCAGATAATTGGTAAAAGGGATTCCAATATAGTAGTATGTTCCTAGTACTAGTAGAACAAAATACAAAAGATATATATACTTCAAAAAACCAGTACAGGAAATAAATAGCAGCCAAGTGTAATTTGCACAAATACACTCAATTTGAATATAAATGTATATATACTGATTAAACTTCCTTCATATGTATTAGACTAGTTGTGAAACACCTAAATATCAAAATCTACAAAGTGATTCATATATCATGTATATGACAGATTTTCACAGATTTTAATTCAGTTCATGTAATTTTTCAGCTTCAATATCATGAGTATAATTCAGATATATTTGTTTCATTTAAACTATACAGTTTTTGAATTTTCGTATCAATTTAAAATACTGAATTTATGATTTTTGATCTTAATTCAAGTTTAATAATTTCATTTCTCATGTGTATTTCATTTAAGGTTAACATTACTTCAATGATTTCATGGTCAAGGCAAAAAAGTTCCTAGACCCCCCCCCCCCACAGTTTCCATTTGCTATGTGTTACTGTCTTTAAACTGATTACTTCTCAAACTTCTTGTCTTTTACTCACCAAATAGTGGAGGTTTAACAGAGTGGAGAGCACAGGGGATGCTGATTATGACTCGATTATCAGGAAACACCTCCAAATCTTCCCCTTTCTTTTTGTAAACACTGGAGAGTTCCTTTGATCCACTATCTTGAGGAATCCCCACCACCATGGATCCACCACTCTCAGTCACTATTTCTTTTTCCTCTGTATCAGTTTTTACACATAAAATTTTAACATTGGCAGAATCACTTCCGCTGGTATTTTCCTCTTTACGTTCCTTGGTCGGGTTTTCACTTGAATTCCTTTGGCCCATGCAAAGCTTGGGCTGTTGTGGTTTATTGTATCTTCCAAGTAGTATTATTTCGTATGGCTTCTTGTGATCAGAGTTTATGTCATAAATCATCTCACCATACTTGGTAACCTGGGGGTAAAAATGCATTTTCTGAAAACTGTATGTATTTATTAGGGATGGCAATCGAATGCAGAATTGCTAATCGGTTAACCGCAAGACGTTCCAACCGAATAACCAGTTAATCGTATCAAAATACACACATTTTAGGGTTTTTTTTTTTCAAAGTACATGTAGCTATATTTCGTATGTACACAGAAAGACTGTTAAAGATAACTGATGTTAAAAACATTCCATTTGTCTTTATTCTGTATCAGAAAATACATTTTGCTGTATTAATATTATTTTCAGAATAATTTAGGGGAAAAAAACAATTAAAGAAATCCTCAAGCTAATTTTCAGAGCAGGGAAAATTTTATAATAATCAATAATTCTGAACTGTAGCTCTTAATTTATATTTAATTTAATCAGATAAAGAACTAATAGCTAAATACGACAATTTCCATTTCACAGTACACGTGTTCTCTTTATGTAATTATAATCATTAAAGAAAAACAGGACGGACTAGGTTACGGCACGATGTTTGCACAATAATTAACGCTATTTAAACTAAACTGACCAATTACCCTCATGGCCTCAATTAAATTAAATCAGGAAAGCCATAATTATCTCCGAATCAGTTTTAATAGTTTTGTTAAACGCTAAATTTCCAATCCTATGTGCCGTAATTTCTTTTTTTTTTTTTTTTTAATGAATTTTTAAAAAAATCAACTTCAGTTATTTTTTCCGACTAACTGATTAAAAATTTTCTAACCGATTGCTATCGTTCCGACCGAGTAATCGGTTAACCGGTTACAAATTGCCATCCTAATATTCATATAATACTACTGATCTGTGATTAATGCATAAACTACAAATGATTGTTAAACAACTTAGTAAATATATTATTAAACTATCTTGCTTTCTATAAGTGGATCATTTTGGACAAACTCATTTTAATTTGAAAAGAGTTAACCTGTCAGTGTATTTTGTAGAAACTGATGGATGACAGAGTGATCTTGCAAAGGAGGAGGGATACATTTAAGAAGACCATGCAACAACTGACCAGCCAGTATGAGGGCATGAAGGCCCAACTGAATGAGAATGAGACATTTGTTCAGGTAAAAAATATCAAGAATATGTTCAGTTGTAAAACTCATCAGAAAAAATGTTTCTTTAATGGTTAAATGCATGAGGTGTTGGCAAATAGGAGTTTCTATATTTTGATATTAATTGAGATATATCTGATATTCACTTTTTCTTTTTAAATCAACAGCTGGGTAACTTGGAGAAGAAGTGGCAACACCATGAACAGAACAACTTTGTCATGAAAGAATGTATCCTTTTCTGTTGCTCAAATTTAATTTTAGTAATGATAGCACAATAAGTAATAATTGATTTTTTTTTGTACCAAAAAAACCTCAAACTCTGAAGTCCCGAAATTCAAACAGTAACCTAGGGTTTAACTTTTCCTTAACAACAATCACAGTTATCAGCACCAAGACAATGGAATGTGATTACAGGGCCATATCCAAACGAGTTTCTTCCTCCATTGATGAGTTTAACTTAGTTCTACAAAGACAGATGGCGGGAAAAACCAGCATGTAGAGACATTAGAAAAAGATCTGACAATGACATTTTATTTATTTATATGTAATGAATAAATCCGTCCATAAATAAAATATTTTTAAATAATTTATTGTTGGTTGTGAGTTATAATGAAGAGTTGTCATTCTTGTTGAAGTTATCTCTCTTTACTAGAACTCTTCAGTGGCACATGGAAGTTTGTTTACATTCTGGAGACAGTTGAGTGTATATTGACACTTGTTTACAGTCAGGTTTTTGGAGTTTTATTTATTTATATGCTTTAGGAATACATTTCATTGTAAAAAGTATCATTCACCAGAATTTTAACCCCCATTGAATGGACAGTGTTGGTAACTAAGTCTATAGGTGTAATATGTATTAGTAATTCCATTATACAATCTATCAGGATGGCAGTTGTAATAGAAACTTCAGATGGTGCATTTATTGATCATGCTAAAGCCCTTGAGAAAGTCTACAACAAAGTCCAAATCAATACACAGACTGTTGGTTCGTGTAGTTTGATACCGGACCTATTTGAAATTCATGAACCTTACAAAATGGACTCCCAGGTTTTGGCAGAACAAACCTCAAAAGAAAAGGGTGTACCACAGCGCAAGAGAAAGGTATTGGAAATCCAGCTAAAACATTGAAAGAGTTTCTTTTTTTTCATTCCTGTTGACATATTAAGATAATATCAGAGTCAAATATATAACAATTAAGTATATGAATGTGACTCACAGTTAATAACAATTTAATGTGTAGAAGAAGAAGACTCATGAAAAACATGCATTTTAATATTAAACATTCAATATCAATCCACCTTCCCCATTCCTTTAACTGGATGTCGTAATAATGAATAATTTTTTAAGAAGCAAATTCCTCAAATCTTTGAATCCATTATGATTAAAAATGTTCCAAACTAACAAATCCAGTGTTATCCTACAAGTTACAACTTTGTTATTTATTTGCCATTTATTTTATTAGAGAAAAAGAAAGTCAGAGCTTAATATTGGAGAGATTGAGGCCAAGAAGTACCATTCACGAATTGTCCAGAGGGTGACAGATGTCCAAAGGAGACTGATTGACAAAGCTAGAGCACTGGGAATCATTCCAGATAAAAGCGAATTTGACAGTTCTCTTGCAGGAAAAGACGTGCAGAATAAAGAGGATTTGGAGGCGGGTGATAAAGTATCAGAGCCTGAAGTGTTGGACAATAACATAGCAGCTAGAGGTGCGGCTAGTATAAGGGGAGGAGACACTTCTCTAATTGATGTCTGTCAAACAGAGGCACCGCCCACTGACTGCCAGCCACCAGTCGTGGAAATGACTGAACAAAGTAAGTTATCAAAGATCCAAATTATGACATTTTATATAAAAATCTAACATTTCATTTTGAATTAAATAATGATTAAAACAGCTTTTTAGTTTATAATGAATTTTGGAGAAAGAAATTTGAATGTGTTTTCCCTGCATCCCCTTCTACCCCCACCCTCCCTCTAAAAAACCCAAACAGTGTTGCATTCAATTTAACGTTGAGGTACATGTGTATTGTATTTTTGTTTCTAGTTAAGTTGTCAGATTGTGTGAACAGAGTTATCAGGAATCACTGGTCCATCCCAAGGCTTTGTCGTTTTGACTCAGAGACTTACATCGTACCCCACAAGTCATCTTTCCTCCTGTCTGATTTCAACTACCTCCAAAACATTTACCCCACTTCCGGTAGGTAAATACAAGGAAAAATTGTCCACATGAATTCAAGTAAGTTTTTATACGTGAATATTTGATAATGGAAATCTTTATTTACAGATGAAGAGAAATATGATCTGATTGTGCTAGACCCACCATGGCAGAACAAGTCAGTGAAGAGGAAAAAAATGTACGTTTTGGAGAGAAAGAAGCACCCTTATCCAAGGGAAAAAAGTGCCACATGTTTTCAGCACACTTTTCACTTGCAACACATTGTGTCAGTGATTTGAAGAGTTTGCTGCAAATTTGCCTCAAACTTTGTGTCAGAATTCAATCGCGTACACGTTCAAGAATTGCACTTCAGCACCTTTGCTCTAAACATTTTTCATTACTGAAAACTTAGAGAATTAAGGCAAGAGATGGCTATTATTTGGTAATGATAGGAATGTAAAGAAAATTCTGTTTCTTTTTTCACAAGAAATACAGTACTTGATGTGAATGTATCTTTATAATTGAATCTTGACTAGGTACGGCAGTCTGAGAGATGAGGACCTACTGAGTATTTGTATGGAGAAGCTGGCAGCTCCAGGTTGTTTGGTGGTTGTCTGGGTAACCAACAGAATGAAGCACCTCAAGTTTGTCAAGGAAACTCTCTTTCCTAAGTGGTCAGTCACACATGCGGCAGAATGGCATTGGTTAAAGGTCAGTTTAAAATGAGTTTGTCCAAAATGATCCACTTATAGAAAGCAAGATAGTTTAATAATATATTTACTAAGTTGTTTAACAATCATTTGTAGTTTATGCATTAATCACAGATCAGTAGTATTATATGAATATTAGGATGGCAATTTGTAACCGGTTAACTGATTACTCGGTCGGAACGATAGCAATCGGTTAGAAAATTTTTAATCGGTTAGTCGGAAAAAATAACTGAAGTTGATTTTTTTAAAAATTCATTAAAAAAAGTCCCCAGTGAAGTCAAATTTCTTCCCATCAAATGTGATGTAATGCCTGTTACCGGCCACATAGGCATAGCCCTTGAATGGAGGGATCCAGTCAACAGGGTTGAGGCTTGCAGGTCTAAATCTGTAGTAGATGTCCCAGAAGCAGAAATCGGTATCAGGGATGAAGGTCTGAACCTTTCCTGCAACATCCTTAATTACATTATTGAATATGGTGACAGGGATCTTGGGCAGGTGGTCAAGGGTTTCCATCTTGGTGGGGAGATAGATTTCTACCTCAATTTTGCCATTTTCAGGGTCAAAGGCAATGACTCTGGATTTGTCAAAACCTAAAATTTTCATTTTTATAACATCTTCCACAATTAATTTCTTGATATCACCATGCATCTGATGCATCTGAGTGGCAATATCTACATGTATAAGTAGTTTCCGGATTGACAAAAATTCGAATTCTTTGGACAACTGAAATAAAGAGAAAAATGTAAATGCTATCTTGGTTTAATAAGTGGTATTTTAGCACATTTATAAGCAAATATGTCAAGTGAAGAATCAAGTGATACAATTACTAGTAACTCACCTTTTTTTAATATTACAAATAAAACGTTTTATATACCTGCTCATAGATCTCTTTCATGATTTTCTGGTACATGACAAAGTCTTGGTCCTTCTGAAGCTCATTGTACTTATCATTTACAACAGCTGTTACCTTGGTAACCACATCGTTGTATGGCTTCTTAATGTCGATGCCCTTGATGGCAGATTTAATCTTTTTGACGTAAACATTGTAGTTTGGCATACCAGGCATGTCTGGGAGTCTTTGGGAGAGAGCAGACACTTCCTTTTTTATCCTTTGGACATTTGGATGCTGCAGAATCAAGTCCAGCTTTTCTGTAAAAGGAGAAGCTCATTATATATATACTTTTTAAATATTTCTGTTAAAAGTATACACGCTATAACTTGCGCCAGTTTACATAAGACTGGAGATTTATATATTTTGTTTTCAATGAAAGTTATGAAAATACTGTAAATTACACCATTAAAATTAAACGCGTTATAAAGTTATCAAATTAAAATGATCAGCTCACCTGAGCCAAAGGCTCAAGTGAGCTTTTTCTGATCAAAATTTGTCCGTTGTCTGTCGTTGTCATCGTTTTCGTTGTCGTAAACTTTTCACATTTTCATCTTCTTCTCAAGAACCACAGGGCCAATTTCAACCAAACTTGCTACAAATTATCCTTGGGTAAAGGGCCACGCCCTTTTCCAAGGGGAGATAATTATGAATTGGAGAAAAATTAATGGCATTTTAAAAAAATTTTCTTCTCAAGAACCACTGGGCCATATGAAACTCATGTGGAATCATCCCCAGGTAGTGTAGATTCAAATTGACCCCGGGGGTAGGGTGGGGCCAAAATGGCCGATCAAAGTTTTATATAGGAATATATAGGAAAAATCTTTTAAAATCTTCTTCTCAAGAACCACTGGGCCAGGAAAGATGAAACTCATGTGGAATCATCCAATGGTAGTGTAGATTTAAGTACTTCAAATCATGACCCCGGTTGTAGGGTGGGGCCAAAATGGTCGATCAAAGTTTAACATAGGAATATTTAGGAAAAATCTTTAAAAATCTTCTTCTCAAGAACCACTGGGCCCGGAAAGATGAAACTCGTGTAGAATAATCCATAGGTAGTGTAGATTCAAGTTTGTTCAAATTATGACCAGGGGGGTAGGGTGGGGCCAAAACGGTCGATCAAAGTTTAACATAGGAATATTTAGGAAAAGTCTTCTTCTCAAGAACCATTGAGACAGGAAAGATGAAATTCCTGTGGAATCATCCCCAGGTAATGTAGATTCAAATTCGTTCAAATCATGACCTCCGGGGGTAGGGTGGGGCCAAATTGCCAATAAAAGTTTTACATAGGATTATATAGGAAAACCTTTTAAAAATTTTTTTTCAAGTACTTCAAAGCCATGCTTAGTGCTATTTATAGGGAATCATCCTCAGGTAGTGTAGAGTCTAGTTTGTTCAAATCATGACCCTCTGGGGGCATAAAATTCAAGCCCCCTCCCCCCTTCAGTAAACTTTCAGTTGTGATCTGATATGTGCTTTTTCCTAGCCAATTGCTCAGGTGAGCGATGTGACCCCTTGGAATCTTGTTTGTTGTTGTTATTTTTAAATCCATCTGACGCCGTCGCTACTTTTAGATTGATAAACAAACATGGCTTGAAGAAAACAAGGTAGGCCGTTTGAGATACTACTCACTTTTTACGTGGATCGCACGCGTCAAACTCTTAATGATACTTATCTTTTAATGTAATCAGTATCAACCATCTACTCTGTTATGACGCATAGTGATATTAACCTTTTATTAATAATTGTTGTCAAAATGCAACATACCTTGTTATCTGTGATTTCCCGTCGACATGCGTGTCTATATATAGGCCTACTGTTTACGCACTTCCTTAATCAATATTCATGAAAAGACTGAATTCTATATTGCCAGATATTGCTTAAAGGCAGAGATTTTAAGCACCGCCTTCTAAAAAACCTGGTCTGGGTAGCCCTGTCAATCAAGTGTATGAAGGTCCATCATTGGATGCTGGAACTTGATTGACAGTTACTTACTGGTCTCTGTGCATACCCAGTACACCTTGTTTCGGACTCGTAGTGACCTTCTGATTAACATTTGATCCTATGATGTTTATTGAACATTGTATACATAACTGTATTACTATGAACAATTTAAATTGATAATATATAAAATAAATATACCTTAAGTATTTGAAAGTTTTATAATATAATATACATTTTTCAAAAATTAAAGATATATATGCCGTATTAGTGTTTTATTCCTACAGAAATAAATATATGTTGTGTCTTATCAAGTTACATAAGTTATGTAATTTCTGCAATTAAGACAATTCCACTCCATCACTTTTAAAAGTTATGAAATATTATTTTGTAAAAATTATTTTCTCTCCGAATCGGATATTAAACTGCCTCTTATTGAAATATTCATGAACACGTGGTCTCGCATGCTCACAGCAAACAATGGTCCAATCTCGTCAATGAGCCAAAAAGCATGATGGTCTACTACGTTTTCACTACAAACACGTGGGCTAGGGAATTGTACGATGCGATTTCAAATGACGGCTGAAAAGCCAATTTACTTTTTTTAAACATGTTTTAGAAAAATAGAAAGAATAGCTACTAATTGAGACTAATTCCCATGCTCACATTAAGAAACAAATGCAGTTTTCTTGTTTCAAAGTTGTACACATTGTAAACATTGTCAATACGTGAGCACACCTCAGAGTTAGTTGCTTTTTTGTACCGAGGAATATAAAGTCACGTGAAATTGTCTTTTCATTGTCAGTAGAGCACGGGGAAATTGTAAACATTCGGACCTGTACAATAGAGTGGGGAAAACTCTTATTTTTATCATTGTTCATTTGTATGCAAATGTTAGCATGGGATTTGTAGATGATAATGTACATAATGCATTAAGCGTGTAAATGCTTGGGAAATGCACCACGTCTTTCTGAGAGCGATTTAAAAAACTAGCCTGTTCGAAAAACACATGTAGTTGATCATCATGTAGTATTTATGTACTGAGTAGTAACCCATACATGCATTAAATACAACTCATTGAGCTGATTGGTCGATTTGTCAGTCTTGTTGGTTCCTCGCTGAAAAGACGTCACAAAAAATAGTTTCCTCAACCTGATGATTCTCGTGATGCTTTTCCCGCGCACATGCGCAGATCCAACATAAACGTCAGTCCTTTATAAATATGCATGAGAATATCGTGTTCTTTTTCCGACCAGTATTTAGTTAATACCGAATAATATTTCGTCGAATTTGCGAGAATGCTTCATTTTTGATGTCTTCTCATACTTCAGAAATTTTTGTTTGGTTTCAGCTGTGCAAAAATACTGTTCAACACGGCATACATATCTTTAACCTTTGGTACATATTTTTTAAAAATGAAATCTCGATATTAATTTCAATGTGCTAAATCATTATGGTAAACCTCGAGTGGAAATGTTATTGATAAAGTTCAGAGCAGCACTAAGTGAAGTAATTACTAAATTTTAAAATAATGTTTCTAATCATGAGTCACTTATATTTTCCTTTTTTAATCAGATAAGAATTTACATGCAGTCTTTTTAGCATGTTTCATGGTGAAAAAGATTTATTAAGATTAGGATAAAACTAGATACTTTTTTAGCTCACCTGCGCCGAAGGCTCAAGTGAGCTTTTCTGATCACATTTTGTCCGTCGTCCGTCCGTCTGTCTGTCCGTCTGTAAACTTTTCACATTTTCGACTTCTTCTCAAGAACCACTGGGCCAATTTTGACCAAACTTGGTACAAAGCATCCTTGGGTAAAGGGGAATTTTAATTGTTAAAATAAAGGGCAAAGTTCCCTCACAAGGGGAGATAATCAAGAAAAGACCGAAAGAGGGTGGGGTCATTAAAAAATCTTCTTCTCAAGAACCACTGGGCCAGGAAAACTGAAACTTATGTGGAAGCATCCTGGGCTAGTGTAGATTCTAAATTATAAAAATCCTGACCCCCGGGAGAAGGGCGGGACCACAATGGGGAATCAAAGTTTTACATAGAAATATATATTAGGTAAAATCTTTGAAAATCTTCTCAAGAACCACTGGGCCAGAAAAACTGAAACTTATGTGGAAGCATCCTGGTATAGTGTAGATTCTAAATTGTTCAAATCATGACCCCTGGGGGAAGGGCGGAGCCACAATGGGGAATCAAAGTTTAACATTGAAATATATAAGAAAAATCTTTGAAAATCTTCTCAAGAACCACTGGGCCAGAAAAGCTGAAACTTATTTGCACATGGAAGGATCCTGGGGTAGTGTAGATTTCAAAATGTTTTTATTATGATCAGTGGGGTAGGGTGGGGATGGATAATGTATTATAAGGGGGGAATCTGGTAAAGAACAGAATGGTCAAAGCTTTCTCAGGTGAGCGATGTGGCCCATGGGCCTCTTGTTAGTGAAATGTAGTTAACACTACTCTCTTTTAGTTGATTAATAGAGAGAATCCTGTGGATGAATGAATTTTAAAAGTCGAATTTGGTTGTTACAGGAGTTGTTTTTTTTAGCTCTTCTGAGCCAAAGGCTCAAAGAGCTAATGCTATGGCCATTTGTGCGGTATGCGTTAACTTTTTAGAATATGGGCCATAACTCAAGAACCCCTTGGCCAATCAGTGTCAAATTTGTCACAGGGTATCCTTGGCCCAAGGGCTACCCTTTATACTAAAATAAGGGATGGGACCCTTAAACAAGGGGAGATAATCAGGAAAACAAAACCAAAAGTACTGGTTGCTAAAAAATCTTCTTCTCCAAAAAGCACCAGGCAGATTTTCACCAAACTTACATACAAGGATCACGATATGTTGAAGATTGTTTGGTCAAAACTTGTTCAAGGCATGACCCTGGGGCAAAGGGCGTCTTCTCAAGGTCACTTCAAAGTTGACCTAAATTTACAAATAATAAAAACATTTATATTTTGCTTACTATTAGGACTAGGATCATCAAATCTTGTAAGTTGATGCATCTTAGGACTTCACATCATGTTAACTCAAAAGTAGGTCACGGTGACCTACTTTTAAATTTTGTAAGCATTTGTTTTCAAATTGATTTGAAGGCATATTTTGGGCACTTTAAGGCCTATGATCATCAAACTTTGTCAGTTTATGCATCTTGGGTCCTTGAACAACGTCAGCTTAAAATTAGGTCACCGTAACCTACTTTTTGAACTTTATGACTAATTCTTTTTAAAACATTTTATCCAATTATTTCAGACACTGAGAGGTTTAGAATCATCAAATCTTGTAAATTTATGCATCTTGGGACCTTAAAACATATTTATGAAAAAGTAGGTCACTGTGACCTACTTTTTGAATTTTGCAGGCATTTGTTTTCGAATTGTTTAAAAGGCATATCTTGATTACCTTCAGACCTAGGATGATCAAACTTGGTCAGCAGATGCATCTTGTGACTTTGAAAAATGTCAACCAAAATATAGGTCATGATGACCTAGTTTCAACATTTTATGGCTATATTTTAGTATCTTAGGTATTTATTGGCTTAGAATCATCAAACTTTGTGAGTTGATGCATCTTGGTTTTCGGAGAATAACGAGCAAAAAGTAGTGTAAACTTACTTGTAAATGTTCCTCTAGAACTTGGTGTTGCGGGTACCTGCCATTACTAACAGGAAGTGGAGTTCTCTAACGTCCCCCGGTAGATAAGTGAGGGAAGGTTAGTCTAATTGATGCAATGAACTATAACAAACTCCCCTTCTTTTACTTTAAAGAAATGTTCATTTTCAAAAGTTTTTTTTTTCTTTTATAATCAAACAAACTGCAAACGATAACGCATTTACACTATTTACATGTCCTCTTCAAACATAGCTATTGTTTCAAGGATGTCGACTCGAAAGCACTCTGCTGTAGTGCTTTGAGCAGATTAAGACTTGACGCTCCCTTCTTTGTCAGACAATCCGCCAGTTGTTCTTTGCTATTAATCCATTTCACTGCCTGAATCTGCTCCTGTTGCATCAACTCTCTGATGCTGCTTATCTCAAGTCGAAGTCGTTTTTCTGTCACTTGTTTAGTTGAATTGATTGCATCCTTCAATGAATGACAGTCCGTCAGGCACACAATTGGTAACCTCTTGGGTTCGGCTTTTCCATACAAAAGCTCGGTGTAGAGCGAGGCCAGAAAAATTCCATTGTCAATTGCCTCTGCCATTGCCAAAGTTTCTGAAGCTAGGGTACTTCTGGCAACTCTTCGAATTCTTTTCGATTGCCACGCTAATGGTGAAAACTGTCCATTTTCTCCAGCTAGTGCAATAAAATGACCTCCCTGAGACCCTCCATCTGGTAAGTTCCCAAGAGAAGAGTCACTGAAGATGACGAGTCTGACTGTGTTTTCTGGTCCAATTTTGGGAAACTTCAACAATACTGATTCTGACTTAATGTTTTTGATAGTCTTATTGGCATCCACTAACATCTGCACGTTTGCTTTCTTTAGAGACGACGCAAGGTTCGAAGCATCAAAAATCACATCAGGTCGACTTTGCCTGGCAATCCATAGAATTTGCCCGATTTTAGATTTAAGGATTTCTTTTTCCATGAGGGTGAGCCCTAATTCCTTGTCAGTGAGGCGGTTCTTGTCTATGGGTATGAACTGTAGGTTGTTTTGATACTTTTTCTGACTAAGCTGGATCGTTTCTTTGTGTCTTGACAATTCTATTCCAACATAAGGTAAAGAACCATTTTCTTCATGATCTTCTTTTCCCACATAGAATGTTGATCTTATTTGACGGATCACAGTATTTTCAAATTCACTGGATCCTCCCCAAAGAAAGTCATCAACATGGCATGCTAGCACTCCTTCTACTTTCCTCTCTTTGTTCTTCCAGAAAAAGATTGCAGGATCCACTTTCGAAACTTCAACACCACTAATACTCAGAACATCTTTGATCCTTTTATACCAGTTGAGATATGCATCGGAAAGTCCATATACACATTTTCGTAGTTGCCATACGATACCAGAGCAATTGGCTTCAGGCGGTGGTCTCACATATATCTCTCGTTCAATTTCCGATCCTCGTAAAAAGGCAGTTTTGATGTCCATAGTTTGCAAATTCCAATTCCTCTGTGATATTATAGCTAGTACTAGTCGAAGTGAATCTGAGCCACAGGTTGGTCAATCCTTAGATAGGTCGTCCTTGTCCGCCTCTTCAAAACCTCTGGCTACTAGTCGTGCCTTTTGAATTGTTCCCTCTGTTGTATCCTTCAAACTACAAATCCATCTTGTCGAGATGCACTTTTGTCCAATATCTTTTCTCTCAATGTACACATTATTGGTTTTCCATGAGTCAAGTTCTTTCTCTTTAGCTTCTTTGAATTTCACATCTGTAAGAACCATCACATTGTCTTCTTGTGTAATGTCATTGTCCTCTTCTGAACCCTGAACGTCTGTTTTGAATGTTTCAAGTTCCTGTACTTTACTAAGATCAACAGTTGATCTAAGTAAAGTACAGGAACTTGAAACATTCAGGTAGAGCCAAGTTATGCATAAATGGCCCTGCACTTATATCAAATAATTTACTATCACCCTCTTTCCCATTTTATATGTCAAAATAAAGTAGACACTTGGTGCTTTCATTTTCTATAATAAAATTTCGTTTTGAGAATCCAGATATTGGAAAACATGGTTTGAGAAATTTCAATGTTCTTGAAATTTGCAGAAAACATGCGTATTTCACTACCTTCAGCAAAGAATTAAGATATGAGCACAGCCCACGATCCAAAAAATAAAAACTGTGTTTTGATCTTCAGAAACAGAGATTTCATTATGTATTTGCATATTTTGGATCAGAGGTTGTGCTCTATATGAAATATTGAAAAAATTCCTCAATTTTAGGCCATTTTCAAAGGAATTTACACAATATGAGGAAAATGACGCATTTGATGACGTCATAATCAATAAACTAGATGAAAAATTACGTCACAATTAATAGATACATGGTCACCAACACTCCAAGTAATAAATACTGCACTTGCAATCTAAACTGAGTGGTTTTGATTTTTCGGAAATTCTCAGGGCCAAATAAGGCCCAACCTGGCTCTTGCTCTTTCTGCATCCTTTTGTGACACAGGTTCCATGAATTTCAAGTTAAACCAGTTTCTGTTTGTTCCTGTTGCCTTGCCTGCACGTTCAAGTACTTTTGCTACACATTTTTTACCAGTATCTGCATTTTTATACTGTACAATTTGATCCTTTGAAATTTTTATGGAGTCTATCAAGTCATTTCTACGACTATTTTTGTCCGTTTCCTCAGCTTCACTGCATGCAGAGTCTTCACTTTCAAAGTGATTGTCTAACTGTTCATTCTCTTCTTCTTCATCCTGCGATTGACTTTCCTGTACATCCGTAGGAACTGACTGGCTTTCACTTCTGTCTGTATTAACTTTGGTCAGTCTACATTGGTGCACTCTTACACATATTCCGCCATGTCTGACAAAAACTACTGCACTGTCTTGTCCAATTACCACACCTGGACCCCTCCATTCCCTGCTGTCTGGTCTCTTATAATACACGCAGGGTTCTCCATCATTTGAGATTTTACTGTGTTGCAGAGTTTACGCGAAGCACTAATATTTTGCGGTATTTTCGCGAACAAATTTGCAACTAAATCACGATTACATAATCATACACTTATTTAAAAATCACTAATTCGTTACACAAATGGCATGGTCGTACATACTGATAAAAGGAAAAACAAGATGTGTTTGTAAAACACTGATGCCCCCGTATGGCAACATAGCAAAGATTAAACTTTTCTTTAATGCAAATTTAATTAATTGGTACCAAAAGTAGGGTATACTAATCGGAAATAATTGTGAAATTTGAAAGTAAACTTATGTTAAAGTTTTTTATGCCCCGCCATGAATATGGCCGGGGCATATAGTGTTTGTCATGTACGTCTTCCGTCCTTCCATCCTTCTGTCCTTCCGTCACACTTTGCGTTAAGCTCTGTTCAGAGCTAAGTTTCAAAGAAACTATCCAAGATATTTTCATCAAACTTCATATGCTGATAAATATTGATGAGAGCTATTGTTCTTCTAGGGATGAACACTACCAGGCTTGCTTCGGATGCTGGATCTGACCGACATTTTCCAGATGAGTGACCAGGTTAAAGTTTTTGGAGCAGGTCCATTCCTGAGGAAGTATAAGCCCTACTTGGACCAAACTTGCATGGATGATGCATTTAGGGATGGACACTACCAGACTTGCTTCGGATGCTGGATCTGACCTATATTTTCCAGACGAGTGACCAGGTTAAAGTTTTTGGAGCAGGTCCATTCCTGAGGAAGTATAAGCCCTACTTGGACCAAACTTGCATGGATGATGCATTTAGGGATGGACACTACCAGACTTGCTTCGGATGCTGGATCTGACCTATATTTTCCAAACAAGCAATTCAGCTGCATCACTATTCAGGATATTCATATCAAATTTTATATACATACAAATTTTCATGTTGCTTTACTAATATATCCTCGGCGTGGCATTCATGTCCTATGGACATATTTCTAGTTTAATAAGTACAAAAATCTCCAAGGTCAAGGTCAAAATGTCAATGTAATAAGTATCAAATGAAAGGTCTTGCCACATAAAATACTTATGTAGAGTATGAAAGCCCTAGTCCTAACCATTCAGAAGTTATGGTCAATGTTCAATTGCTTAAAAAGTAGGTCAAACTCCAAGGTCAAAGTCAAAGGATCAAAGTTATTGTTATCAAAAGAAAGGTCTTATCATAAGAATTACATATATGAAGTATGAAAGTCCTATCCCTTACCGTTCAAAAGGTATGGCCAAGGTTAAAGTTTTTTCACAAGTACGGAAATCTACAAGGTCAAGGTCGAAGGGTCAAGGTTGTTGGTATCCAGTGAAAGGTCTTTAAACAAACACTACAAATGTGAAGTATAAATGTCTTGGTGTCTACTGTTCAAAAGATATGGCCAAAGTAAAATTTTTGCTTTTTTAAAGAAGGTCAATCTCAAAGGTCAAGGTCAAAGGGTCAAAGTTCTTGGTATCCAATGAAAGGTCTTTTCACAACAATTACATATATGAAGTATGAAAGCCCTATCCCTTACCGTTCAAAAGTTATTGCCAAGGTTAAAGTTTTTTCACAAGTACGGAAATCTACAAGGTCAAGGTCAAAGGGTCAAGGTTGTTGGTATCCAGTAAAAGTTCTTTAAACAAACATCACATGTGTGAGGTATAAATGTCCTGGTATCTACTGTTTGGAAGATATGGCCAAAGTAAAATTTTAAAATTTTCATGTTAAAGTGGGTCAAACTCAAAGGTCAAGGTCAAAAGGTCAAATTTGGTGGTACCCAAAGAAAGGTCCTGTCACAAGGAATACACATATGAAATATGAAAGTCATAGCTCCACTAAATCAAAAGTTATGGGCAAGGTTAAAGTTTTTGCGGACAAACAGACAAAAGGATAGACAGAGAGACAGACAGTGAGACAGACAGACAGACAGACACGACAAAAACTATATACCCCCGAAACTTCGTTTACGGGGGCATAAAAAGGAACTTCAGAACAGTAAAATATTTTAAAGAGTTCCTTGAACATGCTGAAATTTTAAAATTTTCGGCAATTTATTTACATTAATTAAATGACTTCGGTATGACATTATTTTTGACTAAAATTTTCATGTTAAAGTGGGTCAAACTCCAAGGTCAAGAGGTCAAATTTGGTGGTAACCAAAGAAAGGTCCTGTCACAAGGAATACACATATGAAATATGAAAGTCATAGCTCCACTAAATCAAAAGTTATGGGCAAGGTTAAAGTTTTTGCGGACAAACAGACAAACAGAGAGACAGACAGACAGACAGACAGACAGATAGACACGACAAAAACTATATACCCCCGAAACTTCGTTTACGGGGGCATAAAAAACGTTCTGAAAAGCAGAGGAAATTCTGACCGATAGTCGAACTACTTATAGATTTGCCGTGTTCATTTATCAGGTTTCTTGGTCGAGTTACCGCATTACAAAAATGGAACTTCAGAACAGAAAATATTTTAAAGAGTTCCTTGAACATGCTGAAATTTTAAAATTTTCGGCAATTTATTTACATTAATTAAATGACTTCGGTACGACATTATTTTTGACTTGCAGTGCTTACATAATTCTAGAGCCGAGGCTCTATTCGAAAGACATCTTTAAATATTTTTCATAAATAATACAATGTATTTTATTGCAACTACCAATTAACCGGTACATTGAATTGTGAAAACATTTTATTTGTCTTTGTTCCGTCATGTGTAAAGTCCGGTGAGGGTCTAGGAGATAATTGATTGATTACTGTAGATCACTATATTTTCGCGAGATAGTCATTGACTCTTTACAAGGGAGACAAAATTTTCACGAATTGTGGTTGTCGCTCTATATAATGTTAAGGAATTCTATTAAACTCGTGAATTAAATTTTCGCGAGCATACTGTCTCGCGTAATTACGCGGAAATAAAGTTCTCGCGAATAAAAAGTGATTTACAGTACTCAAGGTGAAGCCCTAGTAATTAAGTTTTATAACTTTTTGAATTGAAAGACGGTAGAATTGTTTGATTAAAGTTTCAGTTAGAGAGAATTTGTGTGTTTAGATTTTCTAATTATCACAACTCTTACTGTGTCGGCAAAATTTTTACTCTGTCGCATGCATGAAATTTAAACCGTTACTGTGTCGGAGAAAATTTTACTGTGTCGGGAGCAACACAGTAAAACAGTTAATGGAGAACCCTGATACACTTTATCTTCAGTATTGAAAGTGTTTCCACTTGGACGAACCTGTTTTCTTAGCGCTCTTCGTATCCTCTCTGAACATTCACTCTTGGTAAATGACGTTCTGGCTGAGTGTAAAGCTTCAATGTGTTTTCCTACCAATGCACTCATGGTAGTCCCCTCGAGGGCTGGTACTTTATCTGTCAAAACACTGGGAAGGTGTGGATTACATCCAAACACTAACTGGTGAGAGCTGAATCCATGTACATTTTTCAAAGCTTTCTTTGCAATGAGCGCCCAGCTAGGAGCTATATCCCAATCACAGTAGTTGTCTGCTTTTACTTTGTGTAGAATTTCTGTAAGTGTCTGATTGTGTCTCTCAATCAAGCCGTTGCTCCATGGACTGTAAGCTGCTGTTGTTTTTATTTCTATGTTTAAATTTTCAGCCATATCCTGCACTTCCTCATTGTTAAACTCACCACCATAGTCACTGTAAAGGCATTTTGGAGGTCCATACACTGCTATCTAAAGTTTCAGAAAATTTTGAACAAATTCAGAGGACTTCTTCGACTTCATAATGCTTCCAGCACTGAATCTAGTAAATTCATCAATAATGTGTAAATACCATGTCCCATGCTCTAGTTCATGTAGATCAACAGCCACCATCTCATTGAATTCAGTTGCTAGAGGAAGTCCAACCACTGGCCTTGGTGAAGGTCTTTTGTTGATCAAACAAACTTCACACGAGTCACATACAGTACGCAGCAAGTACTATGTTTCCTTGTCTGTTGTTCCTGCATTTCGCAGCAACTGTACTAGGCGTTCACTACTGGCATGTCCAAACTGCTTGTGAAGTTTAGTTAGTATCTTTTCCTTTTCTGCAGGGCTCAAGTCTTGTGCTACTTCTAACACTTCCTCAGATCTCATTGCAGCGTTCACTCCTTTAACACCTGTATCCAAAATCTTCACACAATAGTGCCCACTTGATGTAAATTCTAACTC
Organism: Saccostrea glomerata; assembly: GCA_003671525.1. Taxonomy (NCBI): domain Eukaryota; kingdom Metazoa; phylum Mollusca; class Bivalvia; order Ostreida; family Ostreidae; genus Saccostrea; species Saccostrea glomerata. Next base: position 218,956 of record PRKT01000700.1, read on the forward strand.
AATCGGTTGATTAAACATGGATATTTTGCCATTTTTTTAAGTCCAGAATGGCTCCTGCTTTCTTGAGTGATGGTTTGCTCAATAGGAGTGGAATATCAGCTTTCATAATCTCAGTGTCAATTTTACAATGAATGGTGCCTATCACAGCAGGTATAGAAGCACTTTGGAAAGAATACACAATTTTTCCATCCCCAAATTTGAATGCCCGATGACTTGGTGTGGTCGCAATCTTCTTGCCCATTTCTTCATAGAATCCGTTAAACCACTTCTCACCACATACTGTCCGAGTGCAAGCTGTATCTATTATTGCAGTTCCGGTTGATTCAAGGACAAAAATTTCATTTGCCGAGGGTTGTTCTTTGGTAAGAAGTGTCAGATTACAATCCTCCACTGTGTCCGCGTTGTGTTCCGTTATTTTCACTGAATTCTTTTCCGGACAGTCCTTAGCCCAATGGAATACACTTTGACAGATTGCACATTTTGTTCGCTTTCCAAACTTATTCAAAGGATTTGTACCTCGCAGTTTTCCTTTAGCGTCTGCACTGTATCCACCTTTTCTCTGTTGGGTATAGAAAATCGGCTCCTGTTTTACAGTTATACTTGTGCTTACAATACTTTCTGTTCCAACACATTCCCCAAAGATCCTCTGAAGGGCAGATTTCATGGTTTTATATTTCAGATCACTAGCAGCTGTTAATGCAAGCTGTTTTTTTCTGATGATAGTCCTGCGTTGTCCAAAAGTTTGAACGCTAAAACCGCTTCTGGAAGTGCCATCTCATACTTTTTGGCTTTATTGTAAAGTTTATCAAATTCAATGATGTACTCTGACATTGACTTACTCTCTGATTTCCTAAAAGAGTCGAAGTTCTTGTAAGCTTTATAGGCTTTGTCCTTATCATCACGTAAAAATACCTTGTCCAAGTGTTCCATCAACTTTTTCATACCGTCTTTGTCTGCAAGATATTCTGCTGGAAGTTCCATCGCCGTTTCTCTTGCGTTTCCGGTCAGAGAGAGTGAAACCTCTGAAAACAGAGAGTAACGCTTGCTTCTCCTCTTTGAGTTCTGTAACTAACCGCCATACTTCTACTTCATTCTTCCATGTTTCGTACGTCATGTTTTTCTGATCAAACATGGGTGGCTTCTTAAAGTTGTTAGCCGTTGCCATTTTTTGTGTTTCTTTGTTTCCTGCACGCTCTGCTACCATGTAAACTTACTTGTAAATGTTCCTCTAGAACTTGGTGTTGCGGGTACCCGCCATTACTAACAGGAAATGGAGTTCTCTAACGTCCCCCGGTAGATAAGTGAGGGAAGGTTAGTCTAATTGATGCAATGAACTATAACAAGTAGGTCATGGTGATCTACTTTTGACATTTTATGGCTTTATTTAAATATCTACGGTACTTATTGGCTTAGAATCATCAATCTTTGTAAGTTGATGCATCTTGGGTTTTCGGAGAATGATGTTCAAATAGTAGGTCACTGTGACCTACTTTCGACATTTTATGGCTTTATCTAAGTATTCTTAGGTATTTATTAGCTTAGAATCATCAAACTTTGTGAGTTGATTCGTCTTAGGTTTTTGGAGAGTGACGACCAAAAAGTAGGTCACGGTGACCTACTTTTAACATTTTATGGCTTTATTTAAGTATCTATGGTACTTATTGGCTTAGAATCATCAAACTTTGTCAGTTGATGTATCTTGGGCTTTCAAAGAATGCAGACAAAAAAGTAGGTGACGGTGACCTACTTTTAAATATCTCAAATACTTATGACTTAGAATCTTCAATCTTTGTTTATTAATGCATCTTGAGTCCTCAGAAAACTTCAATCTTAATATAGGTCACTGTGATGCACTTATGGTTTTTTTATAGCTTTATTATTAAAAATATTTTTAGTCCTTATTGGCTAAGAATCATCAAACTTTGTCAGTTGATGCAACTTGGGTCTTAGGATACTTAGGGTTAGAGGCTTTAAATGGCTGAGGGTGTTCTCAAAAAGTAAAAAAAATAAATCTTTGATTGAAAAATCCGTTTACTACCAATTTTGAAATTGTCTCAAAATCCCCAACACAAGTAAAGTTTGATACTTGGGGTATTTTACTGTGTATTAAATCACTTCCTGTGTATAGGGATTAAGAGACAGATGACCAGAGGTAGACTGCTAGCCCGCAAGGCATTCACACCTGTACAAAATAAGCCCCTCCCTCACCTGGAATTTACCACCCGGTAAAAATTCTCTGCCTTTTATTGTTTTGTTATTACAACAACGTCTTTGGTAAAATTTTGTGGAAAGTATTATTTTTTTTATAATACTTCATGTGTTTCAAATCATTAATCATTTTGTTTCACACAAAATTCGGGGTTCATATAGCGTGTAGGACTTTAAATAAATAGGTTTATCTTTCTACGAAATGTGTGCATATTGTACATTCTGATAGGGAAAACATACGTGATGCAATAGTCTGCGTCTTCTTAAGAAGTTCTTGGATCTTTTGCTGAAGGAGACGGATGTTTTCTTTGATATTGGATGTCATGGTGTTTACCTCCTTCATCATCCGACTATGAGCTTCGTTTTTGTATTCCTAAAGAACAAAATTGATACATCACAGGATTATCACACCAATATTATACATGTGATATCATTTTATTATAGTTGTAGATATTTACTGCAAGTTTAATCTTACTTCAAATTTGGATGACACATCATTAACTATCTTGGTGTATTTCTCTGCAAATGGATAGATTCTGACTTCATTTGATAGTTTAGCTATTTTGGTCTTCATTTCATTGTATGAAGTCTGCATCTGTCGTAGACCTCTGCCATAGGCAACACTGCAAGGAATAAAAGTCATAAATTCATATCATTTAGCCATCATCCTAAAAACAGAGAGAGGGCTGAAGTATTCTTACATAAATTCCTGGATGGAGTTGTTCAAGAACTGGTTGAGGTCACCCAGGTAAAGGTCATTATTTTTCCTCATGTCCTTAATTGTCTGTTTGAGGGCATTAAGTTCATCCTGGAAGTTCTCTACTTGTTTGGCAAGAGCCTCAGTGAAAGGCTTGATCTCTTCCATCAGTTCCTTGCTGAGGGTGGAATCTTTGCCGGCCAGCTCATTAGCAATGTCAGTTCCCACCTCCAAAAATGCAGCATTAGCCTCAGTGGCATCTTTCATCATTCTCTTTGTGGCAAACTCCTACCAAGATGTAAAGATTGTAATTAGGTATCAGGTATGTTTGTACTTAAAACTAACAGTATATTTGTCTGCAAGGCTAAGCTTATTTCCCTATTTTAAAAGTCAAGCAATATATTATTCAGCAACATTTTTGTGTATTTCTAAATTTTTTTCAGCTTATTTTAAATTCATTACTAACTTCATCACTAATGAATTTAAAATAAGCTAAAAAAAATTAGAAACATACAGAAATGTAGCTTAACAAGAAATATGTGTTACCATGGCGTCTGCAAACATTTCTGGCCTCCAGTTGATTTTTGAGTGAAGGAATCTGGAGTCCCGAAGCTGAACGTTGACGAGGGAGTCGGTAACCTGATCAAAGTCTCCAGTTCTGTAGATTTTAACCTGAAGGTCTTTCTTGGTTGGTAACTCTGCCTTCATGTGCAGGGCTGATCTTGGATTAACTAATGATTTTAAGGAGTGAAATGGTATTAAAAATTTTGGCAAAAGAATACTGTGCATGAAGGTACATTTACATATTCAAAAGGATGAGGTGGCATAACTGATTTTGATAGTTTGCAAACATGAGTGAATAAATACTATGTCTTTTAAATAGTTTCAATAGTTCTGATATAATTTAATTATAAGGAAAACTACATTATCTATGTTTTTATAGACCCTATCACGGCCTGTTTTGTGACAATATTTTCTTTTATGAATTAGAATCGGTGGGTCTTAGTACAATAGAGGATTGTATGCTTGAGGAGTCTACCTTATATGGCAGTGTTATTATTTCGCACATAGTCAATTGCCGAAAACAATTGTCTAATCCGATGACAGAACGACAAAACGTGCTTTACTACACGTTTACACTTATCACAGACACGTGGTTTAGGTCAATTTACTTTTTTTTCCACTTCTACATTTCAAACTTTTAATTTTCAGCCAGTGCTGTTTATACTTAATAATACGCAAGGATTCTCAGCGTTTACAGTTTTAGGTCAAGAAATGCACATGTAACTTGTAGTCACTGATACTCAGAAATACGTGTAGACCCACGGCTAGCGAATTACCCACCAAACACTTTACAAAACTTTTAACTATGTATGTCTGATCTGTGGCTTAAATGCATAAAAATACTTATTAGAAACCAGGTAAAAATAAGCCTTTTTTCCACGCATGAAATTTCCTTAGCATTTTTGTTGTATTCACTCTTAACGCATCTAATTTAGCTGATTGGTCAGTTAAAAGTGTCGTCAGTGCCTCGATTAGTATATGAATTTATTTTTCCGTCAGAAAATCCAGTTTCGTCGATCTGTTCATAATAGTAAAGGCCAGCTAGATTTTACATTTACAAAAAGAAATAGCATGTGAGCGCAGTTAGGAACAATTTTGTCCTTTCACATAAAGGTAGATTTCAACAAAATAAAGTGCCCAGCCAAAGGAGAAAATTGTACCTAATTGTGCTGGTATATTTTAAGGGCTTCATAGAGCGTGATGGGGTCAAAATTCAGTGGGAATTGGAGGTAAACATGTTACCCCAACCCAAATAAAAGATCTATATCTTTCAATCACGTTTCCTTTTTTGTTAAAAATAGAATTCCATAAAGGTGCACGTATCAGTGAATACTAGTAGTTACATATAAGAATAGGAATAAAATTTGGACAATTAATTTTTTGTCCATTTACCAGGGACCGTAAGTCACCTCATCCTTTAGGTTATCTCTGGTAAGGAGTGGTAATGTAATCGTGAATAAGCGCAACAAATGTCTCTTGTATACATTAACAGTATAAACAGTATTCATGAATTAGATCTGTATTTCCATAGCAGCTAAATCACAAAGCCCATTCTGGTAACTCTGACTAAAGAGATTTGTATGTAATGTAATATTTTCATGCCAATATAGTACCCCCCCCCCCCCCCA
>PRKT01000700.1:224070-238582 GCA_003671525.1 Saccostrea glomerata
CCACTTGGCACATCCATCTGAAATATTGATCACATGATTTAATGATTGAATTTAAATTAGAGAGAGGTCAGAAGCCAAGACAGTACATGTATATCTAAATTTAAAAGTGAAAGTTCACTGGAAAACTCACATAAAGGGCAATCTCTTTCTGTATTTTTTTAATCTCCATCAGCATCTTCATATTCTTCCTCTGTCTTTGGTTTGTAAGGTATTGCACACCAACTCCAAAAGTATCACTCATGTCAGACTGTCCAGCGTGTCCACTCAGGGTAATGTCAAGGTTACTGAATCGCTGGGACATTCCTAAGGACCAGGTGTAATTGGAAGACTGAGATCCTGTAGAAATGTCATCTACTCGGACAGACATCACAATGTTCTTTCTCTTTTGAGAAGAATAAGAAAACTCAACAGTGCTTTCAAAAAACTTCTTATTTTGCTGAGTAACAGCGTTAATTGAATACTCCTACAATGAAAAAATATATGAGGATAAGATACCATGGCATAACGGATATTTTTAAGCAAAATACATGAAATTGCAAATTAAATTTTTTACCACAGATACATACCTTGTTGAAAGTAGGTAGCTTGATGTCAATTTGATGAATAGTTCTGCGTTTACCAGATTTGGTCAAACGGATACTAGCCTTTTGGTCTCTGTCATAATCAGCATCCCAGAACAAAGTGTTCTCACTCCAGACAACAGGATTTGTATCATCATACTCATTGACCATTTCGAAAGATCTTGATGGAATGACCACAATTGTGGAATACTTCTTGTTATCTTGATGAAGATCAAATCCAGCCTTTTTGTTATTATCTTTGTCCCATGTCACCACCATCTTTGCTCTCTGCATGTTGGTTGTTTTGTGCAAAATTGCATCTATGCCAACAGTTCTTGTTGCATGAACAGCCTCGATTTGTATTTGATTTTGAAGGTCTTTGTTATTGGCAATGGCTGCTTGACCACTGAATTGGACATTACTGTTAGTTTCCTCTTTGTTCCAATTAATGGTGGACTTTCCTGTGAAAAGATTGGCCTCCTTCTTTAGATTGACAGAGTATTCCATCTGTCAATCAGAGCGGGGTATTACTAGCGGGTATTCGCACACAGACTTGTTTGCCAAGTCCTGTTTTTAAAAATATCAAACAAGTATGTAGTTTACTTGCATAAAATTTTCCCAAATACTTTGTTTTATGTACATATACATAAACGTATATTTTGAAAAATCAATACATACGAGTAAGAGCAACACTTTTTTTATACGAATATTGGAAACGGTGACTTGATACTGAAATCATTTAAATTTGCATTAACCTACATTTTTTTCAACATGATATTACCGTTTCTCTAGTTTTTTTCCATTTCCAATTTTGTAAATTTTTTTATTGCTGTGTAAGGCGAAAACAATAAAATTATATTTTTACGTATTGGAATTTAAATCGAACAAGAAATAAGATGAAATGTAAATTAGAACACAGCTTTATTCTATGAACAAAACCTCTTTTCTCTTCAGTTGTATGAGTATGAATTAACCAAATTTTTTGGGGTTAAATTTATCCATTCTTTCTGTCGATTTTTGCACACATTTTTATCAAATATTTACATAAAAAATACATTTGTAGAATTTGATAAATTCTGAATCATGGGTCCCATCTCACACAATACTGGGGGACAACCACATCACCAACCCAGTGGTTCAAGTGGTGGGCTTATTTCGTGTCAAAAGAAAGACCTTCTTAATTTGTCTCATATCCCAAGTTTCGTCTAGTAAATCGAACGATGCGGACATATTAAAACGAGGTAAACTATTTTTATTTGCGAAATATATTAGAATGGAATAAAAAAAATCATTATTGTATCATTTGTTATCATATCATCAAAACTTTACGTGGTATCAGAGCAGAAAACGTCAAAAACGCAATGTGCGTTAAAGTGCGTGATTGTGGGGTAAAGGTATATGCGTTAAAATGCGTGATTGTGGGGCAACGGTATATGCGTTAAAATGCGTGATTGTGGGGAAGGGGGTTAATGATTGAATTTAAATTAGAGAGAGGTCAGAAGCCAAGGGAGTACATGTATATCTAAATTTAAAAGTGAAAGTTCACTTGAAAACTCACATGAAGGGCAATCTCTTTCTGCTTTGTTTTTATTTCCATCAGCATCTTCATATTCTTCCTCTGTCTTTGGTTTGTAAGGTATTGCACACCAACTCCAAAAGTATCACTCATGTCAGACTGTCCAGCGTGTCCACTCAGAGAAATGTCAAGGTTACTGAATCGCTGGGACATTCCTAAGGACCAGGTGTAATTGGAAGACCGAGATCCTGTAGAAATGTCATCTACTCGGATAGACATCACAATGTTCTTTCTCTTTTGAGAAGAATAAGAAAACTCAACAGTGCTTTCAAAAAGCTTCTTATTTTGCTGAGTAACAGCGTTAATTGAATACTCCTACAATGAAAAAATATATGAGGATAAGATACCATGGCATAACGGATATTTTTAAGCAAAATACATGTAATTGCAAATTAAATTTTTTACCACAGATACATACCTTGTTGAAAGTAGGCAGCTTGATGTCAATCTGATGAACAGTGCTGCGTTTACCAGATTTGGTCAAACGGATGCCAGCCTTTTGGTCTCTGTCAGAATCAGCATCCCAGAACAAAGTGTTTTCACTCCAGACAACAGGATTTGTATCATCATACTCATTGACCATTTCGATAGATCTTGATGGAATGACCACCTTTGTGGAATACTTGTTGTTATCTTGATGAAGATCAAATCCAGCTTTTTTGTTATTATCTTTGTCCCATGTCACCACCATCTTTGCTCTCTGCATATTGGTTGTTTTGTGCAAAATTGCATCTATGCCAACAGTTCTTGTTGCATGAACAGCCTCGATTTGTATTTGATTGTGAAGGTCTTTGTTATTGGCAATGGCTGCTTGACCACTGAATTGGACATTACTGTTAGTTTCCTCTTTGTTCCAATTAATGGTGGACTTTCCTGTGAAAAGATTGACCTCCTTCTTTAGATTGACAGAGTATTCCATCTGTCGAGGACGCCTGAAGATAATTTGATAATCGTATAACCAATCATCTTCAATCAACAATTCGAATTCCTCATCTGCTTCCAAATATGTCTTTCCATTGTACTGTATGAGGATGGATCTAGTGTTTCTCATATGCTCTTCATGCTGCTTATAAGTTGTTTGGTCTTGCTTATATTTAAAGCTCTTAAGGACATCGAATGGTGTTTCAATTGCAAGATGAAGCTTAGACTTGCCAGTTTGTCCCCTCAGGATTACTGAAGCTTCAGCACTGATCTTTTTTACTGGATCCATGTAAGTTTCAACCATCATGCTATACTCTTCACCCTGTTTTTGGCTGGTGAGACTAAACTGCCACAGTTTAGCAATTTCAAAATCACTTGTGACTTTGCTAAAGTAGTCAATATCAAAAATTCCTTGTATTTTTTGCCTAATGTCCCAGGTTATGGTGGAAATTTTGTCAGAGGTGATGAATAGTTTACTAGAATAGGTCTCCTGATTTTTAGTTACAGCATATGAAACCTCTGAGTATTTGAATCCTTCATGTGGTGTCATCAATTTAACATTGAATTGAAGATAAGAAGGAATTGGTGTGAGGGTCATCTCTCCACTGTATCTCATAGCATTTCCATAGGAAGCAGACACTGAAGATGAGATCAGATCATCAGTTACAGTGTTGACCACAGTGATCTGAATGACTTCATGATAAGTTGATTGTAGGTTGATGGAGCAATCAATATCTGGGAAGTTCACCTGGCACATTGAAGATGTAGCCATGTTATGTTCTGGACCAAATTTCCATGAAGCATCCAAAGTGTGTGCCCACTTGCCCTCAGATTGGTGAGAAATAGAGATAAATTTTCCTTCAGGAAGGGTAATGGTGATATCTCCCAAAATGTCATCAGAGTTGATACTTGATTTTAATCTTGCCTTTTCAATACCATCAACTGTCAAGAACACATCTGTAGTTTTGATAGCTGTTTCAGCCATATTTTTCAGAACAAGTGTCAAGTCAGATGGCAAATCAGAATCATAGTATTCTTTAAGTGGGTTGTTTCTGATATTAATTCCCATTATCACTGTTGGAAGATCCACTAAAACTATCGATTTGGCAGAACTTTTCTTTCCATTGATGTTGGTTAAAATGGTGGTTATGTATCTATTAACCACTTTCCTGTTATTAAATTCTGCTGACACAATGTTCATTGGTGTTGTTACAGCCCAGTTTACATTTATGTTTGGGAAGTTAATACTTTGGGACATAGAGCTGGTAATTTTCTTGTTGTCTCCATACCGGATTTCAAGGTCAGATGAAGATTTGGTGGATTTAAAAGTAGCTCCAAAGATTTCAAAATCTTTGTAAGGAGTGGTTACATCAACATTTGCATCAATTTTATGGAAGTCAGCCTTTAATCGTCCATCAGCTGTGATCTTCTTTCCATCAGGATAAGTAATGGAAAGTTCTCCAATGTATTTTTCAGATGGTATATCAGTTTTGAGTGCAAAGGAGGCTGATTCATAATCCTTGAATGATGTCTTTACATCAACATTAATGTCCATTTTTGGAAGCTCTGCAGTGACTGTGCTAGCTACATATACTGTGTGTTTCTTTTCTATGCTGGCTTTTACTTCAGATTTATATTTATTGTTATTTTTCTTGTGTGTTGCAACAAGATCCATTTCAGTGTATCCTCTAAAAGGGGAGTCAATCTTCACCGAGCCATAAATGTCATCTAAAGACTGTCCATTAAAAGCAACGGATGTTCCAATGAAGTGGGTTTGGTATTTACCAGAAACTTTAGTAGAGAATGCAAGAGGAACTCCAGCATGATCTAACCGGAAGTTTCCAGTTAACTTCCTGCCAGTTATGATAATAGTTTCATCAACAGTAAGAATGAGTTCATTGTTTCTGAGACTGTAGTTTGTAGTTGACTCCCATTTATTGTCAGAGCCCATGGAGAATTCTACATTGGTTGTAAATCCTCTCTTTTTCTGGTTTATGTCAAACTTAAATACGATGTCTTCAGTATATTGTGATTTCAATGTGGCTGTGCTTGCTACATCACCTTTCTGAATGATGTGATTATAGCTGGCGGAAATCTTTTCATCTTGGAATTGAACTTCTGCTACTGATTTAAAGTTAGTGTGAGGACCATCTTTGTTAAATATTATCACTGTATTTTCCCATCCTTGAATAGGTGTCTGGAAAGTTTGAGTAAATGCTGTCAAATAAGTGGAATGGCTGAAAACTATGTCGGATTCATATTTCCTGTGGTTATGCGTGGTTTCCACATGTGTTTGGAAATTATCAGATGATCCCTCATGATTAAATGCCAGTTCAACAAATTTAACAGCAGGGAAGGTAGTGGATAAGTTGATTCTTCCTCCAGTTAGTTTCATTGAGTGGGATGTTTCCAGGTTGCTTTCAATGCTTTTGTGATTGAAAATTCCTCTGATGTTGGTTCTGAGGTTAGGGAAGGTGCCACCATGAGAAAAGCTAGCCTCAGCAATTTTCAAAATTGGGAAAGGAGTCTTGATCATGGCCTTGGCTTCAATATCTCCAATAATGTCAAAAATGGTCTCAATATCAATTTTGTCTTTATTTGTGCCATAGAGGAATTGTGTTCTTATGTCTTTCCATGTTTTGCCTTCATGGTTAAATTGGAAGTCCACTGTTTTGTATCCTTTCATTGGGCTTTCCATATGGAAAGTTCCATATACCTTAGGCTCCAGACCAAATGTAGTGTCTACAAGCATTGTCTTTCCTCCATCATATTTGATTTCAGCATGATTATCAAAAGCATTGGCATCTCCATTTTGTCTATAGCTAATTGTTGCTGGTTGGTATCCTGGAGCTTTGACGGTGAATGTTCCTTGAAGGTTTTTAAATGCAAATGTTTTCACTCATCACCATGACAACAATACTCATTACTCATCAACTGTTACTATACATTCCTGTGAATCATTTGTTATTTTCATGATGAACTTACCAATGATAAACAAATTTTCAAATAAAAATCCTGTATATATTTGTGACATTATTTATTGTTTATTGTTATTAAAGTATAGAATATTTTTGAAAAATTGTGATTTATATTTTGTTCATAGCAATGACAGCTACTGGTACTTAAATCTGTATCATAGATAAATACAACTAAATAAACATATTACTTGGTAGTGTTTTTATGTATGCGTAAATACATAAAATAATACATTCATAGAGTGACTAGTGACATGTATGAATCTGATGACAATTCTTTTTATTTTGTTAAAAAAAATGCAAATTTTCCATGTTGACTTGTTACAGTGAAACCTTGTTATCCCAATTCAACAGGTCTGAGATCAAAATTCCGAGGATTTGAACAATACAATCCATTTTGATGAATTCAATTTTAACTAAAATATATTATGTGATTGTAACATATATTTTACCTTCAGTTTGATAGCTATGTAGCAATTTAATTTCAAACTGCATAAACGGTTTCATCATCTGACATATTCCGTTGAATTAAAAATATTCAATTAGATGATATGTTTATGTCTTACCATCATTTGAATTCATAAAAGTCCATGTGTTGATGAAGGAGTACCTTTAACAGAAAGAAGATAAAATTTAGTGTTGTGTCTTTTTCTCTGCTTTTGATGTGAAAAAAAGACAAAATAACAAATCTTTAAAAACCCACAGAAACTATTTTTCCTCATATCATCTAGTACATGAAATATACCTCTGTATACATTCTCACCTCATTTCCCCAGCTTGTCCAATGTGGCCATAAATTTCTGGCAAACAACTCCAAGCATCTTGGGTTTTCTTTTAAGTACTTCTCGAGAACCTCTGCAATCAAATTTATTGAGATGCTTTTTCATTGTTTATTTCATGTACAGAGACATTTGTTTTCATGAAATTTTTTTTTATAATAAATAACAACTGGATATCTTCATAAATAAAGTAATGCTCCCCTTTTATTATATGGGAGGGGGGGGGGGGGGGGAATAAATTCATTACTAACTTCATCACTAATGAATTTAAAATAAGCTAAAAAAAATTAGAAACATACAGAAATGTAGCTTAACAAGAAATATGTGTTACCATGGCGTCTGCAAACATTTCTGGCCTCCAGTTGATTTTTGAGTGAAGGAATCTGGAGTCCCGAAGCTGAACGTTGACGAGGGAGTCGGTAACCTGATCAAAGTCTCCAGTTCTGTAGATTTTAACCTGAAGGTCTTTCTTGGTTGGTAACTCTGCCTTCATGTGCAGGGCTGATCTTGGATTAACTAATGATTTTAAGGAGTGAAATGGTATTAAAAATTTTGGCAAAAGAATACTGTGCATGAAGGTACATTTACATATTCAAAAGGATGAGGTGGCATAACTGATTTTGATAGTTTGCAAACATGAGTGAATAAATACTATGTCTTTTAAATAGTTTCAATAGTTCTGATATAATTTAATTATAAGGAAAACTACATTATCTATGTTTTTATAGACCCTATCACGGCCTGTTTTGTGACAATATTTTCTTTTATGAATTAGAATCGGTGGGTCTTAGTACAATAGAGGATTGTATGCTTGAGGAGTCTACCTTATATGGCAGTGTTATTATTTCGCACATAGTCAATTGCCGAAAACAATTGTCTAATCCGATGACAGAACGACAAAACGTGCTTTACTACACGTTTACACTTATCACAGACACGTGGTTTAGGTCAATTTACTTTTTTTTTCCACTTCTACATTTCAAACTTTTAATTTTCAGCCAGTGCTGTTTATACTTAATAATACGCAAGGATTCTCAGCGTTTACAGTTTTAGGTCAAGAAATGCACATGTAACTTGTAGTCACTGATACTCAGAAATAAGTGTAGACCCACGGCTAGCGAATTACCCACCAAACACTTTACAAAACTTTTAACTATGTATGTCTGATCTGTGGCTTAAATGCATAAAAATACTTATTAGAAACCAGGTAAAAATAAGCCTTTTTTCCACGCATGAAATTTCCTTAGCATTTTTGTTGTATTCACTCTTAACGCATCTAATTTAGCTGATTGGTCAGTTAAAAGTGTCGTCAGTGCCTCGATTAGTATATGAATTTATTTTTCCGTCAGAAAATCCAGTTTCGTCGATCTGTTCATAATAGTAAAGGCCAGCTAGATTTTACATTTACAAAAAGAAATAGCATGTGAGCGCAGTTAGGAACAATTTTGTCCTTTCACATAAAGGTAGATTTCAACAAAATAAAGTGCCCAGCCAAAGGAGAAAATTGTACCTAATTGTGCTGGTATATTTTAAGGGCTTCATAGAGCGTGATGGGGTCAAAATTCAGTGGGAATTGGAGGTAAACATGTTACCCCAACCCAAATAAAAGATCTATATCTTTCAATCACGTTTCCTTTTTTGTTAAAAATAGAATTCCATAAAGGTGCACGTATCAGTGAATACTAGTAGTTACATATAAGAATAGGAATAAAATTTGGACAATTAATTTTTTGTCCATTTACCAGGGACCGTAAGTCACCTCATCCTTTAGGTTATCTCTGGTAAGGAGTGGTAATGTAATCGTGAATAAGCGCAACAAATGTCTCTTGTATACATTAACAGTATAAACAGTATTCATGAATTAGATCTGTATTTCCATAGCAGCTAAATCATATTGAAGCCAAAGCCATGATCAAGACTCCTTTCCCAATTTTGAAAATCGCTGAAGCTAGCTTTTCTCATGGTGGCACATTCCCCAACCTCAGAACCAACATCAGAGGAATTTTCAATCACACAAGCATTGAGAGCAATCTGGAAACTTCCCACACAATGAAACTAACTGGAGGAAAAATCAACTTATCGACTACCTTCCCTGCTGTTAAATTTGCAGAACTGGCATTTAATCATGAGGGATCATCTGACAATTTCCAAACACATGTGGAAACCACGCATAACCAGTGGAAATATGAATCCGACATTTTTTTCACCCATTCCACTGATTTGACAGCATTTACTCAAATTTTCCAGACACCTATTAAAGGATGGGAAGAAACAGTGATAGCATTTAACAAAGATGGTCCTCACACTAACTTTAAATCAGTAGCAGAAGTTCAATTCCAAGATGAAAAGATTTCCGCCAGCTATAATCACATCATTCAGAAAGGTGATGTAGCAAGCACAGCCACATTGAAATCACCATATACTGAAGACATCTTATTTAAGCTTGACCAAAACCAGAAAAAGAGAGGATTTACAACCAATGTAGAATTCTCCATGGGCTCTGACATTAAATGGGAGTCAACTACAAACTACAGGCTCAGAAACAATGAACTCGTTCTTACTGTTGATGAAACTATTATTATAACTGGCGAGAAGTTAACTGGAAACTTCCATTTAGATCATGCTGGAGTTCCTCTTGCATTCTCTACTAAAGTTTCTGGTAAATACCAAACCCACATCATTGGAACATCCGTTGATTTTTATGGACAGTCTTTAGATGACATTCATGCCTCGGTGAAGATTGACTCCTCTTTCAAAGGATACACTGAAATGGATCTTATTGCAACACACAAGAAAAATAACAATGAATATAAATCTGAAGTAAAAGCCAGCATGGAGAAGAAACACACAGTATCTGTAGCTAGCACAGTCACTGCAGAACTTCCAAAAATGGACATATATGTTGATGTAAAGACACCATTCAGGGAATACGAATCAGCCTCCCTTGCACTCAAAACTGATAAACCATCTGACAAATACACTGGAGAAAGAGCGATATATGGTAAGTGTCTCAATTGGCCCCTTAAAATGAATATCTTAATTTTACTATATATATATAGCTTTAATTTGTACAGGTATATATGCGACCTTTATTGGTCATTTTCATTTTGATCAAAATGCCGTTATTTTAGAAATATGACATCATAAAAATCACGTTTTCCCGCCATTTTAGCATATTTTGTATAAAACTGCTTATTTTCAAGCAGTTTTTCTTCCAGAAAATATAGAGCGCAGTTTAGAACAAGATTTATATTTTTACCAAAGATGTATCTATCCAATACTAATTAGTGATAGAAAAATTGTGTATTCTACACTGCGCTCTATGTTTCCCATAAGAAAAAACATCAAGATAAAAAGCATATTTTGGACTTTTTTACTAGATAGCAAAAATAGCTTTATTTTTAATGTCATTTACAGCTAGTGTGTGCATATCAATGTGAAAAATATATTGGAAATATTTCTAATATAATCTCTTCTACATAATAAATATCAATTAAACATATCTGAATCTCATTCTAAAATGTTGATTTTTAGGGGACCAATTTTGGCTCTTATCATACCGGTATATACTCCTTTCCATTACTTATCCTGATGGAAAGAAGATCACAGCTGATGGACGATTAAAGGCTTACTTCCATAAAATTGATGCAAATGTTGATGTAACCACTCCTTACAAAGATTTTGAAAGCTTTGGAGCTACTGTTAAATCCACCAAATCTTCATCTGACCTTGAAATCCGGTATGGAGACAACAAGAAAATTACCAGCTCTATGTCCCAAAGTATTAACTTCCCAAACATAAATGTAAACTGGGCTGTAACAACACCAATGAACATTGTGTCAGCAGAATTTAATAACAGGAAAGTGGTTAATAGATACATAACCACCATTTTAACCAACATCAATGGAAAGAGAAGTTCTGCCAAATCGATAGTTTTAGTGGATCTTCAAACAGTGATAATGGGAATTAATATCAGAAACAACCCACTTAAAGAATACTATGATTCTGATTTGCCATCTGACTTGACACTTGTTCTAAAAAATATGGCTGAAACAGCTATCAAAACTACAGATGTGTACTTGACAGTTGATGGTATTGAAAAGGCAAGATTAAAATCAAGTATTAAATCTGATGACATTTTGGGAGATATCACCATTACCCTTCCTGAAGGAAAATTTATCTCCATTTCTCACCAATCTGAGGGCAAGTGGGCACACACTTTGGATGCTTCATGGAAATTTGGTCCAGAACATAACATGGCTACATCTTCAATGTGCCAGGTGAACTTCCCAGATATTGATTGCTCCATCAACCTACAATCAACTTATCATGAAGTAATTCAGATCACTGTGGTCAACACTGTAACTGATGATCTGATCTCATCTTCAGTGTCTGCTTCCTATGGAAATGCTATGAGATACAGTGGAGAGATGACCCTCACACCAATTCCTTCTTATCTTCAATTCAATGTTAAATTGATGACACCACATGAAGGATTCAAATACTCAGAGGTTTCATATGCTGTAACTAAAAATCAGGAGACCTATTCTAGTAAACTATTCATCACCTCTGACAAAATTTCCACCATAACCTGGGACATTAGGCAAAAAATACAAGGAATTTTTGATATTGACTACTTTAGCAAAGTCACAAGTGATTTTGAAATTGCTAAACTGTGGCAGTTTAGTCTCACCAGCCAAAAACAGGGTGAAGAGTATAGCATGATGGTTGAAACTTACATGGATCCAGTAAAAAAGATCAGTGCTGAAGCTTCAGTAATCCTGAGGGGACAAACTGGCAAGTCTAAGCTTCATCTTGCAATTGAAACACCATTCGATGTCCTTAAGAGCTTTAAATATAAGCAAGACCAAACAACTTATAAGCAGCATGAAGAGCATATGAGAAACACTAGATCCATCCTCATACAGTACAATGGAAAGACATATTTGGAAGCAGATGAGGAATTCGAATTGTTGATTGAAGATGATTGGTTATACGATTATCAAATTATCTTCAGGCGTCCTCGACAGATGGAATACTCTGTCAATCTAAAGAAGGAGGTCAATCTTTTCACAGGAAAGTCCACCATTAATTGGAACAAAGAGGAAACTAACAGTAATGTCCAATTCAGTGGTCAAGCAGCCATTGCCAATAACAAAGACCTTCACAATCAAATACAAATCGAGGCTGTTCATGCAACAAGAACTGTTGGCATAGATGCAATTTTGCACAAAACAACCAATATGCAGAGAGCAAAGATGGTGGTGACATGGGACAAAGATAATAACAAAAAAGCTGGATTTGATCTTCATCAAGATAACAACAAGTATTCCACAAAGGTGGTCATTCCATCAAGATCTATCGAAATGGTCAATGAGTATGATGATACAAATCCTGTTGTCTGGAGTGAAAACACTTTGTTCTGGGATGCTGATTCTGACAGAGACCAAAAGGCTGGCATCCGTTTGACCAAATCTGGTAAACGCAGCACTGTTCATCAGATTGACATCAAGCTGCCTACTTTCAACAAGGTATGTATCTGTGGTAAAAAATTTAATTTGCAATTACATGTATTTTGCTTAAAAATATCCGTTATGCCATGGTATCTTATCCTCATATATTTTTTCATTGTAGGAGTATTCAATTAACGCTGTTACTCAGCAAAATAAGAAGCTTTTTGAAAGCACTGTTGAGTTTTCTTATTCTTCTCAAAAGAGAAAGAACATTGTGATGTCTATCCGAGTAGATGACATTTCTACAGGATCTCGGTCTTCCAATTACACCTGGTCCTTAGGAATGTCCCAGCGATTCAGTAACCTTGACATTTCTCTGAGTGGACACGCTGGACAGTCTGACATGAGTGATACTTTTGGAGTTGGTGTGCAATACCTTACAAACCAAAGACAGAGGAAGAATATGAAGATGCTGATGGAAATAAAAACAAAGCAGAAAGAGATTGCCCTTCATGTGAGTTTTCAAGTGAACTTTCACTTTTAAATTTAGATATACATGTACTCCCTTGGCTTCTGACCTCTCTCTAATTTAAATTCAATCATTAACCCCCTTCCCCACAATCACGCATTTTAACGCATATACCGTTGCCCCACAATCACGCATTTTAACGCATATACCTTTACCCCACAATCACGCACTTTAACGCACATTGCGTTTTTGACGTTTTCTGCTCTGATACCACGTAAAGTTTTGATGATATGATAACAAATGATACAATAATGATTTTTTTTATTCCATTCTAATATATTTCGCAAATAAAAATAGTTTACCTCGTTTTAATATGTCCGCATCGTTCGATTTACTAGACGAAACTTGGGATATGAGACAAATTAAGAAGGTCTTTCTTTTGACACGAAATAAGCCCACCACTTGAACCACTGGGTTGGTGATGTGGTTGTCCCCCAGTATTGTGTGAGATGGGACCCATGATTCAGAATTTATCAAATTCTACAAATGTATTTTTTATGTAAATATTTGATAAAAATGTGTGCAAAAATCGACAGAAAGAATGGATAAATTTAACCCCAAAAAATTTGGTTAATTCATACTCATACAACTGAAGAGAAAAGAGGTTTTGTTCATAGAATAAAGCTGTGTTCTAATTTACATTTCATCTTATTTCTTGTTCGATTTAAATTCCAATACGTAAAAATATAATTTTATTGTTTTCGCCTTACACAGCAATAAAAAAATTTACAAAATTGGAAATGGAAAAAAACTAGAGAAACGGTAATATCATGTTGAAAAAAATGTAGGTTAATGCAAATTTAAATGATTTCAGTATCAAGTCACCGTTTCCAATATTCGTATAAAAAAAGTGTTGCTCTTACTCGTATGTATTGATTTTTCAAAATATACGTTTATGTATATGTACATAAAACAAAGTATTTGGGAAAATTTTATGCAAGTAAACTACATACTTGTTTGATATTTTTAAAAACAGGACTTGGCAAACAAGTCTGTGTGCGAATACCCGCTAGTAATACCCCGCTCTGATGTGAAAATACACTGATATGTTAATTAAAATTTACACTTCATTTACGGGCATATGCACGGACAAATAGGAAGTTTACATCAGATTAATACAAAAATAAATCCCATCATATACCATGCCATAACAAAGTATGTGCTAAAATTTCAAGCATCTGCAATATAAGTACATGTGTACTTGCTGGAAAAAACTGCGACGGAAATGTGTTATGCTTTGTACGACAGACGCACGGATTAACAGGCAGTTAACATAGGACTTAAAAAAGAAAATCGATGCCACGATATAGCATGCCTCAGTGAAGAATATGCTAAAATTTCAAGCATCTGTGATGAGTAGTTGCACATGCTGCGAAAACTGCGATCAAACATTGTTACGGACAGACACACAAACAGCTATATAGACGGACAAACACACTAGGTAAAACAGTATACCCCTTTCCCCTTCCTCTCCTTGGCTTCGGAGCGGGGGTATAATTAAAAGATATGTCTACTTATTAGTCCCTTAGAAATATTCCTTGATCTGCCTTGATTAGGTTTATATTGTCAGTGTATCTAAAAATATTCACTTATCCGCTTAAATTGCATGTAGTTTAAGAATAACTACTAGTATACATATGTATACGTGTGGTTTGGTTTGAACATATTTTATTGTTAAGATGTTACACCAAAAGGATTGGACAAAAGTACTTAATAGTT
>PRKT01000700.1:238955-263154 GCA_003671525.1 Saccostrea glomerata
ACGTCTGTACTAAGTCTATCTCTGGAAAAAAAGTGGGGTCTAAGCCCCCCCCCCCCCCCCCCCCCCCCCCCCCCCCTCTCCGACGCCTGTATGTTATAAACAGAAAAAAAACATTTGATATACACCTTGTGAATGGACAATTAACTCGTGACTGTATTCAAAGGGTAGTGTAGAGATACATGTATGAATAGCAATGCATATAGGCACTAAAAACTCCATTCTTGAGGGGGGGGGGGGGGGGGGGGTTAAACATCTTTCATCAACAGCAATCTAAATTATATCCTAAATCTATCTCCGGAATTACCGGTATATTCAGCATTTCAGGCATTTTTTTTTCTTTGATCAACAGCTTGTTATATAGAATGACTGATTAGAAATTATGTACTTCATTTATATAATCTCAGGAATTATGCTCAACAATTCCGAAATTTTTTGTGTTTCCGATTTTTTTTCGTTGGTGGATGAGTTTTATGTCTACCAGGTTTATGAATAATCGATGGGTAAAAAAAATCAATTACATGTTAATTATATTACATGTCAGTGATTACACTTTGTCCGAAACACATGATACTGATCTCAAATTCAACATGGCTTTCTTTCCCTTTATTATTTTGATGTCAATGATTTATTGTTCAATTTTGATTTTCAGTTGGAAAGTCTTCAGTCCTAGTTTTACTACCTGAAATTAACTCTTTCATAAATTTCGGAAAATAAAAGTTTAAAAAAATGCCAATAAACTATGAAATATCGGAAAGAAAAAGTAGAAAGAATATATTTTTTCATTACTGAAATAAAATTCAGTCAAATTATTGAGATAGTCTATTTATTATCCATTGTAATTTATATGAACATTTATTTCGGTTAGAATTGCATATCTTTTACAAACACAATCATTTTTTATGCTGTTAACTTGTATATTCTAATAATATGATGATCATAGGGATACCCGAGCAATAACAAAAGTATAGATGTTGAAAAATCTGTATATCTACTAATCTACTATATACGCACCAACTCCTTAAAAATCCTGATCGATTAATTAGTTTTTATTGTATACCATGTTTCTTAATCTGACTTTATTTTCTGCAAGTTTTTTTTTTAGATACACTAAATATTCAACTTCAAAACCACGTCTTTTCAGCACGTAATCGCAAGTGCGCTGTGGGGAAAAGGATAACGTCATCAAAAAGAAACAAATGTAATGCTACTATTACGTCACAGAAGGCGCGATAGGCAAAGAGTTAAATCATGTGATCAATATTTCAGATGGATGTGCCGAGTGGCAAATCTTTGGGAGTCATTGGTCGTGTTGAATCCACGTTTCCATTATTCGTTTCTGTAGACAATTTGGATAATGGCAGACAATCTGAAAAACTTAGAGTGAAAGTTGATCAGAATAAACGAAGTGTTGAGCTCAAGGCCAAGTATGATACAGGTAATCTTCCAAACATATCCAAATAACCAGGATGACTGGTTGGTATCCTGGAGCTTTGACGGTGAATGTTCCTTGAAGGTTTTTAGGCTTAGCTACATATGATCCACTAACTTCTATTTTCTGGGTAGGAAGGTATTCCAGCATGAAGCTAGATTGCCGTGCTACTACGCTGTACTGGCTCAGGAGCTCAGCTCTCATATAAGGGTATTGTGGGAAAGGTGTGTCTAATCTGAGTGATCCCTTGGTGTAAAGTTTGTCATAACTCCAATCAGAAGAGGCTGAGATTTTCTTTACCAGAGGGTTGATTTCAAAATCAAAGTTGGTTGTGAACTTTTTCAAATCTCCTTTGAAGAAGATTCCTGTTTCAAGCCTTTGGAAGGTTGGGAATGGAGAAGTCAGATATACACGGGCTTTCTTTTCTGTTACCAAGTTATAGATACCTCCAACTGTGATCTTTTGCATGGGAGCATATGCAACGCTACCTTTTGCTTCCCAGTCAATGCCATTTAATTTATGACTTGCATCTACTTCAATTTTCTGGGCACGTGGGAAGGGAGTAGTCAAAGTAAATTTGCTTTCTAGGTTGTTCAAAATATCAGAATGAGTGAAAGCAGCAACAATCTTCTGAGTGGGCTGCCACTGGATCTCCATGCCAGATTTTATTGGCATGGTAGCACTGTTTGCAAAGGACTTTAATGTAAAGTCATCCATGTATCTACTGCTCACTGTTAAATCCACTTTAGCTTCCCCTACCTGCCTTCCATATTTCAAATCAACAGTACCAATGTTTTCTCTGTCGACTGTAATTTTTCCATATGTCTTGATGAATCCAATCTTATTTTCATGCTCAAAGTCAGCTTCCACTCTTCTCAGTGTGCTGGATGGGACATTCATTTGGAATCTGCCAGTGATCTTATGATTTGGGATAGTTTGGATATTTCCAGTAAGTTCTGCATTGAAGGTCTGACTCTTTCCCCATTTGATATCAGCTGTGCTTCTGATATCATGGTCAGTGTTTCTGTGTGTCCATTGGAGAAACATCGTATCATATGGTCCCTTGATATCATAGCTTCCTCGGCTCTCTAACTGCCATCCAGTTAGCTTGTTATCCATATTTATCTTGTACAAGTATTTATCATTGTTAAGAGTGACAACAGCATTAGAGCTCACTTTCTTAAAATTGTCTTGATGGATGATGTTGAAAATGATTTTCTCATAATTAAGGATGCTGGATGAGAAGCCAATGTTTCTTATAAACTCTCTTCTGGAAAGATCAAAAGCAGTGGTTTCTCCATTGGTTTCAATCTTAACAAACTGACTGTTTCCCAAGGAAACTTTTAAGCTGCCACTCTGTGATGTCTGGGAAGAGGAGATCTGGTTGAGTAGGATAACACGAGGATTACCTAGACCTTTGAATGGAGTGCTCACCTTGACATCAAGGTTTAGATCATCAATCATAACTGGATACTTCGTTGTGGCAGTAGCTGAAACTGTTTTGTCTTTTGCCCAGGTTATGCCAGCTATGACTTTATACTCATTTCTGGAGTAGCTGTTTCCAACTCTTAGTTTATATTCCTCAAAATTTTTAAGTGATGATTGAATTGATATTGTTGCCTCTGTAACTCCTCTGTATCTCTTACGATAGTCAAGAAGCTCCACCTCTGCAAAAACTCTCTGACGTGGACTCCAGGAGACAGATGCAGACGTCTTATAATTGTAATCAGCTTTAATGAGGTTCTTTAGCTCACCAGCAATTTTCTGACCTGGATACTCTAAGTTGGTAAAAACATCAAAGTCCTTCAAGCTGTTGTATCTAGAGATACAATGAACCAAAACTCTCTTGTCTGCATCCCTGATAGCATCCCAGCTCACATCCACCTTTCCAATGCATTCACCTTCTTTCTTTCCTCCTTCAAGCTCCATAGTTACTTTACGAGCAGGATACTCAATGTGAGACATGAATTTTCCATACTTATGTGGATCATACTCTCCAGAGGCCATAAGTGCATACTGATCATTACCATAGACGACTGTTAGATCAATATTGGGGGTAGTGTAGCTGACATCTGTAGAAGCACTTATGGAGACTGGCTTCTGCTTGTAGATCTGGAAGTTTGATTGAACATCAATTGAGGTACTGGATTTCTGAGTGTACTCGCCTGCAATGATGGATTTGGCACCCTTTTGGTGTTGGACAATCAGTTTTATCTTGCCCTCCTTGTCTGTTTTACGTGAACCGGAAGCCTCTACTTCAATGTCTCGTCCAGGGTAGGTTAAAGTTGCTCTTCCACTATATTTTGGAAATTTCTTAGTTGCATCCTCCAGTTTCAGTGATGCAGTAACTGTGTTTTTATCCTCATAACGGATGGCAAAATTTGATTTGATTGTCTTTTTGGTATGTGAGTGAGAGCCTGAAATAGCAGCATCTAGATCCTAGAACAAAAATATTTATTAGTAAGTAAATGCAAAGGGTGTATTTAAAAAAAAAATATTTTACCCAGAAGTTGGGTGTTTTAACATTTGCAATATATTTTCAGTTTCTGTTAAGTTCTGAATAAGTGCCTGCACTTTTCTGCTTGGTATAATTTTGAAGCATTGATAAATTTTTAAGAAATTTGTGGTGCTCACTTTTTTGTTTCAAAAAGTAAACATGCTCAAACTCTATGACTTACTGCAGGTTTATGTGAGAGAGAGACATTGTAGGTGATAGAAACACCATTCTTTTTGATGCTGTATTTGCTGATGCCATTTAAAGTCACCCTCTGCTTGTTAACTTTGCTAGTATAAATTCGGCCATAATCAAAAGATGACTTCAGATCTGCAACCTTGTTGAAGCGATGGGTAAATTTCAATGCCAAGAGGTTGTTATATTCAGAGAATTTTGATGATTTGAAATTTCTGAAAATAAAAAGAAGTAATTAATCATGATGTTCAAGGGAAGAAAATGCTACTGCAGGAATTTTTTCTCTTGATTTTCAGGGAATCTATCTTAAAACTGTAGATTGAAAAAAAAAATCTTTCAAAGAAAGTTATTTAAATGTTTTTATTTCACTAAAGTAGTTTTGTTTACTCACGAATTAATAACGATATTGTTATAAGCCTTGGTGCTCTTGTTCACAATCTTGCTGTTATAGTTGAAGCTGTCCTTTGCCCCTTTGAAAATTTTGAGAAAGTTGTAGTCAGCTTTGACTCGTGTGGTCATTGCCACTGGCTTCTTATCAATATTCACTCTCACTCTCATGCTGGATTTCTTGGGTCCTTTGTAGTTGGCTTTTGCTTTGTAGAAAATTCGTTTTCCTTTCTCAATTTTCTTTACATCACCTTAAGAAAAGAAATAAAAGATTTTTGTTTTGACAGTGATAGCTGTCTAGGCAAAGGTTTGTTTCTTCTTATTTTGCATTCATTTCTTTTTTGTTGTTTTTCTTGTCCCTGACATTTTGTTATAAATGTGTTTTATTGTATTTAGTTTTAATTCAAAATTTTATCCATTGATAACCCCCTCTTTAATAAAGAATATGTTGTAAATTACCTTTAAGAATAACAGGAGAGCTGAACACTTTGTCCAAGGTCAGGTCGACTTTCCCAAAGGTTCCTGGTTCTCCAATAAGAGAGCCGCGCACACTGATAAGTTCTTTGGTGGGGGTCTTGATGAGAATTTTGGGATAAACTACTGTCTTTTTCTTCTGGTCATTAATCTTGGCCATGATTTCTGCTGAATACTCCTTCTTCTTCTCATGGTTAAACTTAACAGAGATTCCTCTTGCTTTTGGTGTATTCTTAATGTCAGCTGCACAAGATAAAAACAAGAGGTCCATGGGCCACATCGCTCACCTGAGAAGCTTTGACCATTCTGTTCTTTCCCAGATTTCCCCCCTCTAATACATATTGCAACCTCATCCTACCCCACTGATCATAATTTAGATATTTTGAAATCTATACTACCCCAGGATGCTTCCATGTGCACATAAGTTTCAGCTTTTCTGGCCCAGTGGTTCTTGAGAAGAAGATTTTCAAAGATTTTTCCTATATATACTGACACGCAAATAGTAAGAAACGCAACACCCTACTTTAGGGGGAAATAACTATGTAAAGTAAAGAATTTTGTATCTTAAAATTAAGAATATCTTCAATTTGGTAAACATCGGTAATTTAACGGTTGAACGATTTCCATAACATAACCGGAAGTCAAGTTTGAGTATGCTTAACAGAAATCAAAAATTGCATGTTTAACAAAACATTTGGCAATATTATGGAATTTTAAGGGTTTTCTACTGTTCATCATAAGTAATGCAGCAATATTTCAAAAAATAAAATCTCCTTTCCTTTCCCGTAAGGATGCTAAGAATACTTGAAAATGGCTTATGTACGCATTTTTATTGCTCTAGCTGGAAAATTTCAATGTAAAGGTAATGAAGAGTTGTTGATGCGAAATTTTACTATATTGTGCCTCAACAGGGTCTTAGAACATATGCGTTAAGGACAGTCCTTGTACCGGAAGTCCAAGGGTGGCTACACTGTTCTAAATTAGAGAAAATTCGACCTAATCATCTGAAAAACGAACATTTAAAAATGCCAAAGAATAATTCCTTCGCTCAGTTCTCGATATCAATCAATCTATTGTAGCGTAGAAGTTAAGCTGCAGTTGTTGTTTAGAGCAGTCTTGCACTTTCAACTTAAATGGCTGGGAGGGGGTTTTGAACAGTCACATTTTACTTAGTAAAGTAAACAAATAAACATTTAATATCTTTATCAAATCTCTGATGTTCTGAAAAGTGAGTTTAGCCATACTTTCTTCGCTTTTGAGAATCATGACATAAAAAATCAAACATTTGTAGATTATTGCTTGTTGCGTTTCTTTTGCGTGTCAGTATATTTCTATGTTAAACTTTGATTCCCCATTGATCAAATCATGACCCCACCCTACCCCGGGGGTCATGATTTGAATAAATTAGAATCTACACTACCTCAGAATGCTTCCACAAAAGTTTCAGCTTTTCTGGCTCAGTGGTTCTTGAGAAGAAGATTTTCAAAGATTTTTCCTATATATTTCTATGTAAAAACTTTGATTCCCCATTGTGGCCACGCCCAGCCCCCGGGGGTCCTGATTTGATCAATTTAAAAACTACACTACCCAAGTATGCTTCCACATAAGTTTCAGCTTTTCTGGCCCAGTGGTTCTTGAGAAGAAGATTTTTTAATAACCCCATCCTATTTTTCTCTTTCTTGATTATCTCCACTTGTGAAGGTACTTGGCCCTTTATTTTAACAATTGAAATTCCCCTTAACCCAAGGATGCGTTTTACCAAGTTTGGTCAAATTTGGCCCAGTGGTTCTTGAGAAGAAGTCGAAAATGTGAAAAGTTTACATGCGGACAGACAGACAGCTAGACAGACAGACGGACGGACGACGGACAAAATGTATTCAGAAAAGCTCACTTGAGCGTTTGGCTCAGGTGAGTTAAAAATACATGAAACAAAGGTTCTTTTGGAGTGAGGCAAACTAGACAAAATAAAATTAAATTACCTCTTGATTAAGAAATTTAATTACTTAGCCATATTGCAATGACACGTATTTTTCGAAGTTAAATTCCATTACTAATGTATTTTGTTTTGAATGGAAATGAAATTACAATCTTAAATTAACATGATTAAGGCATAAATGGTTTTCTATTTTTCTTCTGGATCTAATCATTGAAAGCTTGTTGACATGAAATCTACCTTCAATGGTGATTGGGTCATCCTTAATACCCTTTAGGACAATTGTAGAATCTAATGTCTGTTTTCGTATAGAGATTTCAACATTCACACTTCCGTCAAGATTGATGGGTTTGGCTTTAGGGTAGGAAATGGTCATTTTAGGCTTATAGTTGGTTACAGACCCCTTGCTATTGATTTCAACAGAAGATTCAAATCTGTATTCCTTGGTTCCGTCAACAATGGCCAGACCATTCAGCTTCTTTTTCTTTCCATCAACTAAATTTCCTGTTGATCAAAAATTTAAAATTATCCTGCCTCTGATTAAAAAAAATCTTGAAATTTCATTGGACGAGAACAATACTGTATTTAAGAAATAAATAACAAGTTTATAAACTTCAATGGGAATTGAAGTGGGTCGGTCACGTGATCAAATCCTGTGAAGGCCGAAGGCCTTCTCAGAAGATTTGATCACGTACCGACCCACTTCAATTCCCATTGAAGTTTATAAACTTGTTATTTATTACTTATATATACATTTGAGACAGTCAATTGAATATTTTCGAATTTAATTATTGCACTAACCTCCGTCGTAGATTTTGAAAAATGACGCAAGGTGTAAATCGGCTTGCATGGCGGTTACGCTTCGAATTCATTTGGCTAAGGAATCTATTTCGAAGGGAATATTTCGTAAAAGGCTAATTGTGATCAGTAATAGTGAACAGATTGTTGTCTGGGAATATTTTTATTCGTGAAAATTGATAATCGATGCTGAAAAGACACAAGAAACACGTCCGAAGTTCGATGATAGAAAGTTTGAGGAATTTCGGTCGCCGGAAACGGATAGGTGGATCCGATGGATTGAGACACTTGTCGGAGCCAGTTAATTTGCAATTTGATCAAAAACATTCTACGATGTCAGTAACTAAAGGCATGCTTATTGTAAATCACTGATTAACACTGAGACACTGGCGACAGCTTTACCATGTTTACATTGAACTACGAAAACACCGAGGTGTTTGGCAGCTGTTCATGGCATGATTGCAATGATATTTTCCAGCAGATTTACACATTTATCGTGAGTAGAATTTAAAGATAAAATATTAGTTTATCATGAAAATCTACCCAAAAAATAAGGATGACCGTTAGAGACTGCAGCTAACAAAAGTGAAAAAAAAAATGTAAAGAAAGCTAGGCTCCTAACGTGTTCTCTGTACACAGGTTGAATCGATAGCCAACAATCTAAAATACTTATTTACAATGTATTTATCATTTTACTTGCTTATTTTGTTCATTTTTGTACATGAAAAGCAAGTAGAGCAGGTCATTTTTTATTTTACGTACCGGTAGATATTATTGCGCCGTGTGATTAGGTCATGTATTGACCTCTGACCTCGGACAAACTTCATACAGAATTGAAGATATTTTCTCTCTGTATGTTTATATAATAGAGAGATACCACAAATGTATATATTAAACGATGTTATGCTGTCTACCCACATTACATTGCTAATGTGCCCCTCCACGTGACCTACCCACCATATATTATACTAACATGAAATTTACCAACACCACATCATCAATAAACTATATTCATGTGACCCCACATGGAGCTTCTTAATTGACGACACAGTGGGTCAGATGACATCAGCACAATAGATGCTTCCATATCAGGACTATAAATATTTAGTCTTTTAGAGAACCATCCGAAAATATGTGGGGTCCTTGAAAAAATGAATTTTGGGATCAGCCTACGCCTTGTTCATTTTTTCCAGGACCCCGCGTATTTTCGTATTACCCCTTTAAGTCTACATAACTCATAATATTATCTTACCTGTACAATTCAATGAACTATTTGCATCTTGGAAGCCATCTTAGTTTAAATTTTTAAAAACCATTCACGGTGGCTCAGTAAGTAGAGCGCTCGCTCCGTGATCGGGAGGTCGTGAGTTCGTATCTCGGCCGCGACTGACCTAAGTCGATAAAAAATGGGTAGCAACTGTTCCTTCGCCATGCACTCGGCACTTTGAAGTGAAAGTTGCGGACTTCCGGTTTGCTTATGGCTAGGTGAGCACGTTTATTTTGGATCTTCGAATACATCCATAGTGTTTACTGTACGTGGTGAACCAGGGAAATATTTATGCTTCTAAGTGGAAGACTATTTGTATATACTGAAGTATCACTTAATTTTCGCGAGACATTATTTTCGCGAGATAGTCATTGACTCTTGATTAGCGAGACAAAATTTTCGCGAATTGTGGTTATTGCTCTATATAATCTTAAGGAATACTAAAATAAGCGAAAATCAAATTTTCGCGAGCACACTGTCTCGCGAAATTACGCGAAAATAAAGTTCTCGCGAATAAAAAGTGATTTACAGTACTTTGACTTTGTTTTCTGTTTGTATATATTTTTGAATTATCAAAAGGTGTAAATAACGTTCAAAAAGTAGGGATGGCTGCCACGTCAAGTGGTCGCCATCTTGGCGGATCTACAAATTTGTTTACAGGCAGAAAATACTGCCGAGAGAATACATCGTTTGTAAATGTGAAGGACAACTCTTCAGTTAAACTCGAAGAAATTATCAAGTACATTTATTCTCATTGTGGTGTATGTAGTTTGCTGGCTTACGAAATAACATTAGATGGGAAAGCCCCCTTGCAGTACCTCTTAGAGGGGATAAAAATAGGACAGAATACGTTCGATTGTCATGAGGTAGTTCCTAGTTCGCTGGTTGTAAGTTCCGTGCACTTGCCGGCTTATATCGATGACAAAGAAATTGAAATGACACTACAATCATTGGGAGTTGAACTTTTATCCCCAATTAACAGAAGGTTCTATCCTGGAACAACAATAGCTGACGGCACAAGATATGCAAAAGTGAAATTGCCCGAAAACATGAGCTCACTTCCATATACAATGAAGTTTCAGAAAGACTATTATAGATGCTTACATAACGGACAAATCAAAGTGTGCTCTTTATGTTTTTCGAGGGAAAACATTTGTTCAGATCATGCCCCAAATTTACATGTTTTAGGTGCAAGAGTCAAGGACATTTTGTTAGGGCATGTAAATCCATCCGCTGTGAGGAATGTGGAGAATGGGAGCACAGATGTTCGTGCCAGATGAGTGAACACAGTGAAAGGGACAGAGATGACAATAGTGAATTGGGAATGGACGAAGAGGTGACAAACGAGGACGATACAAACGTAAACATTGATGACAATCCAGGGGCCAAGGAAGGGGAACAGGAAATCCCGGAAGAGCAAGTTGATCGGGGACGCATTCGAGAAAACGAGAAAGATGAAGCAGAAGGAGCAGAGAATAATGTTCAAGATGAAACCGAAACTGACGAGAAAGTCAACAGAGACAATCCTGAAAAGACTCATTACAAATTACTGATAGTGACATGCGCGAATGTGATCAAGAGAAGTCTAGTTCAGAGTCTGATCCTGAGTCAGAAGTAACTATCACTGACAAGAAAAAGAGGAAAAAGAGAGGAAATGTAAAGAGCAAAGCAAAAAAAAAAAACAAATAAAATGATGCGAATAAATATTACATTACTTATATCAACAATGGTTTTCATTACCTCTTGGAACTGCAACAGATTGTGTAATATTGACAAAATGAAAATGGTTTTTAGTTTATTTGAAGATAGAAAATATGATATTGTGGCATTACAAGAAACTCATTGGAAGAATGATTTTATAGAAAATTATAAACATTTGTGGAACGGTGAAATATATTATAATAGTGTAGATATGTCATCCAAAGGGGTTGCATTTGTGATAAGAAATAAACTAAAAACAAGCATTGAATGTATAAAGGGACTAGATGGTAGATTTTTACATATTACCGGTACTTACAAGGAAAATGATAATAAATATGATATTGTTAATATTTATGCTCCAAATGAAATTAAAGAGAGAGCCTTATTTTTTGAAAAAGTTACAAGTGCAGTGCCACATTCTTCAGGTTTAATAATGTTGGGAGATTTTAATAATACTTTAGCTGAAGTAGACAGATGTAGTAAAACATTACACAGGTATGATCAGAGTTATAGAGCACTGATAGGAATGATGAGTGAGCATGATCTGGTCGATATTTGGAGAAGAAGAAATGAAAGAATAAAACTTTTTTTCTAGGAAGATAATTAGAGAAGAAAATTGCTTGTACAAAGTAGAATTGATTTTATTATGGTTTCAAAACTTTTATGCATGTATATGAGAAATATTTTTTTATGTAGAAACAACAATGAGCGATCACTCTATGGTTGTAATGAATTTTAACTCAGATGTGTCTGAAAGAGGACCAGGTGTTTGGATTCATAACAATTTGCTTTTAAGTGATGAATATTACAGAAATAAGATTCAAGAATTAATTGAAAGAGAAAAATCCTGTATATTATTTGAACAGTCGATTTTAGTGTGGTGGGATAAATTAAAAAATTATCTTAAAGTTAAAGTCAGAATAGAGCTCGGGAAAGGAATAGAGAATATTATAGAATTCAAAATAGTATACAAAAAATGTCACAATCTATTGCTGATGGTATTAATAAAAATATTGAAAAATACGAAAAACTTAAAACAGAACTTAATGAATATGAAAATGAAAGATGTAAAGGTGCTATATTAAGGTCAAAGGCACAATGGGCAAACGACTCTGACAGGTGTACGAAATATTTTTTGAATTTAGAGAAGAGCAGACAAGAGGCAAATACAATAAAAGAATTGGTAAGTGATTCGAGAGAAGTAAAGAAAGATTTAGATTCTGTTTTAGACATGCAATACAATTTCTATTCTAAGTTATATTCAAGTGTGAAAATTGAATGTGAAAGTAAAAATAAATTATTGTCATTAGTTAAAACAACACTTGATGAAAATGACACGGAAATGTGTGATAGAGACATTGATGCCAAGGAAATAAATCAAGCAATGAAGCTATAAAAGAAATGGCCAACAATAAAAGTCCCAGCCCTGATGGTTTATCGGTTGAATTTTATAGAACATTTTTACCTCAGTTGAAAAAACATATTGTACAAACTTATTAGAGAAATAGGGAGAAAGGAAACTTTATCACATTCTAGGAAAATGGGTGTTATTACATTAACATATAAGAAAAAGGGTGATAAAAGATTGTTTAAAAAATGGAGACCAATTAGCTTATTGAATGTAGATTACAAAATAATAGCAAGAATATTGTCTAATAGACTCAAACTTGTGTTACCAAATATTGTTTCTGAGAGTCAGACATGATGTATAATTGGTAAAGACATTGCAGACTCTTTATCTAGTATAAGAAATATTATTAAGATTATTATTAGATATTAAGAATGTCTGAAATTGAAGGTTATATTTTAAAAATTGATCAAGAAAAAGCTTTTGAAAGAGTTAGTCACGAATATTTATTAGATGTGTTAAAAGTATTTGGTTTTGGAGAAAGCTTTAGGAAATGGGTAAGAATATTTTACACAGATATTCATAGCAGTGTTAAAAGCAATGGCCATCTAACAAAATACTTTCCTGTCAAAAACTCTGTAAGACAAGGTTGTCCAATATCTGCTTTGTTGTATGTACTATCTGCAAAACCTCTTAGTTGTGCAATTAAATGTAATAGCTTTATAAAAGGTATACATATTCCTATGTCTGATAAAACTGCATAGATTTTTAGCTCTTCTGAGCCAAATTAAAGGCTCAAAGAGCTAATGCTATGGCCATTTGTGCGGTGTGTGTTAACTTTTTAGAATATGGGCCATAACTCAAGAACCCCTTGGCCAATCAGTACCAAATTTGGCACAGGGTATCCTTGGCCCAATGGCTACCATTTATACTAAAATAAGGGTTGGGACCCTAAAACAAGGGGAGATAATCAGGAAAACAAAACCAAAAGTACTGGTTGCTAAAAAATCTTCTTCTCCAGAACCACCAGGCAGATTTTCACCAAACTTACATACAAGGATCAGGATATGTTGAAGATTAAAAATTGTTCAAGGCATGACCCTGGGGCAAAGGGCGTGGTCTCAAGGTCACTTCAAAGTTGACCTAAATTTACAATTAATAAAAAATTGAACTTTATGACTTAACCTTTTTAAAACATTTAATCCCATTATTTCAGGCACTGAAAGGGTTAGAATCATCAAATCTTGTAAGTTGCTGCATCTTGGGACCTTAAAACATATTTAAGAAAAAGTAGGTCACTGTGACCTACTTTTAGAATTTTGCAGGCATATGTTTTCAAATTGTTTAAAAGGCATATTTTGATTACCTTCAGACCTACGATCACCAAACTTGGTCAGGAGATGCATCTTGGGACTCTGAAAAATGTTGACCAAAATGTAGGTCATGGTGACCTACTTTCGACATTTTATGGTTATATTTAAGTATCTTAGGTATTTATTGGCTTAGAATCATCACACTTTGTGAGTTGATGCATCTTGGGTTTTCGGAGAGTGACAACCAAAAATTAGGTCACGGTGACCTACTTTCAACATTTTATGGCTATATTTAAGTATCTCCGGTACTTATTGGCTTAGAATTATCAAACTTTGTCAGTTGATGCATCTTGGGTTTTTGGAGAATATCGACCAAAAAGTAGGTCACGGTGACCTACTTTCGACATTTTATGGCTATATTTAAGTAACTCCGGTACTTATTGGCTTAGAATCATCAGACTTTGTCAGTTGATGTATCTTGGGTTTTTGAAGAATATCGACCAAAAAGTAGGTCACGGTGACCTATTTTCAACATTTTATGGCTTTATTTATGTATCTTAGGTATTTATTGTCTTAGATTCATCAAACTTTGTGAGTTGATGCATCTTGGGTTTCGGAGAGTGACGACCAAAAATTAGGTCATGGTGACCTACTTTCTACATTTTATGGCGATATTTAAGTATCTCCAGTACTTATCGGTTTAGAATCATCATACTTTGTCAGTTGATGTATCTTGGGTTTTCAGAGAATGTCGACCAAAAAATAGGTCATGATAACCTACTTTTGAATATCTTAGGTATTTATCGGCTTAGAATTATCAAACTTCGTCAGCAGATGCATCTTGGGACTCTGAAAAATGTTGACTAAAATGTAGGTCACGATGACCTACTTTCGACATTTTTTGCTATATTTAAATATCATAGGTATTTATTGGCTTAGAATAATTAAACTTTGTCAGTTGATGCATTTTGGGTTTTCCAAGAATGTAGATCAAGAAGTAGTCCTAATTGGCTAAGAATTATCAAACTTTGTCAGGTGATGCAACTTTGGTCTTAGGATACTTAGGGTTAGAGGCTTCAAATACAAGTGATAGGTTGTACAATTTATCAGAAGAGCGATTCAAGGCCCTTGGGCCTCTTGTTCAACATGTTGATGATACAACAATGTCTGTTTGTGATTAGAAATCTATTTTTGAAATATTGAAAATTTTTGATTTGTATGGAAGAGCATCTGGTGCAAAAATTAATGTACAAAAGTCTGAAATCATGTGTTTAGGGACTGGAAAACTTTTAGAAGATGATAAAACGTTATTTGAAATTACAGAAACAAATGTTTTGAAGATTTTGGGTGTTTATTTTTGTAGAAACAAATCAGAATGTGAAAATTTGAATTGGAGAAACAAAGTGCAAACCATTAAGCAAATCCTAAATTTATGGAGACAGAGAATGTTAACAATACAAGGAAGAGTCACTGTTATAAATACATTACTTATGTCTAAATTATGGTATCTATTATCTGTGATATCGATTCCATTTTGGGCTAGAGATACCATTCAGAAAGAATGCATCAATTTTTTATGGAATTATGGTGCACATTTAGTGTCATAGAAAACAGCAATTGGAGGAAAGCAAAACAGTGGTTTAAAAATAGACGATATTTATTTGAAAATGCTTTCTTCTAGACTTAAATTTTTAGCAAAGTATATGTGTTCTACCAAACAACATGTATGGAAAGATATATTTAGTTATTTTTTAACAAAAATCTGTGATTTAAAAGGAGGAGTTGAAATATTTCTTTTACGATTGAGTCAAAGAGAATTAAAATTTTTACCATCTTTTTATTCTGAAATGTTAAGTGCATGGTATGCTTTGAGGGATGATATTGATTATGATGAAAATATAAATGATGTGTTTCATTACTGTTTGTTTTTAAATCCAAAAATTGTTAATAAAAATAAAACACTGATTTTATCAATGCTGGTATTACACATATAAGAGACATTTCCTATGAAGTACTAGTAATACCTGGATTTTTACCTGCATCTTTCATTTTTGAAATGATACATGAATATAATTCAGAGATTAATGCAAAAATTATTATTCAAAATGACTACTCAATTTTATTGTCTATTATTCCAGAAGAGTGGAAAGGTGTTATTCAAAATAATGTTTACAGGAAGAATATGTTTTTATCAAATTTTTCGCTTAGAGTGCAAAATCAAAAATATATATTTTCCTCATGTACTGTTAAAATATTTTATAAGATATTAATACAAAAATTGTTTCAACCTCCAGTGTCAAACGAGTATTGGAAAGAGAAATTGAAATTAGAGGATACAGTAAAACTTGATAATAGATGGATTGTATTGAAAGAAAGGTGTATACCTCCTGATATTATAGAACTTGATTTTAAAATTTTTCATAATGGAATTTTTACGTATGAAAAACTGTTTAAAATTGGTAAAACAGATTCCAATAGATGTCCACTATGTAATATAGAATGTGAAGATTTAATGCACATGTTTGTAAAATGCAAAGACATACAAGATTTTAAAAACAATTTTATAATATATATCATTTAGAGTCGTTGTTGGAGGACTGTGAGGATAGCCATTGAGGAACTTATGTTAACAGCATTTCCTAGCAGTATTAAGAATGTTAACACTTTTTTTGTCATTTTTTTCATATCTATGTGTAGATTTACTATTTATAGAAGAGACATGTGTTTTTACAAAGCAATCAAAAATTAGAATTGATAAGGTTTTGCAAATACTTAATAAGGCATTACATTTATTATAATTATTATCAACTATGTATAGTAGAAAACAACAAAAAGATGTTTTGTAAGAAATTTTTTAGGAAAAATCCTATTTTGAAAGAAACAGAAGGAACCTTGTTATTCATTTTTTAAATTTTTTATTAACGATGTATTGATAACATATAGTGGATATCGACTGTGATATAATATGTATTGTACTATTTGTTTGATTAATCAATAAAAGAGAGAAAAAAAAGTGCGCTCACTCCGTGATCGGGAGGTCGTGAGTTCGTATCTCGGCCGCCACTGACCTAAGTCGATAAAAAATGGGTACCAAATTTTAGAGTTATCTCTCTTTGTTTTCCCTAATAAGTAAAGTTTTGTGAAAATCTATACAATTGTCTATAAAAAATGTTAAAAATTCATTGAATATGTTAAATTTTCAAAAATTTACTTGGAGGTAGGCGGGAGAACAATACTATCGTTCGCAGTTCTCTTTGAATAAAAAATTATGTAGAAAAGAGGTTCTTGATATCTTCTTAAAAGTGAATTAAGTTTTTTGATTAAAATTTGTTTGTTGTCTATCGTCGTTGTTGTCGTTGTCGTCGTTGTTGTCGTCGTCGTCGTTGTTGTTGTTGTAAACTTTTCACATTTTCATCTTCTTCTCAAGAACCACTGGGCCAATTTCAACCAAACTTGCTACAAAGTATCCTAGGGTAAAGGGAATTCAATTTAAGTTTTTTTTCAAATGAAGGGCCATGCCCTTTTCCAAGGGGAGATAATTATAAATCAGAGAAAAATAAATGGCCTTTTTTGAAAATCTTCTTCTTAAGAACCATTTTGCCAGGAAATATGAAACTCATGTGGAATCATCCTCAGGTAGTGTAGATTCGAGTTTGGTCAAATCATGATCCCCGGGGGTAGAGTGGGGCCAAAATGGCCGGTGAAAGTTTTACA
This sequence comes from Saccostrea glomerata, assembly GCA_003671525.1. NCBI lineage: Eukaryota > Metazoa > Mollusca > Bivalvia > Ostreida > Ostreidae > Saccostrea > Saccostrea glomerata. The sequence goes on from PRKT01000700.1 coordinate 256,009, forward strand.
TAGGATTTTTAGGAAAAATCTTTAAAAAATCTTCTTCTCCAGAACCACTGGACCAGGAAATGAAACTCATGTGGAATCATCCTTAGGTAGCATAGATTCAAGTTCAAATTCAAATCATGACCCCTTGGGGAAGGGTGGGGCCAAAATGGCTGATCAAAGTTTTACATAGGAGTTTATAGTAAAAAAATCTTTTAAAGAACCACTGGGCCAGGAAAGATGAAACTCATGTGGAATTATCCTCAGATAGTGTTAATTCAAGTTTTTTTTTTCAAATCATGACCCCTTTGGGAAGGGTGGGGCCAATATGGCCGATCAAAGTTTTACATAGAAATATATAAGAAAAATCTTTAAAAATCTTCTTCTCAAGAACCATTGAGAGAGGAAAGATGAAACTCATGTAATTTATTGTTAGGTAGTGTAGATTCAAGTTTGTTCAAATCATGACCCCCTAGGCTAGGGTGGGGTCAAAATGGTCATAAGAATATATAGGGAAACCTTTTAAAATCTTCTTTTCAAGTACTTCACAGCCATGATTAGTAATATTTTAATGGAATCATCCTCAGGTAATGTAGATTCTTGTTCGTTCAAATCATGATCCCCTGGGGGGTTAAAATTCAAGCCCTACCCCCCCCCCCAACCTCAGTAAACTTTCAGTTCTGATCTTACATGTGCTTTTTCCTAGCCTATTTGGTCAGGTGAGCACTGTGGCCCCTGGGCCTCTTGTTTTAATACATGTAGCTTATGAAGTTATACACAATATGGTAAAAATGGCTTTTTAGGTCACCTGAGTAAACACAGGTGACCTATTGCTATCCGTTTTCGTCTGGCGCCGTTCGTTCGGGGTTGTGTGTTACTATTTGAACATTTTCAGCTTCTCTGCAATCACTGAACCAATTACAACCAAATATAGCATAAACCATTTATGGGTAAAGGGGAATAAAAATTATTCATTTCATGATCCCTGTCCCCCTTTGGGCCTGAGGGATGGGGCCAAAACCACTGAAATTAATGCAATCTTAAAAAATCTTCTTCTTTACTCATGGACATCAAGCTATGAAAATGTCAGAATAAATGTAATAATCATTGAGTCCTCTATCAAAATTTTGAAATTCATGGCCCCAGGATCAGGGGCTGTAGTGCAAGGGCGGGGCTCAATTGATTATATAGTGAAAATGCATTATTTCTTCAAAAATCTTCTTCTCTGCTCCTGGATATTAAATAATCTAAGTACATAGTTATGATGAATAAGAGTGTCTCTTTCAACTTTGTGAATTTTATGGCCCCAGGGTCAGGAGTTCTGGTGTTAGGGCGGGGCTGTATTGATAATACATTGTATAGTGAAATGCATTTATTGGCCCCAGGGTCAGGGGTTCTGGTGTTAGGGTGGGGCTCTATTTATCATATATTGAAAATGCATTATTTCATCAAACTTCTTCTTCTCTGCTCCTGGGCATTAAATAAACTAACTAAGTACATAGTTATGATTAATAAGAGTGTCTCTTCCAAGATTATGAATTTTATGGCCCCCGAGTCAGGGTTTTTGGTGTTAGGGTGGGCTATATTGATCATAAGTGAAAATGCATTATTTCTTCAAAAATCTTCTTCTCTGTTCCTGGGTATTAAATAAACTAAGTAAGTACATAGTTATGTTGAATAAAGTGTCTCTTCCAAAATTGTGAATTTTATGACCCCAGGGTCAGGGGTTCTGGTGTTAGGGCGGGGCTGTATTGATTATATAGTGAAATACACTATTTGAGTGAAAATTTTCTTCTCTGCTCTTGGGATATTAAATGAACCTACTAAGTACATAGTTATGATGAGCAAGAGTGCCTTTACCAAAATTGTGAATTTTATGGCCCCAGGGTCAGGGGTTCTGGTGTAAGGGCGGGGCTCTATTGATTATATAGTGAAAATGCATAAATTCTTTCAAAATCTCCTCTCCTGGATATAAAATAAACTAAGTATATGGTTATGATGAGTAAGAGTGCCTCTTCCAAAATTGTGAATTTTAGGGCCTTAGGGTCAGGGGTTCTGGTGTTAGGGCGGGGCTCTATTGAATATATTGCAAAAATGCCTTAAGTTTTTGAAAATCTTCTTCTCTGCTCCTGGGTATTAAATAAACTAATTTAGTATAAAGTTATAATGCCTCAACCAAATTTGTGAATTTCATGGCCTCTATGTCAGGGGCTTTGCCATTCGGTGTAAGTGAGGGGGATCTTTTGATTATGTAATGAAAATACCTTAGTTCTTTGAGAATCTTTTCCTTTGCTCCTGGGTATTATCCTGCTCCTGCTTATGATCCAAGTATATATATTTATGAGGAAGAAAGGTGCTTGTAGCTAAATGATTATATTTAATATACATGTATTTAGAATATTTATTCAACCAATTTGGGCCCACAGTGGAGCATACAGTACAATGTCCAAAATTGTCACAGTTATACATATACCAAAACATAACAAAACAAACATTGTATTTTAATGAACAGAGAGTTAGCTATCTTCTTTTAGCATGTATAAAATGTACATAATATAAATGGCCTATGTAAAATATCTGCAATATGCCTATATTGAACTATGTTGTTTTCTCTTATTAAAATTTGCATTAATAAGTTGGCATAATTAAACAACAAACTCAGAATCTTCATTTGACATAATCTATGTAAACAGGTCAACAATGTTAAGCAGTATCAAATTAGGAAAGATTTTATTTAAAAACTCTCTTCTTGATTCATTATAAACTGGACATTCTAGCAAAAAATGGAATTCATCCTCAGTTGGACTTGAGGTGCAGTAACGACAGACTCTCTCACACCTGGTAAGAATTTCATTTTTAACACATTTATAAAGTTTCCTTTCAAATCTACCCGTTTCTACCCTTAAACAATGATTACTAATTCTGAATTTTGCGAGAATTACCCGATTGTCTCGGTTTTTCTTATTCAAGTATTTTTCAAAATAAAAGAAAATTTTACACTTAAAATATATGTATTCAATTTACCAAAGCCTTCAAAATAATTGGTACGGATATCATTCCAAGTGTTTTAAAAACTATTATATAGTTGTCTTTTAATGTACACCTAGTTTTTTGCAAAGGATCGACACATTAATATTAAGTTTTTTCACTGTAGAATAATATACTGGAATACCAATCACTGTTGATGATGTTTAATTTTCACTCATTGAGAGCTGCTTTCAGGAGGTTAGATGATGTATGTTCTAGTCTATACCAGTACATGAATATTTGCTTTAACATGTCTATATATAATGGGTACCTTCCTAGTTCAGAATAGATTCCTACATTTGTACAAGATTTAGATACACCCATAATATATTTACAGAATTTCGTATTGAGTTTTTCAACTTCCCAATCTTCTGATGTAAATACAGCATTAAACAATTTTAACAAGCAAGGATTAATGAAATGTTGTGATGCTTTAAGCATTTTATTTGAGATATATTGTCTAATCCAGGCATTTTTTTTTTCAACTTAAGTTTAGAAAATCCTTCTTGTAATTCTGTGTTTGTAATTTTTTTATCTATCAAAGAGAAACTGTAATTATTATGTTCCATTACTTTTAACTTTTCCTCTAAGGCATCTAGTTTTTTTTTCATTTTGTCTGAAATAGAAGTAAGATCTGAAAAACATTGAAACCAAGTATCGCCCTAAGTGCAGTTTTGATCATCTCTTTTTTTCGTTCCGCAACTGGTTCACTATGGACCAGTATTCCTTAGGATTATTAGACTCTAAATCATCAAGCTGGTTTAAAATGTTTTGTTTAAATTCTCTTCTCTGTTTTTCCCCTTAGTTTTGAATATTGTTTGTTTAATTTAAAAAAGGAACCTCGCACTTTTGGATCTTTAGGGAAGCGAGACAGTGTTAATGCTTTATTTTGAACAAGTTTTTTTCATTTTCAATAGGTCTTGATCAAACCATTTCTTGTTTTGTGTTTTCATTTTAAATTTCTTCTTTTTCTGTAGTGAAGCTATACAAACTTTATCATAAATCATATGTACTTTGTTAGCGGCATTATTTATTCCAAAATTGTCTAAAGGAATTTCTTCATCTAAGAACTGTCTCATTTCCTTTTGTATTATAGGATGTGCAAAAGTCTCTTGAAAATTTAGTGCATTGTTTGCATTCCACACATAACGCAAAGGAAAATCATGTAATCGAGACTTGTTATACATATAATCATTATCAAAAGATGCTAAAATCTTAAAAGAGAGAAAAGAGAGTTTACAGTGGCAATCAGAAAAATTAGCTTTAAAATCTGATACACCCATATAAAGAATATCATGACATAGACTTTGTGAAACAAGCACATAATCAACTACACTACATCCATAAGACTTTAGACAGGTTAAACTGCCTGAACTATCACCAAAGCATCTTCCATTCAAAATATGTATTTGGTTACTTATGCAAAATTCTAATAAATGTTTGCCTCTAACATCAACAACATTATCTTGGCTAACTCTTCGTTCAATTGCAACTTCAATATTATAGTTATTGTTGTTAATTGGGATGTGAAGGGTACTGTCATCTATTATATAGTCTGCATCTGATCCCGCTCTGGCATTAACGAGGCCCGATCTAGTTAAAAATTATGAAAACGGAATGATAAAAATTTTTAATTCTTGGAAATATACTTGTATGTTTTATGCTTAGAAAAATTAGGATGAAATTTTGTTACCTTGCCTTTATTGTAGTGAAATGGGGGCACTGTCAAGATATGGACCATTTTTCGTGTTTTTATACACAATTACATACTAAAACTCTTCAAAAAACAAAGAAATTTACAAATTAAAAAAAAATATATGATGATATACTGCTTTGTTTTTCACATATATCATGTAATTTTCATTCCTCTTATAAAAAATGAAAAGAAAATTGGCGGTAGCCTTTATTGCAATGAAAAGGGGGCATGTCAAAACACAAAATTTAGATTTATTCTATGGCATGTCAAACGTTGCAATATTTGATAATCTTGTGATGTATATTCAAAATCTTATCCAAAAGTACAGTTCTTAGTATATATGTATCTAAATTGAACCTTAACTAGGTACGTAATTTTGAGAGACGAGGATCAACTGAGTATTTGTATGGAAAAGCTGGCAGCTCCAGGTTGTTTGGTGGTTGTCTGGGTAACCAACCAAATGAAGCATCTCAAGTTTGTCAAGGAAACTCTCTTTCCACAGTGGTCAGTTACACTTGTGGCAGAATGGTATTGGTTAAATGTAAGGTTATATTGAATATGTATCCAAAATAAAATACTTAATGAAACCAAATTGGTTTTAAAATATGTTAAATAAAAATATAACAATTATAATGGTATTTGACAAAAACCTTGTAAACTTTAATTTGTTAAAACCAACTGATAATTTATTCGTTAAAACAAATGGATAATTTGTTAAAACAAATGGATAATATTTGTTAAAACAAATTGATAACTTGTTAAAACAAATTGATAACTTGTTAAAATAAATTGATATATGTTAAAACAAAATGATAATTTGTTAAAACAAAATGATAATTTGTTAAAACAAATTAATAAAAGATACTATACTTATACTACTGCGGCCCTAATACGCTTCCATATGAAGTCGTCCCATCGTTGTCAAATCAATTTAAAGTTCATGATGTTATTAATTTCAATTTATTCGCCATTTTAGAGACACCAAGAATACCACGCCTTACGGAAAGTCAAAGGATGACAGAGAATTGTGCTATATCTGTCAAAAATTGCTCGATCGAACCCAAAACAAAAGTTGACCTAGATATTTTTATGATACATTTGTGTACCAAATTCAATTTCAGTATGTGCAACATCTGCGAAGAAAATGAACAGAAACTACAAATAATTAGATTTTTTTCTTTGTCCAAGACTTTATATCTCTGTAAAAAATTGCTCGATCGAAACCAAAACAAAACTTGACCTATATATTCTTATGATAAATCTGTTTACCAAGTTTATTTCAGTACTTGAAACCTCTGCGAAGAAAAATGAACAGAAACATTTGGTAGATCGCCAGACAGACCGACCAACCGACAGACAACATCAACGCAATATGCCCTCCTTCTTGCGATTTTGAGTCCTGCTATGCGAGTACTTATCTAAGATATACTTCTCAAAATCTTTGATATAACTAATTTCACGAGTGACATACCTTAACACACATTTGATTTCATTTGATTAGCTACAAAAAGTATGTCAATCGGATAAGGTCAACATGATGTTCACGTGTTTAATTAGTACACCTATCATATCATTTGCAACCTCCATGAAAATAAAAGGTGTAGAAAATTACCAATAGTTCTTCTACACTGTCATGTTAAGTAAAAGAGGGTTAACTCTTTTACGATGCTGACATACAATTTTAATAAATATTCAAAAATAATTGCTGAGTACTTATCTCTTTGGCGGATCAACGAATATTGAAAAAGGGGGTAGTTGGGGGTCGGGGTAGGGGCAAACAGTAACACCCCATAAAACCGATTTACTATATTTTATGCATATATTTTCACTCAAAAAGGGGGTGAGGGGGTGTGTGACCCGGGCTAGTTTTTTTCAGTACCTTAATTAGTGGAAAATTATGTGCGCAGATGCTGGAGTTGGACCCTGACACATCAAGTGCTCAACTGATAAACACAGCAGATTCTGTAGTATCAAACACCTTGGTGTCGCTTGAAGCGACTGGATGGATTATCGCGTAATTCTTCTTTTGTCTTTGGTGGCGGGGTCGCAAGCTGGTAAGTGTTCTGTATTTACCCATTTTATTTTGATTTGTTCATTTATGTTTAGGAGTTCCTTTTAAATACATTTAAAAGAAATATACACAACATATTTTTTTACAATATAAACTGCTTTCAAAATCTCCTGTTGTAAAAAAATTGAAATTTCTGTTATCATGGATGACTTTAAAAGCGATGTCCTTATATCTAAGTACGAACTAATTTGAAAATTCGACACTGAATCACATGATTGCGCATCATCCGAAACCCACGGGTAATCTCGTCTTTACTTACCACCTGGGCAAACTCGCTGAAAAATCGTCGTATGTAATTAACATTTTTTGGTCATTTGATTGGTTGCTACAGAGAGTCGCGATGGCAAACAACGAATTACAGAATGAGCGGATCTGG
>PRKT01000701.1:0-7500 GCA_003671525.1 Saccostrea glomerata
GTTAAGGTACGCAATGGATATATTAACATTAATTTGTAATTCAAAATGCATTCAGAATCGGGATGGCTATTATTTGAGTACATTATTTATGTCGAATAATTAAAATGATGGTTAACAACTACATATCGAGGACGTTTAGATTTTATATTTAGACTAATTTTAGCACATGTACGTGCAGTATACGTGTTAGCTATAAATTGCACTGGAGCAAGGGCAAAAACCAAGGCAAAATTCCGATTTTAGTTTATAAATATTTTCAACATGCATTGTAGTTTCTGAAAAATGCTTAATTCTACATTCTGCAATTTCATTGTTAAAATTATCTTTGTGTGTCCGAATGCTGTATTTTTTGCCAGGAAATATTGATATGATTAAAGTTTTTTCAAAGAATTTATCAGGATCGCAGCACTTTTCAGATACCTTGATCGCTTAAGAGTTGAATTGTAAAAGCTTACTATGACCCATAGAGTGTAAATATATGGAATTGTTAAATACGTTATATACCGAAAATATATTAATAAAATTGTAAAGAAAACATTGAATCCAATTAAGTTAATGGCCTATAGATTATCAGTTAATAACATTTAATTATAGAATACATTTTTTCTTGAGAAATTATTACTTGATCTGCCTCTCATTGAAAAGTGTAATGCGATCAGTGACTTGTTTATAACTTGTTATGTGGGATTTAACTAACGTCAAAACAGCATGCAGAAGTTTTGGTGTAGCTTAATAATTTTCTTACAGGTTGAATTAGCAAATCACCTCATTTTGTGGTATTTTATAGAAATATTGTATGACTTTTTACAATGTATACTATAATTTGTTTGATGTCATAGTTAAGTTTTCCTGTTCAAATTAGGCTCCACCCCCTTTCTGTAACCTTAACTGTGCTGTGGGGCTCGACTTTGGTACATCTTAAATGATGCCTTTCCATGACTTCTGCTTCCAAAGTATATTTTATAAAAACATTTATTTAAAAAGTTTTTTTTTTAAATTAGATTTAGCTTTTCCTCTTATAAAAAAGAAATTAATGATTTCTGGTTGCATGCGTAACAGAATGATAGTTACTTTAGTTTAAACAGTCCCGAGTGTAACGCGATTTCGAATCATAATGTAAATGAATACAAAAACCTTTCATAAAGTTAGATATAATTTATTGATGATAAGAGTCAACAAAACAACAGAATAGAAAAGGGCATGCAGTAAGACGTTGTAGATTATGGTAAATACTTTCAGGAATCTTTTGCAAAATAGGTGAATTTAGACACTATATAAAAGAAGATTCAATGAAATTGAATGGCGTCTAGCTCCATTAAAAATAATTACGACTGTATCTAAAACAATGGAAAGTTAGACTGAACGCTGGCCAGGATCCTAGCGGAGGAGTACCGGTTGTCAAGGACGACCGCACTTTGCCCCCAGGAGCCAAGAGCGATAACTCGCGTAAACGCTAGGTGTCTCCACTACACATGTTTAGCTTGAAAGAGATTTTCACATTATATTTTTATGATTTTATAAAACATTTGCTCATGCGTAAAAGTCATTGATAAATTTAGTGCATAATGAAAAAAAAACATTTCGGATAAATAAAATGTATAGTAACTTTATCATAGGATCTTTTTACTATCCCCACCTTCTCTCTTGCAATAGCATTTGTCTCGAATTCTAGACATGGGTTTGCCGGGATTTTCTTCAATATATAAATTTCGTGTCGCAACATCCTAAGTAGAATGATTTTCTTTCATTTCTTTTAAAATTTCCTCAAAATCCCCAGGATGGAGAATATAGCTCCTTAAAATCATCAAGGTTTCTTGTTCTGAAAATCTCACGGATTTTCTCAGACATCCTCCTGTTTCCATTGCTATCAGAATGAGCAAGATTCTCGCGAGGAACGATTTAAACCAGTATTATTTAGCTCAACAATACAATAAAATACAAACATGTATTGTTCTGGTCTGAAAAGGGTCCCAGTGTAAAATTCTATACAGGCACAGATCTTGAATTTTTTAAAAAGGGGGGGGGGGGTTGAAGAAGAAATAAGACTTGCTATACATTCACATAGTTCAGGAACGTGATATCGATTTGTTTTTGAAAGTGGGGGAACTGCTTGGGGAAAAATTGGACTGACTGAAATTATTTGATCAAGAAAAGTCCTCTGTCATCATACAGGTGGAAAAAATAAATAAAAAAAAAAATCGCTAATCTAATACTATCAGTTTTCATTGTACAATTTAGAAATTTCCGTATGCTTTTATGTTTCTCTTCTTTCAGATCAGGATTCAAATCCCTCCGATTCAGATTAGTTTCCGATTCGGATTCATTTCAGGTTCAGAAACATCTCCCCCATGGCACCTGATCCCACATCTCATGTTTCTGCTCCTATTTTGTACTTATTGAATACCGTTCGTTATCTCCGTATTTTTCTCCAATCTGGGGCGTCAGACTTACAACTAATAAAGTTCTTAGGAAATGTAAAAAAAAAATACAACAAATTGTTGTCGGTAAATTTATCTCTATTCTGCCTTCATTCAATTAATTCTTACATTTACAAATTATTCTTCAGTTCATCTAGGTCAATAGTGATCTTAATTTCGGGCATCACTTGGAACTCCTTCAAATCGGTGGACGGAATGCGCGGAATCTGACTTACACTAGCAGAGCTGCCTGGCTCGCTCTCTCAGGGGAGCTCTTAGATGCAGAGGAGCTGGAAGAGGAACTTTAAAATATATTCTTAACAACATTAAAGGTTTGCTGGGCAGGCGCAACACATTTATAATCACTACAAACGCATAATTAAATATATGCATCAAACTTTATTTCTTACACTTAAAGATTTAGTAGGCCTTAGCACTTTTTTAAAGGAGTCTCTTGATAACTAATCAAAAAAATTTCAAAATCAGTTGGTTGATTTTAACCCTAATAAAACCGAAATTTCTGTTTCCTGGTAAAATCATGAAAATACATGTATGCACTGCATAAAATCCCTTGTTTGCATTGTAAAATCAATTTTTAAACTTATAATTACTGGTTGTATCTTAAACCTTTTATCTTTATCGTTTACTTTTTGTGCTGTGATATAATTGATTATTTTGCTTAGTACTTTAATTCTCTAATCATTTCTAGAGCAGTTGGTCTTTCCTTTGCTTCATAACTGGAGAATTGATTCACCAAGTTAGCTACTTGGTTAGATTGACTGAATGCTCAACAAAGTGTGGCACTGAATCGGGCTCCTTCTTTGCCTTCATACAACATACTATATGGCTAACTGATAACCTTCCACTGACATTTTCTTTCCAAGCAGGAACATCTAAAAATAATTCCAAAACAGTATATCCGAAACTCTAGACATCTGAACGTACATTGACACCTCTTCGATCACGAAGCACTTCGTGAGCCTCTTAGGATGCTGTTCCTGTCTGGGTGCCCCGTCTGATGTTGTAATCATGATAATGTTCACGGTTTTGAATTTGATACCTCAGTCACACAAACGAATTATTTGGAAATGTTTCGAAACAAGAATGTTTTAAGGCTTAATGAATCTGTGGATGATAGCTGGAATCTGTTTGTGCAAATATGCCATGGCTTGGAGAACATTTCCTGCTGTGTAATGTTTAGTCTCATTCGCAAGGTTTCCTTCCAAGTCTTCACCGAATGATATCAAGATAACGATCAGTATTCAATCTCAAAGTCCATAAAACAATACAAAATGGGATCAGAGCAAACACGGACCTCGAAAACATCAGAGGTGGGATAAGGTGCCATGGAGGAGTGAACATTCCCTGCTGACCGGTCAGACCTGCCATGTGCTCCTTGTCATGATCAGGTAATAACGAAAAAATCAGTTGTCTATTCAGTGTATAAATAATGAACTAACAATTAGTGTGAAAAACTTCAGTCAGCATTTAACTCAATGATAAATTGTATTTGCTGACAAGGTCATTGTATCGATCATAAAACTAATGATGACTTTAAACGAGACTGTTAATATTCTTGTTTCATCAACGTGTTTGTCAATAATTTACCTCAATTTTAAAATTGTTCATACGTAGAGCATGCTATTGCGTATCGAATCAACTGAAATATGTAGAATCCGAATGCAGGTGAGGAAGGTATATTGCTGTAGAAGTTAGGAAAAATGACGATAGAAAAGTTAAAGTCATCACGTTCATCATATACCTTGGTTGTTAGATTACCATTCACGTCTTTTCCAAGCGAGTACCAAGCCACTCTGCCTTCTTCACAGTTCCAAATGCCCCTCAGCCAATTTTCTTGCCAAAAGTATATCTTTCATTGCTACCTTTGGTAAAGAACAATATTCCATATCCACGATTTTGTTTCCATGTTCACTTACAAGCTCCGTTTGTGCTTCTGTATCTGTAATTTGAGTAATGGAAGTTTCCTGGCTCATAAAAGTTTTATTTCTACCTTCTTTAGCTATTCTGAAGTCACTGTCCCATGTAAATATCCCTGGAGTACATTCCATTGACACTTCTTGTCTGAAAGTGTTTGTAGGCACTATTTGTTCTGAATGAGGACCACTGCATTACAATATGGCAAGAAAATGCTTTCAAACGAATCTGTGACAGTAAAAGAGTGTCTCTTTTGAAGTTAATGCAACATTTGGTGTTGAAGTGTTTACCCCATTTTGCTATGTGAGAGTTAGAGAATTAGGCTGTCCTAATAAAATGGGCCTGAAAATTCCGACTTAGTGTTTGTTTGGACAGCAGTTGAGTACCTACAGTTCCTATAACAGTAGATCTTGTGTTACTCATACAGCGGTATCCCTCGACTAAAACAACAGAATGTTCTCCTGGTGTTCTTATTTTAATAACAGATACATAAGGACCCTCAAAAAATAGACGTCCATCTCTGAAGCATTGGTTATTTCTATTCTGGTTGTGGACATGAGTAATCACACCCAATACAAGATCACCATCAATTGTCCCATGGATTAGGTCTGGTCCATATTCTGGTTGTGGACTTGAGTAATCACAACAAGATCACCATCGATTGTACCATTGATTACGTCTGGTCCATACCTGATCAGCTCTTTAGAAGTTCAGTTGTATGATCCGTAGTCTATTTGTGTCATTCTTTACGTTTGTGAGCAAGAATTTATCATATTTGACGCAGTTGTACTCCTCATATGGCGTTTCTTCTTGAGACGATAACCTGTAGCAGTGTTTCATGGAGTTGCTTAATGGACTTTTACAAGGAGCGCTGACTTTTACAGTTGACGCTTACTTGTACACAAGGGCTATGTACGGTAGCTCCTTTATGATATTGATATTTAGCTCAACATTGAATAAAACGAAAATAAATTTTTTCAATGCACATAAAAGTTGTCCTTGAAGAAAACGACAACCACCCTATCCTCAACTCCCGGTCTTCACACGTCAGTACCCCTAACACCATACTTACGACCACTAAAAATGTTTTCTAATGCATTAACAGTTCTGTACTTCCGTGCATGATACAAGTTTAAATGTCCAAGTAAACCGTCAACTTTTGAAGTCAGTGCTTCTCGTAAAAGTCCACTATTGTACTAAGTCTTCTACTACCCGAGTATTTTGAAACATTTTTTTTAAGTGAAACTTTATATGTATCCTGGTTGTTCATTGTTGACCAAACATATTTTGTTTTGCGTTTTCATTAAGATTTGTATCCCCTGCATTATCTGTTTCCTTGAGATGTATGTCTCTATCAGGTTTTTTGGATTTTGTTCTGATATACAAATGATATAGTGAAGGGGAGAGAGCTTTAGATATTCCTGAGAGAAACAAATATAACCGATTATTTCTGTAAAAATGTCCTCACCAGAAAAACTTGTTAGTAAAACATATATGTCCTGAAAATTTCCCACAATACTTCTTCCCTTTGGAAAAAACTTCGACCCTCTTTTGATGATATGACCTACTGTCAATTCTTGATCAGTATCAACCGTGTACCGCCCTCCTGTAAACTGCTGCCACCCAAGGTAAAGTTTAGATCGAAGACCAAAGAGCTTATAAGAAAGTAAGATGCCTGTCTGTCCGTATATGTCTGATTTTTTCCACAATTTTTATTCTCCTTTTACAATTTTGAGTCACTTGTAATATAACTTGGCACAGATGAATAGTACGGCAAGATTTATAAAGATGTTTATGGTTTTTTTCATGAACTGTATTGCCATGGTTACTAAAAATAGAAAATTCTTTGAAATATTTATAAAATGTTCTTCCTACAGCTTTGTTCTGATTTCAATAAATTATGCCAATAAAATGACGAAACAAATGATCAATTTTCAATTTATTGCAGGAATTACTGTCGTACATTTTCAAGTTCAAACGCTACTTTTCCTTTTAGGTATAAACAAGCAGTGCTACAGTCTCGTCATAGACTTCTTGTTGCATTATCTTGCATTATTTATTAATTTGGTCGCCCGCGTGGCGCATTGGTTAGAGCGTCTGCTCTAGAGTTGCGAAGTAAGGAGTCAACCCTTACGTCGCGGGTTCGAATCCCACTGCGGGACGTGGAGACCGGTCCTTCGGATGAGACCGTATAAACCGAGGCCCCATGTCGCAGTAGGTGCTGGCACGAAAAAGATCCCTCACTGCTCAAAGGCTCTGAGTGCCGAGCATAGGACAAAATTTGTAGCCCTCCACCGGCAAGTGGTGGCGTCTCCATACGAGTGAAAAATTCTCGAGAGGGACGTTAAACAATATACAATCAATCAATCTATTACCCGGTAATTTGAGACATGAAACATTACAGGTAATACTTAAAAAGAAATATCAGAATAACATGAACAGGGGAAGACCTAAATAGTCATGAAAACAATGATACTTAAACGTCTATGGTCATGTAAATTGTCCCTTGAAGATATATTTCACAAAGTGACCACACAACAACACTAAGAAATCTGCTTAATATATAAAGTAAAGATAACGAACCGTGATCGATCTCAAAAATCGGTAAATAATACATTCAGTGTAACTTTCTTTATGAAATTCATTAGAAATCCAAGACGTTCAAATCTCTCTAACACCCGCGAAACCTTGTCACTGCACGTTAGAATACACGGTAGAACTTTATGCATTTTCAATACTCTAGGAACACCAAAATGTACATTGTTTTGACACAAAAAAAAATTAAACATGTTAAATACATGTAAAAATACTACAAATGTGTGTTTAAAATTATTTAATGGTAACTTTTTTTTGCTCGCAATGTTCGTTTGCGTTATTTACCTTAGCAACGTCACAAACAGCTTTTAGTATAAAAAGCACACCAGTTTTGAAGGGCGCTAATTCACATTTAAGATTGCCGAAATAAACAATTCTGAAGAGGAAAAATTAGAGAATGTAAATACATGTATAAGCATTGTATTCATATTTTGGGATATCTTCTGTCCTATAACACACTTACCGTGCTGACAAATTGTATACAGCGTGTTAACATGCCATAAATCAGGGACCACGGGAATTTCAAGAGGTAGGATCAGGTGCCGTGGAAGAA
>PRKT01000701.1:10000-14275 GCA_003671525.1 Saccostrea glomerata
GTATTGAAGGTAGCAGACTGGGCTTTTATTCTGTTAAAATTACAGCAGAGAAACTTTTTAATTAAATACCATACGTCCTTTATATTGACTTCAAGGTGCAAGTCTAAAAATAAAAATTAAGGAAATCTACTGTTCAAGTATTTTGATTTTAAGGAACCTTCGCAAGATATGAAACGTGCTACTAAACCTCAGAAATTAAACGAACCGTTCCTTGAAAAAAGCGTACCGTACAATTAAAACAAAACAAAAAAGTTCCGTACCATTCACAAAACGAAACGATCCATACCGCTTTTTAATGATATGCTAGCCACGACCCGAAGCAATTCCGACCCTTGTAATAACCAAAATTTTATACACTGGTAGAAAGAAAAATCAAGATTTTCCCATTTTAGCACGGAAATTTTAGAATCAAACAAGATCTGCCTATATGTCAAACTTATTTTCTATTTAATTTTTAGCTAACCTGAGCCGAAGGGTCAAGTGAGCTTTTCTGATCAAAATTCGTCCGTTGTCTGTCGTTGTAAACTTTTCACATTTTCATCTTCTTCTCAAGAACCACTGGGCCAATTTCAATCAAACTTGCTACAAAGTATCCTTGGGCAAAGGGGATTCAAGTTTGTTCAAATGAACAATACGCCCTTTTCCAAGAGGAGATAATTATGAATTTGAGTAAAATTAATGCCATTAAAAAAAAAATCTTCTCAAAAACCTCAGGACCAGGAAAGATGAAACTCATGTGGAATCATCCTCAGATAGTGTAGATTCAAGTTTGTTCAAATCATGACTCCTGGGAGTAGGATGGGGCCAAAATGGCTGACCGAAGTTTTACATAGCACTATATAGGAAAAATCTTTAAAAATCTTATTCTCAAGAACCACAGGGCCAGGAAAGATGAAACTCATATGGATTCATCCTCACATAGGGTAGATTCAAGTTTGTTCAAATCATGACTCCCGGGGGTAAGGTTGGGCCAAATGACTGATAAAAGTTTTACCTAAAAATATAAAGGAAAAGTTTTTTTTTCAGAAATTCTTCGCAAGAACTATTGAGACAGGAAAAATGAAACTCAAGTGAAATTATCCTCAGATGGTGTAGATTAAAGTTTGTTCAATGATAACTCTCGGGGGTAGGGTGGGGCCAAATTGGCTGATCAAAGTTTTACAAAGGATTATATAGAAAAAAATCTTCTTCTCAAGAACCACAGTGCCAGGAAAGATGAAACTCAAATTGATTCATCCTCAGATAATGTAGAATCAAGTTTGTTCAAATCATGACCCCCGGGGTAGGGTGGGGCCAAACTGGCTGATAAAAGTTTTAACTAGGAGTATATAGGAACAAGAGGCCCACGGGCCTTATAGGTCAACTGAGTATTGTGTAACAACTTTCCAACAATTAAATTTGGTTCGTGTTTTAAACCAGAAGCCATGAAATTCACAATTCACAATTTTGAAAGAGGCACCATTGCTTGTCATAATTATTAACTTAGCATGCTTACTCTATTTACTTAATACCCATAGGTATATCAGAGTAACAAAGAGAAAATGCACTTCCACTTTATACCCAGTTGTGCACCTCACCCTAAAGGAACCACTGACCCATGGGCCACATATTCAAAATTTTGCAAATTTATCATAAAATGGTTGATTAATACTAAAGAGCAGATTTCAAAGCATTAATTTATTTTCAGACTATGTACCCCCCCCCCCCCCCCCCCTCTGACCCTGGGGGCATAAAAAAAACACTTTGCTAAATGCACCTTTCTTCATCATAAATATATTGGCATAAAACCCAGAAGCAAAGGAAAATATTTTCAAAGAATTTATTTTTACTACTGAGTATATAATCAATAGAGCCACGCCCTAACACCAGAACCCCTGACCCTGGGGCCATAAAATATACAATTTTGGAAGAGGCACTCTTGCTCATGATAACTGTGTGCTTAGTTTGTTTATTTAATACCCAGGAGCAGAGAAGAAGATTTTCAAAGAAATAATGCATTTTCATTATATAATCTATGGAGCCCCGCCCTAGCACTAGAACCCCAGACCCTGGGGCCATGAATTTCACAATTTTGGTAGAGGACTCAATGCACATTACATTCATGCCAACAGTTTGCCTGCTTGATGTCCAGGAGTAAAGAAGAAGATTTTTAAAGATTGCAATCATTTTAGTGGTTTTGGCCCCACCCCTCAGGCCCCTGGGGGGCAGGGACCATGAAATTCACAATTTTGTTCCTCTCCACCCATAGATGCTGTATACTAAATTTGGTTGAAATTGGTTCAGTGGTTTCAGAGAAGAAGATGAAAATGTTCAAATGTTAACACACGACGCACGACGACGGACGAAAACGGATAGCAATAGGTCACCTGAGTTACTCAGGTGACCTAAAAATCGTTAAAAAAATTCTTTTCAAGAACCATTGAGACTGGAAAAATGAAACTCGTGTAAAATTATCCTCAGATAGTGTAAATTCAAGTTTGTTAAAATCATGACCCCCGGAGGTAGGATGGGGCCAAAATGGCCGACCAAAAATTAATTGTCATAGGAATATAAAGGGAAACCTTTTAAAATCCTCTTTCCAAGTACTTCAAAGCCTCGATTTGTTACATTTATGTAGAATTATTTTCAGGTAGCGTAGATTCTAGTTTGTCCAAATCATGATGAGTGCTTTTTCCTAGCTGATGTGCTCAGGTGAGCGCTGTGGCCCCTGGGCCTCTTGTTCTATTTTATTCTCTAAAATCTGGTGGTAAAATATGTTATCTCGAATTTACTGGTACAAAACCTTAATGATAGACTGTAATCGCAGACAAGGTCATGATATCGACCATAGAACGTACGAAATAATGACTATAAACGAGACTGTCAGTATTCTTATATTTCTTAGATTTTCTTTCATCAAATTCGGATAATATTGTATTCAGCAATTTTACTACTAATCTCCTTGGAATTGAAAATTTTCGCGCATACAGGAATCAATAAATACATTTGTATTTTCCTTCGTAGAGGATGTAAGGTTAGTTTTCATGTTCATAGTAATATTTCTAACAGGTTGGGGGGAAACGTAAATTCCGCTATAATAGTGGTATCTCACTATTATAGTGAAATTACGCTATATTTCCTGCCGTGGATACCCTCAGTTTCATCCGATAACATGCAAGGCGTTTGAACCGCAAGTCATGGTGGGTATTAAAATGAACAAAAACTGTCATGCTTTTATGTTTTGAATTTTAATAAATTTTCTACCGTTGCGTTTAATAATGCGAGCACTCTTTTTTTAACGGAAGTTGCATTTTTAACATAGCAACCGATGATTGCGGGTATATTTAAGCCTGCTTGAATCTCACTTATTGCGCATAAATGTGCACAAATTAATGCTTGTTGCAATTGTCAACTCGCACTGGAAAGGGTTTATGGAGTTAAAGAAGAAAAAGATTATTTTTGTCTGCATGGTAACGGGTATGGAGGCTCGTTATGGTAAACGGAAAGACACATTATGGCAAACATAAAAAAAGAGTATATTGATAAACTCGATTTCTATCCTTTTAACAAAATCAATTTATTATAAATAATAAAAAAAAATACCTATTTAAACGATCCTAGAAAATCTATCTAATTTTTAATTTTCGCTGGTTAATTGTTTATTTCAGAAAAAAAGTCAATTTATTTCGGGAATATTTTACAAGTCTTAGAGTGCCTGTAACCTTATTTTAACACATGTTCAAATAATTATGATTTATCAATCTTTTTAACTCCTCACAAATGTATCTTATTTAACACTTTATGGTTATGCACTTAGGCAAGAATGATTTGACTTTAAAATCTGACAGAAATAGCAATAGTTTTTTTCTTGTTATTTGAAAAATATTTATAATTATATAGAAGTATAGCAAAAAATCACACTAAAAGTACTAATTTTTCAGACTTTTAGATTTATGCCATTGTTTTATTGTTTAAACCACAAGGAAACTTCAAATAACCAATCACCACTGCTCAATATTCAGCATTAGAAGTGCCTAAAACATCCTTGACTCAGTTAATATTTTCCACAATTAAAAATTGATGTAAAGCATCAAATCGGCCGCAAACAATTTAGCATTTGAAAAAGTACTTTCACAATTTTGAAAGCATATCCATGCAGTGGAAGTACAAGATATTCAAAGCTGAACTAGAATCTTGAGAAGCGTATACTATAAACGTAAATAATTACATTTAGCTGTGTATTCTACTGTATTTAGCAATTTTGGTAGAAAATAGAGTCCGCTAATTCAAGTACAT
>PRKT01000701.1:23787-39028 GCA_003671525.1 Saccostrea glomerata
GGGGGGCAACCCAGTCAAAAAAAATTTCAATCCCAGAAATTTCTTGACAAACATAAAAAGAAGAAAAAAACCTTAACTCGCTCAAACGTCAAAATTCTATTTCGTGGGGGTTAACTTTTTTCCTTGTTTAAGTAACCTTGTAAATTCCAGGGGGTCCTACACCCCCCCTCTAGATCCGCGCATGGAAGGCGAAGTCGGAACCAGACTACATGCACCCAGGCATACTAGAAACACCCCGGTCTTTTTTTCTGCATTAATATTCTATATTAAAATAGCACTTTTCAATAAAGAAAGAAATATCTTTAGTACGCACCGTGTTTGTCATCAACCAGGAGAGCTAAAAAAAATCTTAAAACTGGAAAATTCTATTTGGTGGTGGTAAAGGGGGTGGGGTCGTCAATTTTTTTTTCAGTAATAAATTTTACTCATATGCCACTACATACATGATTTTTAATATATAAATTGACAATCAGTTATGCTACAAAAAGTGTAAGGGATGGGGGGCGACAAGCCTTTCGCTGAACTTTTCCATTAGTAAAAAGTTACGTTTAGGAAAATGTTTCGTGGCCACCCTCCCTTCTACCGATGAAACTTACCCCATAGGAGGTAGTCCACCCGGAAGTCAGTATATATACTCACCGTCAATAGAAACGCAACACCCTAATTTTAGGGTGAAAATTATATACAGGTTATAACTATGTACCAAAAAAGTTAGGACATCTTTTACTTTGTCAAATCAGTTATTTAACGGTTGAATGAATTTCTTTCCATTACCGGAAGTTGCTTTTTTGCCCTCTTAACAGAATTCAAAATTTTCCTTTTTTAAATAAAATTTTAACAATATTTTGGGTTTCCAAGGGTTTGAAACTGTTAATCATAAGTATTGTTCTAAAAGGCCGGAGAAAAAATCCTTCTTTCTTTACCGGATGTGAAGCCTATATTTCCTCAAAATGACTGATTTTCATTGCTAATGCTGGAAATTCTCAAATAAAGAAAAAAAGAGCTGCAGATGCAAATGTACACTATATAACAACTCACCAGGCTCATGTGTTTCGATAGCATAAATGGCAGTTTCTTGACCGGAAGTCAAAAAGTTGCTACACTACGCCAGGTAAGAGAAAATACGACCGCTATATCTGAAAAACATGTACTTAAAAATGCTAAAGAATATTAATTTCGCTCAGATTAAGACATTAATAAACTTAAAGCCATATATGGCGAATGTACAATGAAAATTATTGGACTAAAATTATAAGAACTTATTATTTGTATCATTACTTTATATAAAGATAGAACTTTTCCGTAAATTACAAAATCTAAGTCAATTGCATTATAAAGATATCACTATTTAATTAGGATTTTCGGAATTTTCTCCGACTCGGAAGAAAATACAAACGATTTAAATAACACATTACAGAGAAGATAAAATCGTATTATTAGATGAAACGAGGTGTTCTCCGTGTTCATAATTGTATGAAAAGCTTTAATTTAAATGTATTAACTATATTTCTTTACTTAATTTTGTATTGTTCAAAAATATATTTTTTTGATCAGTTACGCCATATATGGCTTTAATGCATGGTAGAAATCGGGCTGCATTTGTAATATGTGGCGGACTAGTACGTTTTCATTAAATGGTCGGAAGGGGGGATGTTTTAAGATTTAACGGGTATTTGTTTCTTTCTAAGGTCTAAAAATAACATTTAATGTTTAAATGGAGCATTAACTTTTTGTAAATTTACTTTTTACCTAAATATATTCATTTTTAATGTTATCATTAAACTTCAAAAGGTAACACATAACTCTTAAAACATCCCCCTTCTTGCTATCAGACATTATGAGGAAATATGGGCTTCACATCCGGTAAAGAAAGAAGGATTTTTTCCCGGCCTTTTAGTACAATAATTATGACAAACAGTTTCCAAACCTTGGAAACCCGAAATATTGTTAAAATTTTTTTTAAAACGGGAAAATTTTGAATTCTGTTAGAAGGGCTAAAAAGCAACTTCCGGTAATGAAAAGAAATTCATTCAACCGCTAAATAACTGATATGGCAAAGTAAAAGATGTCCTTACTTTTTTTGATACATAGTTATAATCTGTATATAATTTTGACCCTAAAATTAGGGCGTTGCGTTTCTATTGACGCTGAGTATATATTGAGACTTTGGTGGTGTGATTGTACATTGTATAATTTCCTTTTCGAGAATTTTTCACTCAAATGGAAAAGCCACCTCTTGCCGGTGGAGAGCTGGCCATTGAGCAGTGAGGGATCTTTTTTCGTGCCAGCACCTACTGCGACACGGGACCTCGGATAATACGGTCTAGATCTCATCCGAACGACCGAAGTCCACATCCTATAGTGGGATTAGAACCCACGACGTATTGGTCGACTCCTTACTACTGTACTTCGTGACTCTATATAGAGCAGATGCCGTAACCACAGTGCCACGCGGGCGATTGCCTCCAAGGGGGGGGGGGGAGAGTCATTATCCATATGTACTCGTGAAAAATATCTATGTTTAACTAAATGGTTAAAATGATTTAATTATAAAACACTATTAAAATGATATTATTTAAATATTTACTCATATAGAACCAGGGACCTATATACTCCTGATAGAACGGATAAATTTTCTTCAAGAACTGAAAACGTTAGTATATATAAACATTGTTTTACGATTTGTTTTACGATTTAAAAAAACTATTCGGGGGAGGAGTTGCTAGGAATGGGGGCGAATTGCTATATATAGCGAGATTTCCCACGGAAGACTAGCAACTTATATTGAAACTTCCCCGGGGGGGGGGGGGTCCCACTGTATAGTCTTCCGAAGGAAGCATCACTATGTAGTCAGTATTCCAGGGGAAATCTTACCATCTAACGAGACTTCCGAGGGAACGGCATGTACCGGGTACATACCTGGACTTATAACAAACATCAGTCTTTAAAGATTTAAGTATTAAGGCAGAAAATTGAAAAAAAACTCGAATAACCCCGGCACGGGTTTGCTTACCTAATTTTGCCAACACTCTTAGCGAACACCCCTGCCACCTAGCGTTATAATGCAGCACTAAATTCGGACAACTTGCATTCGTCTTCATTGATTATGCTTCATTGTTTGCGTGATTGAGTTAGTGTTCGTAATAGTTATAATCATTGAAAACACTGTACCAATTTAAAAGAAAGTAAAATGAATTTACAAGAATAAAGCAACATAGAAGTAAGGGGAAAATGAAGAAGGGTAAAAGTCAAAGTGAAATGTAATTAAGACAAATATGAAAACAATAAAGTGACATATAATTACAATGATAACAAAGCATAAAGAAGTAGGCAGAATAAGAATAAAAGCAAGATACATAGACTTTTGGCGGCAATTCCCTTCCATAATAGATATTTATATCTGTATAGAAGGATAAACATTATAGATATTAATATCTGTATAGAAGGATAAATATTATAGATATTTATATCTGTATAGAAGGATAAACATTAAAGATATTAATATCTGTATAGAAGGATAAACATTATAGATATTAATATCTGTAAAGAAGGATAAATATTATAGATATTTATATCTGTATAGAAGGATAAACATTAAAGATATTAATATCTGTATAGAAGGATAAACATTATAGATATTAATATCTGTATTGAAGGATAAACATTATAGCTATTTATATCTGTATTGAAAGGTAAACATTATTGCTATTTATATCTGTATAGAAGGATATTAATATCTGTATAGAAGGATAAACATTATAGATATTAATATCTGTATAGAAGGATTAAGGATAGATAGAAGAATATAGGTCCATCAACCATCTGGTAAGAGTGATAACTCTCGCGTAAAGAATAAATTATGTGACCAAGACACTACGATTTGGTTTCATTGTATGCCAAATAATTATTCAGAATGAGACAGACATGCTGTGTGTTTTATTTGAATTTTTATTCCGTATATACCTACATATATTTTGCAATTCATTTACGATCCTATCGCAGAATAAATTTCTTTTGATGTGACACTTCTTGATAATTAATGGGATTGTTCTCTAATTTTTAGCTCACCTCAACGAAGTGGGGGTGGGGGTGGGGGGGGGGGGGGGGGGGGGGGGGGGGGGGGGGGGGGGGGGCTTATGTGATACCATCGGCCTCGGCGTCCAAGTTTTAAAGTTTTTGGTAAGTGGTCTCTTACTTCTATGCCCTACGTCAATCAGATCTGCGTGCAAGATGTTTCTGTTTGGGTTTGTTTCATTGTATAATTCAAGGTTTCAGATCCTGCAATTTCAGCTAAGGCATGACCAAGTTAATGTTTTTGCAGCAGGTCTGGTTTCATAGTTACAATTAACCTCATGTTTAACAATTTGGCATAGATGAAACATCTAAGGATACACACTACCAGGCTTGCTTCAGATGCTGGATGTTACTAACATTTTCTGGATGAATTAAAAACATTGGTTGTCCCCTACCGACCGACTGGCAAAAAGGAAAATATTACTTCAACATTTTATTAACCTGAAGGGATTAAAAATTTGATGCATTTTTGGAAAAAAAAGATAAAGACAATTTTTCGCATACCAGTAGATGCTGAAATTTGTTGTGAAAAAAAAATTCCAAAAAAAATCTGGGGGATAATGGCGGTTATGATTTGTTTCAATGAAAATTTCACGTACATGTATATGTCACATTTAGCAAAATGTTATTGTGAAAGATACCGTGAAATCAATACTGATCGGGGTTTTGGGGGGTGGGTTGGGGTGTTAGGGTGAGTATATTGTCGTTGTTTTCAAGGCAAGGAGAGACCTACGATTTTATGAATTAAAAAATATGTTTTTCTACTAATCATTCTCTAACCATGATATAAAGTCCCAACAAGGCAATATTTTTTGTTAAACCTCAAAAGATTTGAACCCACGAAAATATATGATTTTACAGAAGAAAATATATGATTTTACAGTAGTTAACGTAAAGTATGTTTACCTGAGAAGAAGCTCCATCCCACATCTGTAGTATACATCAGGTCTCTGCTACAATTATTTCTCAGCAGACGACAGGATCTCAGACTGTTGTGATAGAACACCGCGACACACGGGACCATCACACACCTCAGAGAACACTCTATAAATCCAGACACTTCAGGCTCAGATACAAAGCAGGATCTGTCCGTGGCTATCATATTATCCAGATCCGGAATAATCCTTAAATTCATTGTGTTTCTGTCTGCTTCACATGCAATAAACTCCATAGTTACCAAAATAAAAATCAAACCAAACTGTGTCTTGAACAAACCAGATCGTCTCGTACACTGTTTGTCTATCATCCCGTCTTTAAGATTTGATACTTTTATTTGAGTACTTAGAGCTGCTGAGGAGGATATATAACTGTACAGTAATAGGAAGCGGAATACAATTGTTAAAAATCAATGTTAAATCGTCATTAAAATTGTATGCGCTTGATCACCAATGCTGCTCTGCTTATAAAATATTCACACACTTAATTTCTTGCTCTTTCGCGCTCAGTGCATATTTCTGGAATAACTTTTCGAAAAAAAGACATGATCCGATTTGACGTGCAGGTCTTTCCCGTCTGCTAAGTGCGATATACATTCACTACGTCAAAGACAGAAAAACCGCTCTAGATCCGGCTTCTGGTTTCTATTTTTAGCTCTTCTGAGCCAAAGGCTCAAAGAGCTAATGCTATGGCCATTTGTGCGGTGTGCGGTGTGCGTTAACTTTTTAGAATATGGGCCATAACTCAAGAACCCCTTGGCCAATCAGTGTCAAATTTGTCACAGGGTATCCTTGGCCCAAGGGCTACCATTTATACTAAAATAAGGGTTGGGACCCTAAAACAAGGGGGGATAATCAGGAAAACAAAACCAAAAGTACTGGTTCCTAAAAAATCTTCTTCTCCAGAACCACCAGGCAGATTTTCACCAAACTTACATACAAGGATCAGGATATGTTGAAGAATAAAAATTGTTCAAGGCATGACCCTGGGGCAAAGGGCGTGGTCTCAAGGTCACTTTAAAGTTGACCTAAATTAACAATTAATAAAAATGTTTATATTTTGCTTACTATAAGGACTAGGATCATCAAATCTTGTAAGTTGATGCATCTTAGGACTTCACATCATGTTAACTCAAAAGTAGGTAACGGTGACATACTTTTAAAATTTTGCGGGTATTTGTTTTCAGATTGATTTGAAGGCATATTTTGGACACTTAAAGGCCTATGATCATCAAACTTAGTCAGTTGATGCATCTTGGGTCCTTGAACAACGTCAACTTAAAAGTAGGTCACCGTGACCCACTTTTTGAACTTTATGACTTATACTTTCTAAAACATTTAATCCCATTATTTCAGGCACTGAAAGGGTTAGAATCATCAAATCTTGTAAGTTGCTGCATCCTGGAACCTTAAAACATATTTAAGAAAAAATGGGTCACTGTGACCTACTTTTAGAATTTTGCAGGCATTTGTTTTCAAATTGTTTAAAAGGCATATTTCTATTTCCTTCCGACCTACTATCATCAAACTTTGTCAGGAGATGCATCTTGGGACTCTGAAAAATGTCGACCAAAATGTAGGTCACGGTGACCTTCTTTCGACATTTTATGGCTATATTTAAGTATCTTAAGTATTTATTGGCTTAGAATCATCAAACTTTGTGAGTTGATGCATCTTGGGTTTTCGGAGAGTGACGACCAAAAATTAGGTCGCCGTGACCTACTTTCGACATTTTATGGCTATATTTATGTATCTCCGGTACTTATTGGCTTAGAATCATCAAACTTTGTCAGTTGATGCATCTTGGGTTTTCGGAGAATGTCGACTAAAAAGTAGGTCACAGTGACCTACTATTAAATATCTC
Source organism: Saccostrea glomerata (assembly GCA_003671525.1). NCBI lineage: Eukaryota > Metazoa > Mollusca > Bivalvia > Ostreida > Ostreidae > Saccostrea > Saccostrea glomerata. The sequence goes on from PRKT01000701.1 coordinate 30,661, forward strand.
AGTTATTTATTGGCTTAGAATTATCAAACTTGGTCAGCAGATGCATCGTGGGACTCTAAAAAATGTTGACCAAAAAGTAGGTCCCAGTGACCTTCTTTTGACATTTTATAGCTATATTTATGTATCTCCGGTACTTATTGGCTTAGAATCATCAAACTTTGTCAGTTGATGCATCTTGGGTTTTCCCGAGAATGTCAACCAAAAAGTAGGTCACAGTGACCTACTTTTGACCTTTAATGGCTAAATTAATTTATCTCTAGAACTTATTGGCTTAGAATCATCAAACTTTGTCAGTTGATGCATCTTGGGTTTTCGAAAAATGTCGACCAAAAAGTAAGTCACGGTGACCTACTTTTGAATATCTCAGGTATTTATAGGCTTAGAATTATCAAACTTGGTCAGCAGATGCATCGCGGGACTCTAAAAATGTTGACCAAAAAGTAGGTCACAGTGACCTACTTTTGACATTTTATGGCTATATTTATTTATCTCCGGTACTTATTGGCTTAGAATCAGCAAACTTTGTCAGTTAATGCGTCTTGGGTTTTCGGAGAATGTCGACCAGAAAGTAGGTCACAGTGACCTACTTTTGACATTTTATGGCTATATTTATGTATCCCTAGAACTTATTGGCTTAGAATCATCAAACTTTGTCAGTTGATGCATCTTGGGTTTTCGGAGAATGTCGACCAAAAAGTAGGTCATGGTGACCTACTTTTGAATATCTCAGGTATTTATTGGCTTAGAATTATCAAACTTGGTCAGAAGATGCATCGCGGGACTCTAAAAAATGTTGACCAAAAAGTAGGTCAGAGTGACCTACTTTTGACATTTTATGGCTATATTTATGTATCTCCGGTACTTATTGGCTTAGAATCATCAAACTTTGTCAGTTAATGCGTCTTGGGTTTTTCGGAGAATGTCGACCAGAAAGTAGGTCAGAGTGACCTACTTTTGACATTTTATGGCTATATTTATGTATCCCTAGAACTTATTGGCTTAGAATCATTAAACTTTGTCAGTTGATGCATCTTGGGTTTTCGGAGAATGTCGACCAAAAAGTAGGTCATGGTGACCTACTTTTGAGTATCTCAGGTATTTATTGGCCTAGAGTTATCAAACTTGGTCAGCAGATGCATCTTGGGACTTTAAAAAATGTCGACCAAAAAGTAGGTCACAGTGACCTACTTTTGACATTTTATGGCTATTTTTAAGTATCTTAGGTATTTATTGGCTTAGAATAATCAAACTTTGTCAGTTGATGCATTTTGGGTTTTCCAAGAATGTGGACCAAAAAGTAGTCCTAGTTGGCTAAGAATCATCAAACTTTGTCAGGTGATGCAACTTGGGTCTTAGGATACCTAGGGTTAGAGGCTTAAAATACAAGTGATAGGTTGTACAATTTATCGGAAGAGCGATTCAAGGCCCTTGGGCCTCTTGTTAATTTATTGCCTAACCTACACAAAATGTACAAAAAAGAAAATCTAAGGTCATAGAATGCCGCAGTTTTAAACATATAGCTTTCCTTGCAGTTCAGTCCCAAATATCTGACATTTTTCAGGATTTTTCATGATTTTGATATTTTACGTGCCATGGTGTAAGGAAATAACAATCGTAATGAAACCTGGATATTTTGGACTACTTACAGTTATACCACCTACATGGATAATTCTGGAAAGCTTGGAACATATTTTTTCAGATTATTTTGGAAAGACGCGTCAATTTGGTTTTTTATCATCAGTCAGAAAATACAAATACATATGATTTGAAGTTTCTGTTTTTTGTCTAACCTGCCGATGAATAAAAAAAAATACCAGTCGCTCGGGGCTTGAACAACACTGTTATTTCTAAAATTTTAATCAATAGGCCTACTTAAGTTTTCTAATAGTCCGTGTTACACTTAACAATTCAAATTTCTAAAACGATTTAGAGTTTTGGAATGTAATATATTAGTTCAAATATCTAACTTTCAAAAACTCAAACTAATTTGGTATTTTGAAATTTAATATTTTATTTTAAAAATTTCCAAAACAGGTTAAACATTTACGTTAAGTGTTACACGGGCCTCTAATCTACCTAATGGATCTTTCTGGAAAGTTCAGAAAACTGCGGCAACCTCGAATATGTTGACGGAGCTTGCCGAAACTTAGGCCCGAAGAAAGGCGATTGCTAAAAAAGAGCAGCACCACACTGGAGTGAAGGATATGGAGATAACGAACAGTATTCAATCTCAAAGTCCATTAAACAATACAAAATAAGAGCAGAGCAAACACGGACCTTCGAAACATCAAAGGTGGGATCAAGTGCCATAGAGGAGTGAGCATCCCCTGCCGACCTGTTTCTAACAAGGTACTTACTGGTTCTACTGACCTTTTATTTTTTATCTCGAAATTAAAATTAAATCAACCTAGGGATAATTGTAACAGGAACCGTTACAGATGTTCCCAAATACCCCCCAAATCCCTTTTGGTGTCTTATTCCTCGTAAGCTTCACAAAATAAGAGAAAACATGTGCATTCTAGACTTTAATAATGTTTTACCTGAAGTATACCAAGTGCATTGCAAATTTTAGCATTACACGTGCGCGCACGTGAATGCATGTGCAGATTGACCATATCATCCTGTTACGCTACTGATACATTTTAATATTCTCTCTAAAGGAGAATACATGTAATTATAAAGAGATTGTCATCACTATAAATATATTTTAATGTACTACATATTAAGGTATTAAATATAAAGTATTTTAAAAATTCGCTAAATCAAGTACCGGGTATATTTCTAATTTAAGCATTACACGTGCATGCATGCAGGGTCGAAGCATCAATCTAGAAAATCATACTCCGTAGGGAGGGGGTGGAGGTAGTAGTGGCCAACTTTTTTCACGGCCAACTTCCTTTCACTTCCATTTTTTGCATACAAATACTACATTTCCGTCATATCACTATACTGTGGTAAAAAGTGGGGGGCCAACCAACTTTTCAATGTAAATTTTCAATAGGAAAAATAATGCCGGAAAAAAATGGCCCCCCCCCCGTTGCTACGTGCCTGGCATGTGCATGATAACCATACCTTCCTGTAGAAATAATTTTGTCTATCTATGCTCTAAATTTTATCTTGCTTAGTTGAAAACCAGGAGAGGTATAACCATATAAATTTTAATTTAAAGCAATCAGGACCTTCTAATGTTTGACAATGTTTTAAATTCGAATTAAATATTTTGACAGAAAACAAGAACGATATTTGAAATTTTTTTCAGCCAATCCGGACAAATAGCACGTGCTTGCGCGTGAGTCCATGCTAATTTGATCGTGTCATCTTATCTCCACTATTGATATATCTTCATATTTATAATAGGTTTTGAAGCATTTCATCAACAAAATAAAAGTGATGACTATATAAAGTATATCAGTCATTCACTCATTTCACGCGTCTGCACGTGTATGCGTATGCGCGAAAAACGCACACTTACACATCATACGTTTTTTAAACCTGATAAGGTTTCACCTCACTTGGGTGAGCAGTGTCTGAAAACACTCGCGGACTACAAAGTACTGGAGAACAATTTTTAAAAAAAGAAAGAAATCAAAGTACTGAAAGCACTCATGGGAGTTGAACATGGTGTAAATAAAATCTTTGATCGGGAGGTTAAGTGAGTGAACAGTATTATTATTTCAAATACAGACAACTGTTTCACATTTTTTGAGTTGGAACAATCTTGATTGAGAAAGACATTCAGAGACATTGACTAGCAAAAAAAATGCATGGGCCATAATGCTTGCCTGCCTACATTAGTCCTTTTTTATATCCCCTGCTTGAAAAGCGGGAGGGTATTTATTAATCGTGATTTCCGTCCATCTGTTTGTTACGCTTTAGGTATACCAATCTCTTATCCGCAACTCCTCTAACACCACTGAACAAAATTATCATATAATCTTTATTACATATTGCCGTTGTGCTTCTTCTATTACTTTTTCATCCTACACATATTTTGGGTTTCCCATTGCAAAACATGGACACTGCCATTATATTCATATTAGAGGCGGTTGATCATTTATATCACTGCTCACAGTCTTCAAATTTGTAATATATTTTTCCTTTGCACCTTTACCAATGTGTTATGAAAATTTCAGTTTCGCAGGAATAAATCAATGTTGATAAAATTTGAATTTTAACACAGCATCCTTTTAAGAGCTAACAGGTTTGTTATATAAAACTTCTCTGTGAATAAAAATGTACATGTATTTCAATTACACGAACATTACACACGGAGTACGTCGGATTTAATCTCTTTTAATATTGTGAAGAAAAGAGCAATACCAAGTTAAAAACAAATTTAATATTTATTAACAAAACATAAAAACAGTGGTATATGTGAGAGTTTGTGTGCGTTCAAATTATCTGGTATGTAAATGAGGTTTTCCTAATATTAAAAAAAATAAAACTTGATTTTGTTGTTTTTAATCGCGATTTTATGAAAACATCGGTGTCCGTTTTTGGTTTTAAATATTTATAACAGGCTACTAGTTTTACCGCTTTTGGCAGGTGATACTGCTGATTTAGTAATAAATACGCATGTTTCCTAAAGTTTTTATGCATTAATGAATTCAATTAAACAAAGAAAATGTTCATGAAAAGTTTGAATAAGACTAAATTTAACGTTTACCGTCAGTATGTAGAGTTGTCGTTCGTATCTCTTTCAGTGTATGAGTTCCATTACGAAAAACTTTCAAAGTTCTTTATAATTTAGTTTTACATATGTACTTTGAACGAAATCTAATATTCAAAATAAGAAAGAAAATAAGAAGAAAAATTTATCATTACATTTACTTACATTATGAAAATTTGATTAATTCAGGAGAAAATGACATGAACTATTTGTCGCGGATGTTTATGCATGTTTTCTGTTGAATATCATCGGAGTAAATCGGGCGACACAGTAGCCTCGCTTTCAGCTCTATATAATCAACACAAATTACTGCGCATGTTAAATACGTGATGACAATGGGAGATTGAACATAGTTCAACTCCCAAAAAAATATTTACCCCAACCTCGTTTTAGAAAAATAAATCCAAAATGCTTAAAGTACATGCCGTAATAAAGCCTACTATTACATTCACCATATTGATACCCACAGTGCACCAATGTGCCTTCCTATAAATAGTTAAACGATGCAGCTAAATTTAGAAATGGTTCCGATATCAACTTCAGTATTCTATTATGCTACAGCAATAACCCATCAATCTTTTTTTTGTCGAGACTGAAGCTCTACAGGTTTTTACTTATAGCAAAGGAAAAGAAAAGTAACAGTTGGGAATTGAAACTTTAAAACATCAGTAAAGAGAATTATGATCCTTGATTAAGTCTCTTTATGTTTTTGGTGTAGTCTACTTGAATGCCAGATTATATCATTATCAGACTAAATCTGTTTTTAGGGTAACATTTTGAAAATATTTTACAGAAATTTCTATCTTTAGTAACCAAGGCAAAAATGTTGATCGAAATCAAAAACCAATATGCAGAATTATGTATCTTAGTGTAGTCTACTTTATATTGAAATTGGCCAAAAACTGTAGGAGGAGTAGCATTTTGAAAAATTGTTTACAGACAGACATACAGACGGACGGAAGCCGGACGCAATACTATCGCATAAGCTGTTCTGGTCTCTGACCAGTAGAGCCAACAATAAACTTGTATTAATAGAACCGTTGTGTTTGAAAAATTCGCAAATAGGCTAAATATTCAATTTCTAATTACATTGCATTCGTTACAAATAAATCGATATATCAGTTGGAATTGTCTTGCTGTTCACCCTGACGTAGAAGAATCAAAGCAGTGTCTGGTTTCTCTTGTCCACATCAGGCACGTAGCAGGGCTGTGCAATTTTCTAAAGTATTTTTTTTTAACTATTGGAAATGTTCATTGAAAGGCCGGTTTTCCCCCACTTTTTCTAAGAGTTAACCCCCCCCCCCCTTACGAAATAGGATTTTCGAGTTTGGGCAATTTTCTTTTTTCTATGCTTGTCTAGTCTTTTTTACGGAAGCCCGTTGGTGCCACGTACAGAAAAATATTTAACATTTGGCTTCCTGTACGTGCGCAAGTTTTAACGTGTGTTTTCAGTGGTTGATACCGAGTGAAAATTAGCGACATCAATCAATCAAACTTGTTTGTTAGGACTCGACACTCCAAACCAAACTTCTAGTCCTTCTAGTAGCGAGCGTCGCGAAGCGACGTTCGTAACTGCGAGCTCTTACGACAACGCCTGGGCGAAGAGAAAATTCGGACTACTGCACATTCATTTAGAATTTTTTGACGCAGTAATTTTGACCCACAATGCATCGCTTTGTACACAACGCTAAAGCAACGTTCTCTTGAAAATAAGAACAAGTTAAATGAATAATAAACTTGCCTGGCTTTTATGATATTGTTGCAGAAAAATAGTCAATAAAACGGTTCTTCATTTAAAATTCACCCTGTTTAGGCCTGATTTTGATAATGCAACATGAATACGACGTCATATGACGTCAGAGTCTTAGACGCGCCGAATATCACGTGCGGTTTGACGAGTCCGATCTATATGAAAACTGGATAAGTATCTGCGCTCGCCCTAACGGCCGCACCGTCTACATATTAGATATGTTTTTCCATATAGCAGATTAAAATTTGATTTGAATTATGCAAGTAGTTTTAGAGTGTTTCGGCTATTAAGAGGCCTCATCGGAGGTCACGAACATAAATCATAGTGTTAGTTTTAGGTGAACCGGACTACCTCGTCACCTTTATTCTTGTGTTTCCTGTAAGCTCTATGACTGGTCGAGAGTTTAATAAAGTTTTGCATTCTGGATTTCTAAGAATGGTGTTCCAATATTTAAAAATTCGTTTTTTATCATTAACTTTTTCATCAATAAGCAGCGGCTGTGTCAACATCCATTTTCTTAACCCAATAAAGATACAATAACACTTACCTTTTGCAAAATAATTTATGTGGCGGCCGCCAGATATACAAGTGGCGGCCGCAAAATAATAAATGGCGGCCGCCAGATAAAATATTTTTCGTACATGGCACCAACGTACTTTTTCAGGTAGGTTGAAATCCCCCCCCCCCAACTTTAAAAGAAACGATGCTAAGTCACGGTATACATTGTGCTTTACACTTCTGATGTATCAATTTTGAGTGAAAAAAAACTTTTATGTCTGTAAATAAATATATTTTTAAGTTATTCAATAATTTCCGCTCGATCGATTGACATCTATTCAGAATCCTTGTATTGTCTACGATTACCATCTGATGGTTCTATTATTTTCAATTTATCTGATGGTTCTATTATTTTCAATTAATCTGATGGTTCTATTATTTTTTAATTAATCGAATTATCGCGAATAGTTTACAATAGGTACGTCACATTATTATATATATGTGTCGATAGTCACGAACACAGCTTTATTCTTGATCAGTTAGACAGTCCTAGAGGAATAACGACAACGTTCTCAATGAAAAGGAAAACAGAATATAAGCACCACCAGCGAAGTCCAATATTTGTGTGGTTAATGTGATACCGACATAAAGGATGTTTATATTGAAAAAAAAAGTGTTTAAGCTGAGTTTTAACTCTTTACAACTTACAGAATTGCTATGCAACATACATTGAATCCTCGCGTCATAGAAACATTACTTTACCATTTCCCCGCAAGCACTTTATAGCCGGGTACAAATTTCTCTAAAGCTTAGCGTGAATAATATTCTGAAATAATATTTTAATTTGAAAATAACCTTTCTTATTTTATGAGATTCAAGCAAGTATAAAATAGTTGGAATATGGCAATAAATTGAAGATTAAATGAACTTTTTAAAGTGCGTGAAAATGCGTGATTGCGGGGAAACGGTAAATGCGTGTTTTTGCGTTAGTAATAGGAAATGGTATATGCGTTAAAATGCGTGACTGCGGGGAAGGGTGTTAAAGAATCAGTGCCTTCAGAGCAAATTATTCAAATGAAAGACAAAAATATATTGAAAAATTGATTTAAGTATTCAAAATATTTTCATGAAGCCCTGGGTCACTATACTTGTGTTTTAAATAAAGCTTTGTTCTGTTCTGTTTTCTAAATATTGCGCAAAATGAAAATAACAATGTCTAAAGTCATGTTTATTCTAAGCCTGGAGTTTATGTGGGCTACAAATGACTCTTCAGAGTTTTATTTACAAAAGAATTAAAAGAAAAAAAAGTAAAAAAAAAACAATGACAAATGATAACTAAATTCAACTTTACATGAACTTTGATTTGAGCGTTTCGATGTCTTAATAAAACCCCGATATCCTCATCCTTTTTAAAAATAAAATTACATACGAGAAATTACATACTTAAACAC
>PRKT01000701.1:39395-49633 GCA_003671525.1 Saccostrea glomerata
TTTTTTTTACATATTTTGTTCTATCGTTATCCATAAATTGAAACATTAAAAAAAGGTCACTTGAAAATAAAAATAATAAGTCATTCTAAAAGGTTTCCTTAATGTAAATGCTGTTTGAAGAGCACTATTAAGCCATTGGGAAATAGTTCAGAGAAGGGCCGCTCGCTATGTGCATAACAATTACCACAATACCAGTAGCGTTACAGACATGATTAGTACACTACAGTGGCCAACACTAGTTGAGTGACGTCTCAAAACCAGATTAATAATGTTCTATAATTTAATTCTGGTTGTAGCGCTGTATTTCATTGGATAACAATTTACTTTATATTGAATAAAAAGGGTTGCCTACGTCACAATAACTTTCGTCATAACGTATCAATCCGCCTGACGTTACATTCAAAATTTGTACAAATTGAAGTCATTTTGTCAGAACAATCATCTTTTTCTCTTACATCAAATAAATGAAAATTAATTCATAAGCAATGAATTTAATAACTATCCATTTTATACAGTATAAACTGGGTTGGAACAGTGTATAGTTTACAGCTTTGCGGTTTATAAGCGTAAACTTCCCCAAACCAGTTTATACCGTATAAAATGGGTACTTTTAAATTCTATATTAAATTCATTCCTTAAATAAAGTAGACCATCACCTTTACAATACCTAATGATGCTTTATTTAATGAAAATTTCATATTTTAAAATATTCACAGGTACACCACATCTGGTTATAATTATGAATGAGTTACTACGTATTGCATTTCATACATTTTTAAAATCACGGTCTCTGACATATGTGAATATTTCATTCATGTTTTCTGATACTTCCAGTTACCACCCCCCCCTAAAAAAATACCATGCTTTAAAGGTGTAACACGTGTGGTGTTTATTGGTACCCTGTAACACGTGTGGTGTTTATTGGTACCCTGTAACACGTGTGGGGTTTATTGGTACCCTGTAACACGTGTGGGGTTTATTGGTACCCTGTAACACGTGTGGAGTTTATTGGTACCCTGTAACACGTCTGGGGTTTATTGGTACCCTGTCAAAAGTTTGGGGTTTATTAGTTCCCTGTCACACGTTTGGGGTTTATTGGTACCCTGTAACACGTGTGGGGTTTATTGGTACCATGTAACACGTCTGGGATTTATTGGTACCCAAGAAAGGATGCTAGTATATTTCGCAGTGTTTTGTTGATTTATGGTTTGTCGAGCTCTTTACAGGGAACTAAATTTAAAACTGTGTATCTCAGACTTCAGTATTAAGAATAATGTGATGTTAATTAGAAATTAATATAATTATCATCTCTGTTATATATTTTCTCTAATTCTTCAGGTGCCAGTATGATAGTCACTGGGGATTCTAGGACTGAACTATATAAATATTATCGCTCTTTCCAGCACCTAAAGCCGTCTATCTTAGAACTACCTCAGTTCATATTTAACAATGATGTCGAAGATATATAAATCTATTATGTCTGTGATTCCTTTTGTTTAATTTTACAGGAGACCGTATGTTAAACACTGGTAACCCTATTCAATATGATCTGTCTGGGACGTACTTCTCCACCCCAAACAGAGACAATGACAGGTGGAATAGTGTTGACTGTGCTGGGTACAACGAAGGAGGGTGGTGGTTTAACGCCTGCCACCACGCCTTCCTGAACGGTCCCTGGGCCCCTGGGTGGTATCCCACAGTTAAGAATGAGAATGAAGTAAGAAGCACGAAAATGATGATCAGACAGCACTAGGTAAACACCAGTAAATCTTAATAACATTTTTTTGAATTTCAGTAAACACAAAATCCAATGATTTGCATAGATTTTTAAAATTAAAACAAAATGTTATTATTTCTGTGAAACATTATCTTAATTCTTTTTTTTGCAGACGACAGATAACTCATAAAAGGATTTTAAAATTATCTCTATCTCGGTATTCTTCCATTGAATAATGGTTAGGGTTGGGGTTAACAAGTGGCAGACTTGTTAACATCTATTTTTTTCGGTAACAGAAGGAGGATTAAACATTTCTTTAAAGCAATAAATTATTATATTATACTTTTATGTACATTTCTTGAATCTGATTGGTCGATAAACATTTGTTAAAAACACTATTATCCGCTGAATAATGAAGCCACGCCCTCCAGCGCAGAACAGTCTTGACGACGGATGATATTCACAAAAATAGCGACTGCCATAGTTTATGCGTGCATAATTCACTGCTATATGTTTTTGTATAAAACATTCAGTATAATATAAATAATGCATGTAGTTGATTGTAACATTGAAAATTTTACCCCTCGAAAAACCATTGTCAAAGATGTACTTTATATGTGTTGTAATAAATTTGGACTTAGAAATATTTTGTTTTTATTTTTACATGTATTTACATTTGCAAATGTTTTCCTTTATATAACACTACTGAAAGCAATGCGTATCTTTAACTGTATAAATACAGGTACAGGGTCAAGAGGTCATAGATGTGCGTATAGATAAACGTTTGACGTATTTTCTCAATGACGTCATAAAGGGTCGACGCGCTTTCAGTGGATTACACACTTGCCGTTCGGTTTGAAAAATTATGGAATTTAATCTCGAGACCAACCCGTATTTATATCCCGATAGATGTTTAAAAATGATACCTTATTTCTTAAAAAAAAACTCTGATAATTGAAGATGCCTGGATGGAGAATTAGGATGATGATTGATTTATTACAGTGGAACCTCATCAATCTGACACATGGGCAATACACTTAACTGTGGTGTCCGCAAGTTCATTTCTCATTTCTAAAGATTTTAAGATATTGATATAAAAAAAAAGATATAGGTATATTTGATGTTCAAGTTTTTTTCAGTATAGAGAGGATTATGCTTCTATATCTTTTTCTATTCATGCTGTATTTTGATAAGATGAGCATTTATTAGCCATTAATCTACTTTATAAAAACCGCTTAAGGTATGTCACTCGTGAAATTGTTAAATCAAAGATTTAATAAGAAGTACATTTTGGATAAGTACTCACATAGTATGACTCTAAATCGCAGAGAAAAAAGGTGGTCAGTGTTAATCTAACTGATCTACGGTACAATGAAGTTGACCTTTATGCACTTGAAATTTAACTATTTTGTTAATTACTTAAATCTTAATTATATATCAGATATAACCATGACAAAAAATATTATCTAAATTTACGTAAAATACTTTGAATAATATTTATCATTTAACAAGATGTGATTGTGAAACACTGATATCCCCTTATGGCAACATAGCAAAGATTAAACTTTTCTTAAGTGCAAATTTCGCTAATTGGTACCAAAAGTAGGGTATTCTTACAGGAAACAATTTTGAAATTTGAAAGAAGGCCAATTTTCAAGTTTTTTTCAATAACTACAAAAATCTCCAAGGTCAAGGTCAAAAGGTCAAGGTAATTGGTATCTAATGAAAGGTCTTGTCACATAAAATATTTATACATAGTATGGAAGCCTTAGCCCTAACTGTTCAGAAGATTTGACCAAGGTTAAACATTTTTAAAGGTAGGTTGAACTCCAAGGTTAAGGTGAAAATTTTAAATTTTTATGTCTCAAGGATTGAATATTTAAAGTATGAAAGCACTAGCTCTAACCTAATATCAAAATGTATGGGCAAGTTTAAATTTTTTGCGGACAAACAGACAGACAGACACGACAAAAACTATATACCCCCGAAACTTCGTTTACGGGGTCATAACAAATCTTGCAAATTAATGCACATATATGCATGTAAATTATTGTGTGACCTTTTTGCACTAAAAGTAATATATTTTAGAGTATTACAAAACTATATAATAAACAAAAGTTGGGATCAGTGATGTCAATTTTGAAATATTGATCAAAATATGTTATTTTCAGGCAAAAATGGCGTGAATTTAATATTAAAGTATTTAATAGGTATAAGATACGTTTAGCCAACTTTTATTCATGACAGCTTTCAATCTGATTTAAATCAGATCATTTGATCCGCTCACATAGATCGCTACACAAGGATCTGAAGAAACCCCACTCAGGGTCATCTCCTGACTTTTCCATTACCTTTCTGAGATTTATCTCACCTGAATGAGGTATTTGTGATTTATTTCACCTGTATTAGGTATCTGAGATTTATCTCACCTAAGATGTATGAGGTATCTGAGATTTATCTCACCTCAGTCACCTGAGATGTATGAGGTATCTTTCGCCGGTATTTATCGCCGTCGTGCTAACACAACTTTGCAAAAAACACGCCGTCACATTTGCGCGGACGGTGCGTTCTGCAAAGTTGCGTTAGCACGACGGCGTGTTGTGTGTTAGCGCGACGGAGCGTTGTACAAAGTAGCGTAAGCTCGACGGCGTGTTCAGTGGTAGCTCGACGGCGCGTTTATCTGAACGCGATGTCGCGCTAACGCAAATGGCCCTATCCGGACACCATACCATACACATTTCCTACTTCAGAGACAGACAAACCGATCTAAGTCGGCTTCTGGTTTCTATTTTTAATTTATTGCCTAACCTATACAAAATGTACAAAAAGAAAATCTACGGTCATAGAAAGCCACAATTTTAAGCATATAGCTTTCTTTGCAGTTCAGTCCGAAATATTGACTTTTTTCAGGCTTTTTCATGATTTTGATACTTTACGTGCCGTGGTGTCAGGAAATCACAGTCGTAATAAAACTTGGATATTTCGGACTACTTACCTGGATATTTCGGACTACTTACAGTAATGCCATCTTCCTGGATAATTCTGACAAGCGTGGAACATATTTTTTCAGATTATTTTGGAAAGACGTGTCAATTAAGTTTTTAACATCAGTCAGAAAATACAAACACATATGATTTGAAGTTTCTGTTTTTTTTGTCTAACCTGCCGATGAATGAACAAAAAATACCAGTCGCTCGGGTCTTGAACAACTGTTATTTCTAAAATTTTAATCAATACTTAAGTTTCCTAATCTACTTTAATGGATCTTTCTGGAAAGCTCAGAAAACTGAGGCAACCTCGGATATGTTGACGGAGCTTGATAAGCTAGGTCCGAAGAGAGACGATTGCCGAAAGCTAGGCCCGAAGAGAGACGCTTGCCGAAAGCTAGGCCCGAAGAGAGACGCTTGCCGAAAGTTAGGTCCGAAGAGAGACGATTGCCGAAAGTTAGGTCCGAAGAGAGACGATTGCCGAAAGTTAGGTCCGAAGAGAGACGATTGCTGAAAGTTAGGTCCGAAGAGAGACGATTGTCGAAAGTTAGGCCCGAAGAGAGATGATTGCCGAAAGTTAGGTCCGAAGAGAGACGATTGCCAAAAGTTAGGTCCGAAGAGAGACGATTGCCGAAAGTTAGGTCCGAAGAGAGACGATTGCTGAAAGCTAGACCCGAAGAGAAACGATTGCCGAAAGTTAGGTCCGAAGAAAAAAATTGCTAAAAAAGAACAGTATTCAATCTCAAAGTCCATAAAACAATACAATGAAGGATACGGGGATAACGAACAGTATTCAATATCAAAGTCCATAAAACAATACAATGAAGGATACGGGGATAACGAACAGTATTCAATATCAAAGTCCATAAAACAATACAATGAAGGATACGCAGATAACGAACAGTATTCAATATCAAAGTCCATAAAACAATACAATGAAGGATACGGGGATAACGAACAGTATTCAATATCAAAGTCCATAAAACAATACAATGAAGGATACGGGGATAACGAACAGCATTCAATATCAAAGTCCATAAAACAATACAATGAAGGATACGGGGATAACGAACAGCATTCAATATCAAAGTCTATAAAGTCGGGTCTTGATCAACTGTTATTTCTAAAATTTTGATCAATACTTTAGTTTTCTAATGGTCTGTAACACTTAACAATTCAAAATTCTAAAATGATTAGAGTTTTAGAAAGTTAATATATTAGTTCAAATATCTAACTTTCAAAAACTCAAACTGATTTGGTAAATTGAAATTTAATATTTTATTTCAAAAGTCTGAAATTTTTCCACTTTTGATATATCTTTCTATTTATAATAGGTTTCGAAGCCTTTCAATAAAAAAAAATAAAAGTGATGGCTATATAAAGTATATCAGTCATTTCACGCATCTGCACGTGTATGCGTATTCGCGCAAAACGCACACTTACATATCATACAAGTTTATTAAACCTGATAAGGTTTCAACTAACTTGGGTTAGCATGTCTGAAGATCCTCGCGGATTACAAAGTACTGTAGAACAATTTTGAAAAAAAAGAAAGAAAAAACATTTTTCCAAATCGCGTTTTGGAAACATAAATCCAAAATGCTTAAAGTACATGGACAAGTCAGGAATTATGCCAGCTGCAGATCTGTAGTTCTCCGAAAAAAATATAATATTGATAGACCGGAGAGCTACAGTGCCAGATTAAATTATAATCATACTAGTGATGGAACGATTGTCGCCGACGATCGATTGTCGGTCGTTCAGAGCTCTTCGATGCTACTAATCGATTACAAAAAAAAAGTCGCCGACGTCGCTATGTAAATATTCCGGATATATGCCTGTACTTTGTGCGAGTTTTACTTTTAAAACCATGTGCTTAATTTTGTGTATGCCAAACCCGATAAAAACAAATTCAAACAAGATGGCGACGTCGAAGGATTCCGACAAAAACAGCAATGTTCGATCTCAGAATGATGGGGTTCGTGAGATACACCCATATCCAGGAGCCACTAAATCAAAAGTTTGGGAGTATTTTGGATTCTACAAACTGAAAGAGGGCCCTCCTACAAAAGTTAATTTAGATATGTCGCAAGCGGTTTGCAGATTATGTCTGAAAAAATATTCCAACAAAGGTAAGTTCAAAAGCTGTCGCTATTACTTAAACTGTTTAAACCATACATTTTAGGAACATTGGAAATGAATTTAAAATGATACGATTTACTGTAATTTTTGTCATTTATTTTTTAATCTCCAATCAAACCAACATAAAATATTTTCGAGTGATAATAGAGTAACAGACTAAATAATAGTTTTAAGTTTTTAACATGTTACTTTCAGGTAATACCACAAATTTTATGAATCATATAGAGAAAGATCATGGTGACAAGAGGACAAAATCAGATACTAAAACACCGATATCACAAGCTTCAATCAGTTCATTTCTCAATGTACCAACAGTGGGAAAAATATCCCCAGAAAGACAGGAACAAATTGATGATGCACTCTGTAAATTCATAGCTGGAAAGGTGATACCTGTCAGTGTTGTAGATAATCCACTATTCCGGACATTTGTTGGGTTGTTAGATCCAAGGTAACTATTTTGACTTTTTAGCATCTTTACCATGTTTACAGTATTTAATTAAAGTTAATATTAATTTACTTTAGGAAATTTCTAGTGTGAAAGTTTACTCAAACTTAATTGATAAAATAAAAATTAAAAATCAAAACAAATTAAAAAAAAAACCCTGTAAGTCTTTTATTTATAAAATGCTTTTTATTATTATTTTTATTACTTCAGATACAAGGTTCCTTCTAGAAGTACAACAATTAAAAGACTGGAGAAGAAGAAAAATGACATGGAAAAAAAACTTAAAAAAGATGTGTCCACTTCATCTTTTGTATCCATAACACATGATGGTTGGACTAGTTTAAACACCCAGTCATTCTTTACTACTACAGTCCATTATATCAACCATGAATGGAATCTCAAAAGCGCTGTTCTTGGAACAATTCAACTGAAAGGTAGTCATACGGCACAGAATATCAGTGAGGAATTAAAGGCAACACACACAAAATGGAATCTTCCTCCAAATCCAATCGCAACCACTGACAATGCAGCAAACGAACAGAAAGCATTTGAACTTCTAAATTGGGATAGGTTTGGATGCCATGGGCATCGCCTCAACCTTGTTGTGAAGCATTCTCTGGACATTCCTGAAGTTGGCAGACTATTGGGTAAAGGAAGGAAATTAGTGACATTTTTCCACCAGTCTAGTAGTAGTACAGATTTATTTCATGAGAAGCAGAAATTGCTTTTTGATGGCCAGACAACCCAGAACCTAATTGGACACAAACTTATTAACGACGTACCAACCAGATGGAATTCAACATTGTATATGTTACAACGCTTGGTTGAACAGTTTCCTGTCATGATGGCTTTGGCTAATGATCCAGCATTGTCAAAGCAGGCAAGCTCTACATTGAAAAATTGTGTATTTTCCTTTGAAGAACAGAGCACAGCTGAGAACATTGTGTCCTTACTGCAGCCATTTGAAAAAGCCACAACCATTGTATGTGCAGATAAGACACCCACAATGCATAAAATTTTACCAATCATTATCAAACTTTTAAAAATCATTGACCGCAAAGAAGATGATGAACCAATTATCAGAAAAATGAAAGAAAAAATGAACACTGAGCTGAACAAAAGAGCAGTCACTGATAAAACAACGTTGATGGGATGTGTCATGAATCCATTTACTAAAGACTTAGACTTTGCCCCAGAATTGAGAGAACAAGCTTATAGATATCTGCGAGAGGAGGCACAAGAGGTGTCAAAGACTGAAATTCCTCTTAAGATTAAGATGGAAAAGAATGAGGGTGAATTTGAAACACTCGCTGAACCTCCTTTGCCAGCTCTACCAATGCTACAATCAGAACCAGAAGAAATTGAGTCAGAGTCACAGACAGATGAGCCTCAGATCAAGAAGTTGAAGTCGGCAGATACTGAAGACTGGTTGGCAGACATCGTCTGCACTGGAGAAAGTCAGCCAAATCCTGAACTAGCCTTAGAAATGAGATCAAAAGATACTTAGGGTGCAAGATTCTTGAAAAAGATCATGGTCTGACCGTTCTTGAATGGTGGCAATCCCATGAGCAATTTTATCCAAGATTGATGAATACTGCCAAGAAATACTTGTGTGTACCTGGTTCTTCAGTGTCTTCAGAGAGGGTGTTTAGTTTGTGTGGGAACATTGTCAATAAGAAGAGATGTAGATTAAGTACAAATAATATTGATATGCTTGTGTTCCTAAACAGAAACATTGAGTATTGGTAGTTTGTAAACTAAACACCCTCTCTCAAGACACTGAAGAAGCAGGTACAGACAAGTATTGTTTTTTATGCAGTTAGAAGAATTCTAGTCAGTGTTTTAGTGATCAATTTTTAGAGATTAAATAAATAAGGAACTGCATATAACTATTAAATCTAGTCACTTAATCATCTAGTCATTTTCATTTGCATTTTCTTGAACTTTGGTTGTGAATGGACTCAATGGAGTGTTACTAGTAGTGTTGTACATCTTTTTGTTATGATTTTTTATAGTTTAAAAAATAAATGTTAATTTTTTTTGTATTCTTTATTATATTAAATAAGAGGAATACAAATTATGTTGTCATTTTTTCTTATTTTGAATGATTTTCACATTTTATTTCAGAAAATATTCATACATTAATATTTCGATTATAATCGATTATTAATCGATTATGTGTGTCCGATTATTTCCGATAATCGATTATGATTTTTTTCCGATTCCCCATCACTAAATCATACTAAATCTGTATTTGGGGTAACATTTTGAAAGTATTTTACAGAAATTTATATCTTTAGTAACCAAGGCAATAATGTTCATCGAAATCAAAAACCGATACACAGAATTGTGTATCTTCGTGTAGTCTACTTGTGTGCCAAGTTATACTGAAATCAGTAGGAGGAGTAGCATTTGAAAAAAAAAGTTTACAGACAGAGTCGGACGGACGCCGGACGCATTACTATCGCATAAGCTCTTCCGGTCTCTGACCAGTAGAGCTAAAAATAAGCTAGTATTAATCAAACCGTGGTGTTTTTAAATTTCGCAATTAGGCTAAATATTCAATTTCTAATTACAGTGCATTCGTTACAAATAAATCGATATAACAGTTGGAATTGTCTTGCTATAAATCCTAACGTAGAAGAATCAAAGCAGTTTCTAGTTTCTCTAAATAGGACCGGTGTGCTTGTTTATATTTATATCAGGCACATAGCAGGGCTGCCCCCTTTTTAAAAGTTACTTTTTAACTATAGGAATTGTTCATTGAAAGGCCGCCCACCCCACTCCACCCCTTCCCCCCCACAACTTTTTGTAAGAGTTCCCCCACTTTTTGTAAGAGTACCCCCCTATTTACGAAATAGGATTTTTGAATTTGGGCAATTTCCTTTTTTTCTAGTTTTGTATAGTCTTTTTCAGGTTTGTTGAAATTTTTTCTCCCCCCCCCCCC
>PRKT01000701.1:58443-78301 GCA_003671525.1 Saccostrea glomerata
TGTTGATTGGATAAGAGAGACACACCTCCGTATCGCGGTGTATTTAAAGTCCACTATTTTACTTATACTTCAGTTGGTCTGGAACCTTCTCAAAGGTTCGTACCAGCTCACTTTTTGATTAGAGGGGTGGATCCCGGTCCCTGTCTCTGTCTCGTTCAAATCGTTCATTTGTTCACTATTATCCTTTTTGTTTTCCTTATTTTTACGTCCATTTTCCAGTTCCTTATTTCTATTTTTGGTAAACCGGTTAGGTTAGGCATAGTAGATTTTTCGTGCAGGGGTGGGTCACTTTCATTCGGACTTAGCGTTGGGTAGGACGGGCTCTGGACTTTGTACATTTGTTAGGTAGGCACTATTTTTATTGAGGCTTATAAGGTCGTTAGTACATCAGTTTTCGTTGTAAATATATTAATGTAAATATTTTTGTGCTGTTAATAAAATACAATTGTTGCCATAATAAATATTTGTTAATTTGCAAACTCTTGTTATTAAAATTCTTGGGTTAGTAAGTCACTTTCGTGACTATTTGAAAATCAAGAGCTTTATTGGTTAGTAAGAAATTGGAATAAAACGCGAAGTACTATTATTAATAAAGAAGGTGAGTGATATTTAAGAGGTATTTTCATACGGTCATTTTCGCTACACTGGTTTCGTGGAATTTCCTAAATTGCATTGATACCATGTAGCGAATTCCGGTTACATTGTTGCCGTGAGTGGTACCTAGGTTTTAGGGTAGAACCAAATCCTGTCACATTGATGCCGTGATGTCTAAATCCTGTCACATATGTATGATATTCAAGCGTTGAATTCCATAACTGAAGTGAGAGGGTGACTTTTGTTTATTTTAAACGTGTAAGAGACTTTTTAATAAAAAAAAATTAATCAGGTAGAATTTCTTACATTAAGAGGCATTTAATTCCATTCATCAATTTTGAAAAACAAAAGGAATGAAAGTTGACTTAAAAGCTTGCAATCTGCATTTTGGTATGTTATAGTTATACAAGTTACATGTATTTGTACTTTGACTTGCTGAATTACAGCATTTTGGGGGGAATAATAGGATTTATATCGGTCAGATAAATTAAGGATCTTGGTTGTTATCAATTTTATCATTGTAGTTTGTCTAGTCTTTTCTTTCTTTCATGAATTGGTTCCCATTCATTTCATCATAAAATGAATCTTAAATAGAAGCTAATAAAGTTAATTAAGCCTTTGACAATTCTTGGAGCACATAAATTGTAATTTTTCTAATAATCTAAATTTTCGCTGTCACCTAGATTACATCCACCCCACACCAAATAGAAGCATATTAAAACTGTGATCTATTAAAGATTGTATACATGAGTTAAAGAGTTTTTTTCGGTTGAATAAGTTTTTCTAAACAAGCCCAACTTTTTTATAAGCATTAACTAGAATAGGAGATCAACTAAGATCTTGTTAAA
Source organism: Saccostrea glomerata (assembly GCA_003671525.1). Taxonomy (NCBI): domain Eukaryota; kingdom Metazoa; phylum Mollusca; class Bivalvia; order Ostreida; family Ostreidae; genus Saccostrea; species Saccostrea glomerata. The sequence continues at coordinate 59,886 of PRKT01000701.1, forward strand.
AATATTCCTAAATGTTTATGGGAAGAAAGAAATTTTAGCTGACTTTGCTGGAACAAGAGTTTTTGATAAATAACACTTTTCCTCAGACTAAAATATATTGGTTTAATTTTAGAAGGATTGAATTCAAGAAGCCATTTTTTTTTCAACCAGATATCTAGTCTGTTAAGATCAGAATTAGTTTGTTTTCAATAGTACAGAATGTATTGACATATTATTAAGACTGTTGTGGGAAACTATCATCTGCAAATAATCTACAAAAACTTGTCATTTCTTCAGCAACATCATGAACATATATAAGTCAATAAGAAATAATTAATAGAGGTGCTGATATATATGGATATAATAGATTTGAAACTGGGAGAATTTTAATATCACTTGGAGAAAATAGATCTATCATAATATGCACAGACTTTCATCATTTGACAATCAATAGTTTAATCTGAAAATTCTTGGAGAAAATTTTTGTGATATGTGAATACATGTACTATGATTGTCATGATGATACTGTTTCAATCAAAAATTAAACTTCAGCATGTTTGGAGTTTGTTTTTGTAAGGTATATGTGGTTTATTTACCTATTAAATCTACTTGTTCCATCTAGTCAACCAAAACTATTAAATATTGAGCAGTTAGAAACCATATTTGCATAATTAATGATGAGAACCTTGCTCTGTTTCATTTCCTTAGCACTGTAGAGTTTTCCCCTCTCAAGTGATCCAATCAAAGGGTAACATCATATCATTAATGACTAATTTGCAATTGATACATTAAATGCATATTAAATGCCTTTGTGTCCAGACTTTACCAATCTGTGACTAGAGCTTCCTATAACCACTTGAACAGCAGGGGAGGGATTATACTGCTGTGAGCAACCAAATATAATTGAATAAGTTATTAAATGTACATCTCATGACTTTGATCAGAAATATTTAGAAGAATAAACAGGTGTTAAGCAGATTGGATACTACTAACCAAACAATTATATGTTCTTAGAAGTACGACAACATATGATATATTATTATCTTTGGAAAACAAATCAACACTCTATTTTTATTATTTTTTCATCATGCATAATTATGTACAACAATTTTGAAAAAATTATTTGTGCTCTCATGATGCATATACTTTAAGTAGCAAAGTAATCTTCATAAAGGTGGGGGAAAATAAATAATCCAGCTGAGGATTTGAATATTTCCATCATAATTGTTATGTATATTAAGACAAGACAATAAGTAGGTAGGAAGTTTTGGGGTTTTTTTTTCATTTAAGGTGGGGGAAAACCTTTATCAAAGTTGGTTCAGAGTAAAATTATTAGGCCTATCTATAAGATGGCTTTTCAAATTATATGCAAGTCTGATTTTCATCAAGGTAATGATATTTTTTCAGATTTTTCAAGAGGAAGGCAATGTGTGGCTAATTGTATTGTATTTATTTTGAAAGCTATGGAAGAAAATTTTTCTTTTCAGACATGGCAAAAAGTCCATTTACATACAGTTTTGCACATAGGTGATTTATTATATAAAAATATTAGAGCTATTGCAGAAGATGGATATTACTATTTAAATCCATCAAATATTCCATGTCATATGAAATTTGACAAAGAGTGTGTAAGTTTTGAAGTAAAAATTACTATAAGTGGAACAATGTCCCCAGATTTCACTGGTACATGGCCATTAATATCTCTTGAAAATGCCATTGCAACTGTCTGTAATGGAACTGGGACCACCCTTTTATTATTCATTGCTTGTGGCAGTTCTATTGCAATAGTACATAATGATAGGACATTTTATTTGTTTGATTCACATGCACGTGATTACACTGGTTTACCATCTGAGAATGGTACAAGTGTTTTGGGTACCAATGACAATATTATTGAATTATGTTCGTTTTTGCGATCTTTGTCTGTCGCTTTGTGCACTTTGTCATTAGAAGAAATACAATTTGATTTACATCATGTTAGGCTAGGAAAACCCAAGAAGTTTCAATTTTCAAAAAAGTGGGAAAATAGTGTTGCAAATACCATGTTCGCTTAAAGGTGAAAGTACTCTCAGTAATTTAAACCAAAAAAAGCCTGTCTATTACAAATCAGAGAGACTGAAGAGAAAACAACCAATAATGGCATGTGATAAGGGTTTATATGAGGGAAATAATGAAAATAATCATTCGTTAAGTGCATCCAAAAGTAAGAGAATACATGAATGTGCTACTAATGTTGAAGAACATAATACAGTCTCTCATTAAACACAATCATCACATTCACTCTTTGAAGATGAAAATGATCAATATACTCATTTATTTAGAGATCTGAACCAATCAGAGTTCACTGGAGGATTATCGCTTGAGAATGATAGAGAGTCAATTGGAAAGATCTTTGGTACCTTTCAGTCCAAAATCAAAGATGGTCCTATGTATGTGTGTACGTCTTGCACTCAAACCTTTTTCAGGCATTCTGTATGTATGACAAGACTTGTTAAAATTAAACATCAAAACATGGCAGATATTTGTTTCACAAATATAAAAAGTGTAAATGATGAAGAATGGGTTTGTAAAACATGCTTAAAAGTCATTAAGCAGGGGAAATTAACAGCTTGTTCCACTGCAAACAATATGATATTTCCAAGCATTCCAGAAGAATTACAACTAACTCATCTTGAAGAGCGCCTTATTTCACCAAGGTTAGCAAGGTTATGCAACTAAGAGAACTTCCAAGAGGAGGGCAACTTAATTTGAAAGGTAATGTTGTTAATGTGCAAGCTGATGTAAATAACACAGTGAGACAGATTCCAATAATGTTAGATGATACAGAAACAATACCTGTAAAACTGAAAAGAAAGATTTCATACAAACATTCTGTTGCTTTTGAGAAAATAAGACCAAATAAAGTACAAGAAGCTGCAAAGTGGTTGGAAGAGAACAGTGCATTGTTCAGAAATGAGGGGATTGAAATTAACAATGCTTGGATTAATGCTGCAACTAGAGCAACAAATGAGGAAGAAATTGAAGATCAACAAAGCAATGATCAATAATGTTAGATGATACAGAAACAATACCTGTAAAACTGAAAAGAAAGATTTCATACAAACATTCTGTTGCTTTTGAGAAAATAAGACCAAATAAAGTACAAGAAGCTGCAAAGGTGGTTGGTAGAGAACAGTGCATTGTTCAGAAATGAGGGGATTGAAATTAACAATGCTTGGATTAATACTGCAACTAGAGCAACACATGAGGAAGAAATTGAAGATCAACAAAGCAATGATGAAAGTATTGATAAAAATCCAATATCAAAAGATGTTCAGAAGCCAGTACATGTTGAGTCTGATGATTGGACTGAAGGTGAGGATTTTCATGAACGGCCTACGGGTAACACTGATACAGTATTACAAGCAATGGACTTCCGAGAATACAATGAGGTGTTATCTTTAGCTCCTGGTGAAAATCAAACACCCCTTGGTCTCTTTCAGGATATTTACTCAGAATATCTGGCATTTCCAACCATTTTTTGTGGCCAAGCTAGACCTGACAATTCGATGCGAACAATTCCTTTGCATTACAGTACCATTTGTAAATGGGAGATGCGCAATTTTGATAGACGTGTTGCCATGTGCATACCAAATGTTTTCTTTAAGTTAAAAAGGCTTCAAATAAAACAGATTCGTGACAAAGTCACATTAGCTGTTAGAAAATGCAAAACACAAGGGAAAAAAATGACAGCATCTGAAGTACTCTCTTCTGACTTTGTTGGCAATTTAGTCAAGCAAGATGATAGCTTTAGAATTTTAAGAACTTTAAGAGGATCACCGCCTTATTGGGAGTTAGCAAAAAAGATGTATTTGCTATGATTAGGCAGTTAGGCATGCCAACATGGTTTTGTTCATTTTCTGCTGCAGAAACAAAATGGGCGCCTCTGTTGAAGTGTTTGTCAAAATTGATCAACAATAAATGCTTGTCAGAGGAGGAAGTAAACAGCTTGACATGGGAAGAGAAGTGCATTTTGATAAAGTCTGATCCAGTAATATGTGCTCGTTATTTTGAGCATAAATTTCAATTTTTTTTGTTGTATGTAACGAAGGACAATATTAAACCTATTGGTGAAATAGATGATTATTTTTACAGAGTGGAATTCCAGCAAAGAGGGTCACCACATGTGCACATGCTGGTATGGATAAAAAATGCGCCTGTTTACAATTCCATCAATCAAGAAGTAGCAAATTTCATTGATAATCATGTTTCTTGTAGGAAAGATGAAGAAATGCCTAGTTTAGTGAATTATCAAACACACAGGCATGCTAGAACATGCAGGAAAAAGGGAAAAGCTAAATGCAGATTTATTTTTCCTTTACCACCAAATGTCATATACAGCAGTAGTAGATCCATTATCTGATGAAGAAGAGAAAGCAGAAGGAAAACAAAATTTTCAAAAAGTTGCAAAGATATTGTCTGAATTGAAATCTGATAATACGAGGGGCGTTCAATAAATAATGTTATTAGCTCGATGACATACAATATAGTAGTCATATGACATAAAGCTTTACTTTCTCTCATTATTGAATCTTTAATGAATTTATAACAGTTTATGTGACCACTTCTCATCACATAGTTTTATCGTGAGAAGCTGGGAAACAAGGGCTATTCGAGACATTGCATTATAAATGAATGTTAAAGAATCAGTAAACTAAAGTGAAAATAAAAGCTACATTAAAGCTGCTGCAAAACTTGTAAAAAATCCCAAAGAAATATTCACTGATATATGTGATATTTACAGCAACCGATGCCTGTTTTATGGACAAATTAGCAGGTGGATTTCAATGATAAAAAATTATATAATGGGCATCAAATATGGGTACCCTCCTTGCCAACAAAAATTATAACAACTGATGTAGTGTTTGCCAAAATTTCAACAAATAATATTTGATCTTGTATGAATGACTTTAAGACACATAGCAAATTTGATAGACATCATATCGGGAGTAGTTTACACTGTTTTTAAGAAACGTTTGACAGTAATTAAGCTTGGTACTCTAAGGTCACCCTGTATTTTGAAAAATGAGTGAAAACGACAGCCTGTACCAAAGTCTTAACAATTATTTTAAAATATCAGTAATTGTGGTAATCCACGTTTGTTTTATATTCAGACAGATATTGGAACATGAATCTATTGCTTAAAACCATAAAAACAAAATTTAACATAAGATGTACTTGATAAAAACGGTGAAGGTCTGTCAAGAGCACAAAAACAGATTATTATGAAATTTTCTTCAATATGAGTGGTATTATTGTTCAAATTCGTATTCGGGGAGACAGTGTAATATCTGGAGGTGTCAACAAAGCAGTTTTCTTGCAAAGAAATCGGAAGGTTTATCAGAGAAAGGACCCAAAATCAGGAATCCACTACATTGAATTTCTTCATGACAGCGTTCAAACCCGCATGCCCTAAAGAGTATAGGGGTTTACGGGATAAACAGAAAGTTAATGTTTTTTCACATTAACAATATTTGCCAGATCTTTGACCTTTTGACTTGTTTCTATTTCCAAACTTGAAAAAACACCTTTCAGAAAGAAAAAAAACAAGTCCAGGAAATCATTGGATCTGCCATTTTCCAGTATACTAAGGGTCATACCCAAAAATGAGTTCTTAAAACAATCAGAAATTGGATAAAAAATGTTACGGACTTGTGTTTGAATTAAAAGAGATTAATAAGTAAAATCATGAAGACTAAATCATTGAACAGCGTCGTTTGCTTCTTTCTGAGCCCCCATTAAATTATTTATTGAACGCCCCTCGTATTACATCTTTTGACATATTTCTGAAAAAAATTAGATATGAGTCTTGAAACATATATCAAGTCAATTCAGTCAACCTTATCTGTATCAAAGGTATTTTTGAAACGTACATTGGAAGAAACAAGAATAAACAGTTACAGCAAAACATTATTGAAATGTTGGGAAGCTAACATGGACATCCAGTACATTCTAGACCCTTATGCTTGTGTGTCTTGCATAGTGTCTTATATATCTAAAGGACAAAGAGGTTTATCAAATCTTCTTTATAAGCATGCAAAGAAGCCAAGAATAAAGACAGTGACATAAGACAACAGGTCAGAAGAATTGGTAACCAATTTTTAAGTCATGTTGAAATTGGAGCTCAGGAAGCTTCGTATTTAGTCTTTCAAATGCCTTTGAGGAAATGTACCAGAAATGTAGTATTTATTGACACAAATGAACCAGACAAAAGAACAGTTTTACTGAAGTCTTATTCTAGTCTAAAAGAGTTGCCTAAATCGTCAACAAATGTTGAATCTGACAATGTGTTAAAACGCTACAAAAGGCGACCAGAAGGAATGAGCAAATATTGTTATGCTGATTTTGTGTCTTGGTTTGATGCGTCATTTTAAAAATGTGAAAAAAATCCTACAGAAGAACCAGATGGTCATACCCAAAATTGAGTTCTTAAAACAATCAAAAATTGGATAAAAAATGTTATGGATTTGTGTTTGAATTAAAAGAGATTAATAAGTAAAATCATGAAGACTAAATCATTGAATAGCGTCGTTTGCTTCTTTCTGAGCCCCAATTACATTATTTATTGAACGCCCCTCGTATTACATCTTTTGACATATTTCCGAAAAAAATAGATATGAGTCTCGAAACATATATCAAGTCAATTCAGTCAACCTTGTCTGTATCAAAGGTATTTTTGAAACGTACATTGGAAGAAACAAGAATAAACAGTTACAGCAAAACATTATTGAAATGTTGGGAAGCTAACATGGACATCCAGTACATTCTAGACCCTTATGCTTGTGTGTCTTACATAGTGTCTTATATATTTAAAGGACAAAGAGGTTTATCAAATCTTCTTTATGAGGCATGCAAAGAAGACAAGAATAAAGACAGTGACATAAGACAACAGGTCAGAAGAATTGGTAACCAATTTTTAAGTCATGTTGAAATTGGCGCTCAGGAAGCTTCGTATTTAGTCTTTCAAATGCCTTTGAGGAAATGTACCAGAAATGTAGTATTTATTGACACAAATGAACCAGACAAAAGAACAGTTTTACTGAAGTCTTATTCTAGTCTAAAAGAGTTGCCTAAATTGTCAACAAATGTTGAATCTGACAATGTGTTAAAACGCTACAAAAGGCGTCCAAAAGGAATGAGCAAATATTGTTATGCTGATTTTGTGTCTTGGTTTGATGCGTCATTTTAAAAATGTGAAAAAAATCCTACAGAAGAACCAGAGTGTGAATTGCCAGAAGATGATTATTCACATGACTTGGAAGATGATATTTTGAATTTTGTAGAACAAGAAAATGATACTGGTATTATCAATGACTTGAATAATGATGTACTAGTATATGAGTTCAAGGATGGTACAATCATGAAAAAACGTAAAAAGCAGAAAGTCATAAGATACCATTTAGTCAGCAAGAATGCTGATAAAGGAGGACATTATAGACACTTAATAATGTTATACACCACGTGGAGGAATGAAGAAGTTGATCTTTTGCATGGCTGTGATACATATAAGGAAAGCTACATGAAAATGAAAGGTTTAATTGAAAAAGTCAGAAATGAATATGAACAAATTTCCTGTGACTTAAATGAGCATATGCTGGAGGACAACAATGATATGGATGAATACCAGCGAGATGCTGTGTTACCAGAAAATGAACATCAAGAGGCTATGGACCACTCAGATGGATTGACACTCTCTGAAACATATGGTTGCTTTGATCCTGGATCCTCCAGTCAACATGGTAAAGCTGCTATCTCATGTGATCAGTATGACATTGGCAAAGACTTTGGAATAGCACGAAAACATATAGAAAATGAACAGCTTTCATGAAATGAAATGACAGATGGAGATTATAAGTCAATGGTTCGTAACTTAAATATGAAGCAAAAAGAGTTTTGCTATAATGTTCTTTATCACTTTAAAACCAGTTAAACTCCATTATACACATTTCTCACAGGTGGAGCAGGTGTTGGAAAAAGTGTTCTCCTCAGATCTTTATATCAAGCCTTAATAAAATTCTATTATAAAAAAGTTGGAGAAAATCCAGACAACATTAAAGTTTTGTTATGTGCACCAACTAGCAAGGCTGCACACAACATTGGCGGAAACACTATTCATTCTGCTTTTAGAATTCCTGTTGGAAGGGGGTTTTCTTTCAAACCACTTGACATGCATCAATTAGATGCGATGAGATGCAAGTTTTTTCACCTGAAAGTGCTGTTTGTCTATGAAATTTCAATGGTTGGAAAGAAGATGTTTAACTTTATAAATTTACGTTTACAAGAGCTTAAAGGATGTTGCAAACCATTTTGTGGTTTAAGTGTCATTGCCTTTGGTGAGCTGTTCCAACTAAAACCTGTTATGGATTCTTGGATTTTCTCACAACCTCAGGTAGGAATTGAAAGTATTGGTTCCAATTTATGGAAAGACCATTTTTCTGTATATGAACTAGATGAGAATAATGAGACAAAAGAATGATCTTCATTTGCGGAGTTACTGAATAGGTTACGAGAAGGAAATCATATTGTACCAGAGGATATAGATGTTCTCCAATCAAGACTGTTGAAATTTACTGAAGGTAGTGATGATTCAGAAGATGATTTACATTGCCTACCTCATTTATTAACAACACGAGCAGAAAGTGAATTGCATAATTTGCATGTACTTTCAAAACTGCCTGATGCAATGAAAATAGTTGTGCATGCAATTGATAACGTGTCTGGTGATGTATCTCTCTGTATAAAGGACAGAATAAAAGAAAAAGTACCAGATGATGCAGGAAAAACAATGGGACTTCAGAAAAGCTTGTACCTTGCTATTGGTCCTCCATTTGAGTTGTGTCTAAATGTGAGTGTTGAAGATGATATGACAAATGGGACATCATGTGTTATGAAAAAGTTTGACTTTAGAGTCACAAATTCAGAGCGTTTTAGTATTGTTTGGGTAGAATTTGAAAATACTTTGTCAGGTGCACTATGGAGACAAAAATACTCCAACCTGTATATACCAGATACATGTATCCCTCAAAGTTGGACACCTATATTAGAAGTTACTAGAAGTTTCAGCATTCAGCATTTTAAATCATATAATGTCGTCAGAAGGCAGTTTCCTTTGCAGATGGCAGCAGGGATAACCATTCATAAATCACAGGGCTCAACACTAAATTGTGCAGTTGTTCATTTTGGAAGCAGAAAAAATGATCATATTCATTACATTGGGTTGAGTCGTGTAAGAAATCTATGTCAACTTCATATGATAAATTCAAAAGAAAATAAGTGTTTCTGAGAATGTCAAGGAGGAAATAAAACGCATGAAGTGTGAATCACCAATGCCCATAAAAATACCCGTCATGTCTCATATAGATACTTCTGTCGAGTGTGCTACTGTATGCTTTCAAAATTGTCGATCTTTGAAAAAACATGTGTGTGATATGAAGAATGATGGGTACTTAATGCAAGTTGACATTCTAGCCTTGTGTGAGACTCGAATTTTTCAGAAAGAGTTGCGACTAGATATCAAAGGTTTTTCATTATTTTGTTCAGAAAAACAAAGTAGTAAACATGGAATGGCTATTTATTACAAAAGTATGGTAAATTCTTTCATGCCAGCAAGTATAAATGGGATAGAGTTAGTAATCACTCAGTTGAACAATATGAATATTTGTTTCTTGTATTGTCCTCCAAACTTGTCAACAAGAAAAAACTTCCGATGCCTAATGCAGAGTTTGCAGGAAATAACTGATTTACATCAACCATCAATTTTAATGGGTGACTTCAATCTCAATGCTTTGGAAAACTCATCTATTTCAAATTTTCTTTCCCAACATTTTTCATTCACACAGTTGATGAATACCGAAACTACAGACTATGGGTCCTGTTTAGACCATATTTACATAAACTTCCCCAGAGAGTTGTTGATTTCATATTATTCTGATCTCGAACTAATATTTTTGAAACTCAAATACTGATTTTAATTATAATCAGCTCTAGAAGAAAAGAATGATTTCTATGGTTTGATTTTTTTTAAAGGTCAATATATGCATATACCTTTAACTACATAAAAATCACAAAATGCAGTAAATAGTAGCCCCTTGTTCACACTTCTTATTTGTAAGTTGTCTTTCATTTTAATTAACAAGGTAATAAAAAGTTGAATAAATGGTCATGAAATTTAAAATATTTCTAAACCATGATATTTTTCAGACAAGTACTATATCTCTGAAGACTTTAAAGGCACAAGGAGGTCAGACACCCTACACCAAAAGCTTGAAAGTCAAGGTAGTTGCAAGGGATCCAGAATTCCAATACCGAAATGAGAAAAATGACCTGAAGACCCTAGTCAACTGTATTTTGGCAGACGCCACAATGGCTGTCAAATGCAGAGTCTACGACTCTTCAAAATTCCAAAGATTCAAAGAGGGGGAGTCACTAATTGTGCGGAATGTCATCAAGAAGGCTCATAGTGTTGTGATCACATCTACCACTAAGGTCTTCCCAACGGGAGATGTATATGTTCCAGAACACATCGCAGAGGAGGGCAGACATATATTAAATCCACCTCCGGCAGCTGTGAAGACGGTCCATGACGCACCAGCCTCCCCACCCCGAGTTCGAGTTTCTATTAAGGGGAAAGTGACACAGGTAATATTCAATTGCTAGAACAAAAGATAAATATGTAATTTTTAATTGTATCAGCAATGTATTTAAAATATTGAAGTTTTTCAACACTAGAATATTTTTTGAATTGTATGTAATATTTAAAAAAAAATATTATAATGATTTCATAAAACGGATTTTATTTGATTTGAAATGCTACCATAATAAAATGTTAAATTTCCTTTTATTTTGTACTTAATGGCTACTACATTACTGATTTTCTCCACTATAAATTCTATTGCAGGAAGAAGCTGGCAAGAAGTTAATATGTGAAACAAGAACTGGATAAAGTAAAAAAATATCTTCATTGAAGACCAGACCAGCAAATGTTAGGTGGCCCTGTGGCGCTCATGTGCCAGTGAGGATGTAAGGCCAGTGGATTACGTGCACATCACAGATGTTGTTACAATTTTTTTCCGGAATGAGACTTCCCTCTCAACAACAACAAAGACAATGTCTCTTGAACAATTAATATTGACTTCTTTATTAATTTTGAATCTATATCTCATTTAGATGTACATTACATTATGCACTAACGAACTCTACATGTTTTATCTTTGATTGTATCATTTTATGTAATATGTTGTTTGAAATTAGAAGGCCCCGGGGAAGAATAGTAGCTGGTTCTCGGGTTACCTTCTCTAAATAAAGCATTATTATTATTATTATTATTATTATTATTAATAAATAAGTACACAATAATAAAAGAATTATTTTAATGTTAATGTATTAAATGAATAAGTGCTGTATAACAATACTGTGAAATCACATATTCGCTGTGGTGTAATTTTCAATGTAAGATGAGATGAAGACTAATTCATGCCAACTATGAAATGTAAAATATTACATACATTTCTATTCCGCAATAATTCACCCACAAATCATATACCAAAGAATAAAAAAAATTTCCTCAAACCACGAAAGTTTGACCCCACAATAGTATGTGATTTTACAATGTGCTACTTGTGTCAGTTACATGACATTTAACTACTACAGTTGAATTTCAATATTATCACTGACACATGTAACTTGAATACCATGGATATGATAAAATGAAACCCTAACCTCATCAAGTATTTACCTTTATATAGCCTGATTTCTTGTATAACTCGTAGTACTTTCTCAGTCCAATAGAATACAAAACAATGAAAAACTGGAGACCAACACCCTGAGGTTTAATATGCAGAGGATTCTTATGCGTGGATACCGAAAGGTATTCAATAGCGTCTGTACTTAAACTTATAAACTAAAAGATATATATACAGATCACCAACACTTCGTGAGAATGCAGTAGTAAATTTAGTTGGTTGACCGGTTTCGAACAGAGACGGTCTTCATCAGAATCAGGGTTCTGATGACGACCGTCTCCGGTAGAAACCGGTCAACCAACTAAATTTACTGCTGCATTTTCACGAAGTATTGGTGATCTGTTATATATCTTTCAGTCCCATTGAGTTCAAGATAACAAGGTTGAACTACTTTGTTTCCTGAAAGTCAAAAAAACCATGTCTATCTAAATTATATTTCATACAACCTTTTTATGGATTTCATACATTCCAAAATTTTAAGAGAATTTTTTTTAGTAATCTGTATGTTCTTTTCTTTTAAATATATCCATAAAATAACTTTTTAATAGCATAAGCCCGGCTTTCAGTACTTTCAGTACTTAGATTAAATAATCGAATCATCGTGAATAGTTAACAATAGGTACGTCCCATTATACGTTATATAGGCCTATATGTGTCGATAGTCACGAACACAGCTTTATTCCTGATCAGTTAGACAACAGTCCTGGAGGAATAACGACAACGTTTTCAATGAAAAGGAAAACAAAATAAGCACCACCAGCGAAGTTCAATATGTGTGTGGTTAATGTTATACCTACATACAGGATGTAAATTGAAAATAAAATGTTTAAGCTGAGTTTTAAAGAATCAGTGCCTTCAGAGAAAATTATTCAAATGAAAGACAAAAATATATTGAACAATTGATTTAAGTATTCAAAATATTTTCATGAAGCCCTGGGTCACGATACTTGTGTTTTAAATAAAGCTTTGTTCTGTTCTGTTTTCTAAATATTGCGCAAAATGAAAATAACAATGTCTAAAATCATGTTTATTCTAAGCCTGGGGTTTATGTGGGCTAAAAATGACTCTTCAGAGTTTCATTTACAAAAGAATTCAAAGAAAAAAGTATAAAAAAAAATCAACAAATGATCATTTAATTCAACTTTACATGAACTTCAAGTTTTGTTTTGAGCGTTTCGATGTTTTAGTAAAACCTCGATATCCTCATCCTTTTTAAAAATAAAATTACATACGAAGAAATACATACTATAACACACGATTTTTTTTTTTTACATATTTATTTCTATCCTTATCCATAAATTGAAATATTAAAAAAGGTCACTTGAAAAAAAAAATTAAAGTCGGCCTAAAAAGTTTCCTAAATGTAAATGCTGTTTGAAGAGCACAAATAAGCCATTGGGGAATAGTTCAGAGAAGGGCCGCTCGCTATGTGCATAACAATTACCACAATACTAGTAGCGTTACAGACATGAATAGTACACTACAGTGGCCAACACTAGCTGAGTGACGTCTCAAAACCAGATTAATAATGTTTTATAATTTAATTCTGGTTTTAACGCTGTATTTCATTGGATAAAAATTTACTTTATATTGTATAAAATGGGTTGCCTACGTCACAATGACTTTCGTCATAACGTATCAATCCGCCTGCCGTTACATTCAAAATTTGTACAAATTGAAGTCATTTTGTCAGAAAAATCATCTTCTTTTCTTACATCAAATAAATGAAAATTAATTCATAAGCAATGAATTTAATAGCTACCCATTTTATACGGTATAAACTAGGTTGGAACAATTTACGCTTTTTTATAAACCGCAAATAAACAGCCCCAAACCAGTTTATACCGTATAAAATGGGTAGCTATTAAATTCTATATTGAATTCATTCCTTAAATAAAGTAGTCCATCAACTTGTAGCCGTACCCACAGATATACTCATACCCACAGATTACAAGAACCAGATAGAATCACACACAAACATTGAGACACCTACAAGCATCAAAAGAAACGTACAAATGGTCCTTTTTCCCACAAACCATAAAACAATGGAATTTTCCTTCTTAGGCCGTCGTCCAAACCACTAAAGGAGACATTTCTAGAGACCAGCTAACTCCAGCTGTTCTCACAAAATCATGTCAATAACATTCACATTTTCTTTTAATCACTAATGTAAATAAAAGCACAGTTTTTCTATACTATTTTAGCTTAAGTCACGCATGCGCATCAGCAAGTAATCTTCGGCGCTAAATTTTGCTGTATTAAGAAGAAGAAGAATACGTAGAAATGCCTATGCTTTGTATGACAAAAGAATGTATTTATTTTTTTTTTGTGAGTAAAAATATTAACTTTGAAGTCAGCAATTCTTAAATTAATCTCTTCCTTAATTAATTAATCAATTAATTAATTCATTCATTTATTCATTTAGTCTTTCTTTCAATAGACAGTACAGTGCAGGGAAATAATTTTGTTACAGAATCAATGCTGGTTTTGATGCTTCCTTTCTTGCTGATTTTGATGCTTCCTTTGCTTGCTGGTTTTGATGCTAGTTATCCTTATCCTGATGCTGGTTTGATCCTTATCCTGATGCTGGTTTGAAACTAGGTCAATCCTATTAATGCTACCGGAAGTAAGATTATCCTGCCGGAAGTGAATAATTCAAAAAACAGCATCGCTATTTTAAGTCATAAAAAATAAAAATAATTTTTGGTGTAATTTTTATTTGTATTTTGTATTAGAAAAATTTACTTTATCTGTTTTCACTTTTTACCGAAGAAATTATCGATTTTTAAGGAATTTCGTTTTGACAATTTCAATCGCATTTTTATGTCACGTGACCAACGTACCCTCTGAAATTCAAAACAGTTATGGCTGCGCTGACCAAGAAGAGGAGTATGAAGACGTGTAACGTGATTATCGCGGATCTGTTCGAGAAAGGCTACCCACCTTGTGACATTTTACATGTTTTACGGAAGGAACACGGGATACAGAAGAGTAGAATGACTTTATCGTTTTCTGAAGCGCTATCGTGAGGAGGGTGTCGGTGCTTTCCACAGACGGAGGAAAGCGATACGTGATGGACGATTGAAGATCCGATCAGCCCACAAGAAGTTCATCAGTTATCATGTGAAAGTTCAACCGGACATTTCTGCAAAGACTTTGTGCTTGAAATTACGGAAGCGGTTTGGACTGTGTGTGTCATTGAAAACTGTTGTTTCTTTGAGGAAGTCGCTGGGGTTCCGTGGGAAATATACCAGATACTGCCAGATCATTAGTGGAAAGAATCAGAGGGTAAGAATTGCTTTATATTTTTATAACAATGATTCATCAAAATACGCATTTCATAACAAATTAACTGCTAATTTTAAGACTTAAACACACATACATGTATATGCCCACAATTTCTTTGCCTCAAGATTTGTTTGTTTGCGAATTTGTAGGAAGTTTTTCTGTTGTGTTTGTAACGATTACGTTTTGAATATACATTCACATTTTTAAAGAATGTTTCATATTCATTTAAATGGTATAGTCTTTAGCAGACTTGTCAACATTTGGTACAGTATTATGCAGTCAAACAATCTGTTGTACTGGTGAATATTTTGTCAGGCCAGATACATGCACCTTATTTTGGCACTGTGAAGTGATATAAATAACCAAATGTGCCCTGAATTATTTTAACAACCTTCAGAAAGTCCTCAATAAAAGACATAAATGGCATGTTTTACGACTTTGCTATAGCAAATTTTAATGGCTATCAACAACATGCTGTGTACACTGCCATTTTTTCTGCATTTCAACTTGTGTGCTACCTTTCTGTATCGATGCTTGACTTTTATTCAAACGATCAAAAATATATATTTGGAATTGCTGCTTGTGTTGCACTACAACTCAAACAGCAATCAAATTTTGATGTTAGATCTGTTCATTTATTAACAGTCAATTAACTTTCATTGTCAAACTTTTATCAGTAGTTTATTGTAAAAATCTTTTTTAACAATACTTGAATCAGTTTATTTCATGGCATTTCTCTTCGAAATTTAGCCCTTTGTTAATACAACCCTTACCAACTGTGGGAACCACATAAAAATTTCTTACGAATACTTGGGATGTTTTGTGGAAAAGCGGGAGGGGCGCTTGGTATGTTCTAGAGCATGCACCATGAATCAATTTGAACATGTTTCAAAAACCTGTCATACTGACAGGCCTTATTTTCCCTACTTGGGGTGAAACATTTTTTTTTAAGTAGAGTCTGATCGATCATTTTTAATTTCAACATGACAGACTTTAATCAAGTTCAATGTGCAATCTATTACAATAGCTCTTTCCAGGTATCGGTCAACATGAATCATTCCATTTAATTTTTTATTCACCTTTTGGAGATGGGCATAAATGTCCTGCTATTCAACGTGTTGCTTGAATGTTTTCACATCAACTGATCAAAACTGGTCTAACATTTTGATGACTTTCATTTTGTCAAATCGCTATATCATGAATACTATGAAGAAAATGTTTTATTGACCAGTGTTGTTGAATTAAACCTGTCAGTGACTTTTAAACGTTATTTCGATAAATGATTAATATGTTAACTAATTGTAACAAACAAGTACCTGGTAAGACGCTAAAACAGTAAAAAAAATATTTTCAATATTTTGCCAATAAAATTCATATATTTCGATAAGGTGGTCGGGTATTCCAAACAAACTAAAACTTGAAATTGGTCTGACTGATGTTTTCCTAAAACTTATGGGTCCCTACAAAATTTTTACTAGCATGCTTTGCCTACACAACCGGCAGATTTCAACAAATCTGCTTTAGGTTCAGTAACATGAATTTTATGAATAACTTCCATTTATACTGTTCTAGGCTGTTAAGTACAGCTATTTGTAAGAACCAGGCAGGGGGTGATTCATGACCACTTCAGATTTTTACAAAATTTTAATATGTTGCTTCATGGACCAAGGGAACATCATTGGACAACATATTTTTTTTGGCCAGCCTTTGTTGCCATGGAAACAATGCACCATGTAAATGCACATGGCAACCAAGCAAAAAATTGAAAAAAATGTGAATTTAGCTATTATTGAACACAGGAACAGAGCTTTTTTGATGATAGTACCATAAATGAATCTTTTTTTCCTGAGAAGTACATACAAAATGATAAATGATTACCATAAGGATAAAATAATATAGGATTTATTAAAGGTGCTGAATTTCAATTGAACATAGGTCATTTCATAAAATTCACTTTTCACAATATTTCTTCAAATCCATCATATTTTAGAAGAATATTAAGAAAAAAGCCCGCATGTTAAAGAAATCTGATAACATGGGATAGAAAGAGCACATTCTTAATTTTAATAAAATTAAATAAAACCCATGGGTTTTTTAAAAATATTCTGTTACCATGGCAACGGAATGTCACAAAAATTCATTTTTCACAATAATAACAATTTTTAGGAGCATTGTAAGAAAAAATCCCACATGTTAAAGAAATCTGATAATGTGGAATAGAAAGAGCACTTTCTTAATTTTAATAAAATTAAATAAAACCCATGGGTTTTTAAATAATATTCTGTTACCATGGCAACAAAATGTCACAAAAATTCATTTTTCACAATAATAACCATTTTTAAGAGCATAGTTAGAAAAAATCCCACATGTTAGAGAAAACTGAAAGCGTGGGATAGAAAGATCTTAATCCTTATTCTAATAAAACAAAACAAAACCCATGGGTTTTTCAAAAATATTCTGTAACCATGGCAACAGAATATCATAAAAATTCATTTTTCAAGAAAATACCAAAATATATCATTTTCAGTGTATGTTGTGGAAAAAATACCACAAACACAAAAAAATTGATAATATAAGATAAAAAAATGTTCTCCTAAACCTTGCAAATATTAGATAAAACCAGTGGATTTCTCATAAATTTTAGTAACCATGGTAACAAATTATTCTGGAAATGCTTTTTTAAATAAATTGACTTTACAAAATCTCCATAAAATACAAAATAATTATTGACTAACATACATGTATTATTTCACAGTTTATTGTAAACGCATGAAAATATATTTTTTTAAATATGCTTTTGTGATTTGTATCTGGTTACCATGACAACATCTCCAAAAATATTGCATTTGCCTATACAATGTAGTCAATGTGATGAGTTTGTATGAAGAAAACTGTATGAGTGGCCATTAGCTAAAATAATGAAAGACACAACATTTTTTTTTTGTTCCTAACTTCTTTAAAACAAATATTTGGTTTCTGTGGTAACTGTGATTAACCATTTATGAGACATGATCTAAATATTTCAATTGTATTTTTAAAGCAATTTTTGAAAAATCATCTGTAAATGTACCACTTTTTGCTGAAATACATAGTTTACAGTAAAGAAATCGAAAAAAAAAAATGCCAATATAACATTATAAAGTGTATCAAATGTCAAAAAATCCATCTTCTTGACTAGATAGGCAAACTAAAATTCAAAATTTTATGTTGAAGGGGTGTAATATTAAATATCCTTGGGTGTATCCTGGTCTTTGTTTCAATAAAACCCCTTTTACATTTGGAGGAGCTTAAAAATCAATATCCTTTGTTTCTGGTCTGGATTTCTTTCAAAAAAGTTTTAAACTGACAGTGTCTTTATTAGATTTTTTT